>OZ007496.1:170860917-171440917 GCA_963931805.1 Microdon myrmicae | reverse complement strand
ACAACCCAATTCACTCGTTTGCTGATGATAGCACGTTGAGTTTTTCATACTCATACGAACACTCCCGTCCAAACTCTTCGAACGTCCCTACCAACCAGCAACTTATGCTTGACACATTGAATTCAGACCTCAACAAGATATATCAGTGGGGATTATCTAACCGAGTAGAATTCAATGCCCTAAAACTCAGTGCTGCCTCTTGTCGTCAAAGGTGAACCCCAAAGTAAATATACTGTCAATGAACGGGACTTGCATCGACGAAGCCAAGGAATTATCAATCCTCGGCACTCGAATTAATTCGACTCTTAACGGAAATGACCACATATTTGAAGCTGCGAAAAGTGCAGCCAAATGTATGGGATTCCTTAAGAGATGCAAAAGACACTTCACTCCATCCAACCTGGCCACTATTTACAAGGCGTATATTCGTTCAAAAATGGAGTTCAACTCCCATATTTGGTCAGGCGCATCCAAAACTGCACTACACGTGCTCGACAGGATGCCAAAACGAGCAGTGAAACTTATTGGGGACCCAGCCGTAAGTCGATCAATTCCGTTATTAGAACACAGGCGCAACGTATCATGCCTATCTCTTCTCTATAGGTATTACCACGGTCGTTGCTTAATTGAACTTGCTGAATGTGTTCCGTCCCTTCAGACATATTCCCGCGATACCCGTCAATCTGTGAATGCCCATCAGTTCAGTTTGAAAGTGGACTTTAGACGCACAAATAAACATAGAGAGTCATTCTTTACCCGAACCACACGAATGTGAAACGTTCTGCCTGATCATGTGTTTCCTGGCCGTTGTGATGTGCAGACATTCAAGACCATTATACATCGACACCCCCTTTCCTTATATACTCCCTCTCCATCCGTTCGAACTGTGCTCTGTCCTGTAAGGGTACTTCAAAATCCCCTTTTGTGTGCGCGTTAGTGTAAAAAAAAAGTATTATATATATAAACAATCTTAAAATCGTTTTTAAAGTCAATAGACTTCGGACAGTCGTCATTTTTAAATTCTTTAACGTGTGTTTTGTGCTTCTTAATTGCAATCATATTGTCCCTGCTAATTTCAAAAAAGGGGCAAACTTTAATCCTTCATCTTGTGTTTAATTATTTAACTAGAGTTGTACGAAATATTATGTGTGGCGTAAACAATATTTTAACCGTATTCAATTCATGACTTGTTTGTGGACTGTATACGAGTAGAGCAAAAAAGCAATCAATGAACCGTTCAGTGGAATACGAGCTACTTTAAAAATATGTTTACAATTATTATGTAATCCTAAATTATTTATATTGTAGAGAACTGGTTCCTCTAAAAATGTTGGCGAAGAAATTAATTATTTTTCAAAGTTTCCATTCTTGTATACTTGCCTGGGCCATATGCGTGCGTCACAGTGTGAGCTTGTATTTGTGTCTATAGTATTTTAGTTGTTTTGTTATTTTACGATTCAAGCAGTTTGGAAAAAAAAACTCTCGCTCTTGAAATACAAGTCCTAACTGAAACGATCTTTTATTTTATATCACGATGACGTTGGTAATCGCGGTGTGGTCTTAGCCACCCAAAACAACTTCGACCCAACTCTCGTTGCGATATAGCTTCCACAGCCAATCTCGACTACCTCTAGGTGAAAATAAAACTATCCCGAAAATCAATATACGTTATCCACGTCTACATTTCGCATTCCCAGTCCAGTGAATCATTTGAAGTACTAATTAATGCTATCGATCACATAATAGAGGTATGTGACTCTTGTTTTTGTAGACTTCAACCTCTCCTATTTACCAAAATTGTTCGAAGGCATTCTTTACAACGCGTTATGTTTCCGCTGCAAATCTATCATCTCACGCAACCAGCAAGGTTTTCTTACGGGTATGTCGACCACCATCAATATAGATGAGTTCTCATCCCACACTCTCCATGCATTAGAGAATGCCAACGAAGTCGATGTAATCACAACCGATTTCAGAAAGGCCTTCAACAAAATCTCCCACAATCTCATTCTCTTTAAACTATCCTCTCTCGGTTTCGAATCCCTACTGATTAAGTGAATTTCTTCCTATTTTAACGATCGAACCTATCGTGTCAGATTTACATCCACCCTCTCCAATCCTTTTCTTCCCACGTCGGGGCGTCCCCAAGGCAGTCATCTTGGACTCCTCCTATTCATTCTCAATATTAACGATATAGATTCCAGTATCAGGAACTTCTCCGTCTCTCTATACGCGTACGACATTAAACTCTTCAAGGCGATCATCTCTTCTCTCACAGCTTAAATATGATCTATACAGCTTTTGAACTTGGTGCCAAAACAACTGCCTCGAACTAAATATTGCCAAATGTTACTCAATCACTTTCTCCCGCAAACGACTCCCCTCCCCGTTTCGTTACCCTTCCTTACTAAACCAACAGATACCACCTGTACAATCGATTCGTGCCCACAGACACGTGTCCCAATAGTCAGTAACCATACCTGAAACAAAAGATTATAGGACATGCAACGACGTTGAACTCGATATCAGAAAGCAAGGAACTAAACGTTCAAAAGCTCCCAATATCGAGTTCAACGCATCCATACATTGTATTCTACCCCGATTCCAAAAGGTAGGAAAGCATCGCATCTAAGCAAATTCGCCATGCAGGAAAGCGTCGCATGAAAATCACTCATCCATCCTAAGTATCAACGCGATGTTTCCCTTGAAATACCATTGTCGGTAAATAAACCGAACAAGGGATGCATACTCTGATAGCTAATAGCAATTAGCACCTAAATCCCTTGCATGACACTAACGCAAAAGGCACACTTGTGCAAACAAGGCATATCGTTTCGCTGCCGTCCAATAGTCATGCAATCATAAACATCTTAACGTAGATCGCGCTAGATGTTTATGGTTCGAAAATCCTAACAAAGGAACTATACCAATCCCACGGTTCCTTTTATTACCCGTCTGAAACACACAAGAACATTGTTAGCTTAAGCCAGATGGCTAACCTAAACATCTCTCACGGAAAGATAGGAGAATAAGCGGCGGCATCCGATCTTTAAACAAAAGGAACAAGATTCCGATAACCAACAGCTAAGGGTGTTGATGATTATGAGGTAAGATTTCTCCTTTTCAGATCCTATGGGAAATTCTCCTTTTGAGATGCAATGGGAAATTTTATGCTGTTAACAGATCCTATGTAAAAGTCTGTTAGCAGATATGATGGGAAGTTCTGTGTTCTGGGAAGATTTCCCTTGCCGATGGGGAAGTGGAATTTGGTCTAACGAGTGAATCGAGAAAAGATAGTCGAATCGAGGAGTCGATTTAGAGATTCAAAAGGAGGAGGTTTGACGTATGAAGATCAATCATCGAAGGACGCGCGAGCGTTGAAAGAGTAAAGTGTAACCAACGGAACCGATAGAAAATAGTCAAATCTTCGCGTCGTATTATATGCATAACCCGGGAGTGCAAGAACAATTCGTGAAGTGTGTGCAGGTTCTTTGTTTCTTTTACGGGGGTTGCCTTTTATATTTCGGGATTAGAGAACATAAACAAATATTGATCATCGAAAATCACTTTATTGTTTTTCAAAATATTCCCCATGAAGATCTATACACTTTTGCATGCGTTTGAACCAATTGTCGAAGCACTTTTGCCACTCTGATTGAGCTATCTCCAACACATGCATTCTGAATGCAGCAACCGCTTCTTCAGGTATCGAAAAACGTTGACCTCTCAGTTTGTTTTTTACGTACGGGAATAAAAAGAAGTCATTCGGTGCCAAGTCAGGACTATACGGCGGATGACCCATCAAATCGATGTTTTGGGTGCTCAAAAATGCAGTTGTCGCAGCCGATGTGTGAGAGCTCGCATTGTCATGGTGAAGAGTGATCCGTCTTCGGCGGTTGGTTTTCCTGATTTCTTGGAAGACAACTGGCAAACAAATGGTCGTGTACCACTCAGAATTGACTGTTCTGCGTTGCTCTAGTGGTACGGTTGCGACATGTCCAGTTTTTCCGAAAAACCAGGCGACCATTTGCTTGGAAGTGCTTCGTGCGTGAACAACTTTTGTTGGATTTGGCTCATCTTGAAACACCCAGACAGTCGACTGCTATTTACTTTCGGGCTCATACGCGTAAATCCACGATTCATCACCTGTCACGATGTCATAGACGTGTTTCGAAGCACCGCGACCGTATTTTTTGAGCATTTCTTTCGACCAATTGACACGAGCCTTTTTTTGGGCGATTGACAAATTGTGTGGGATCCAACGCGAACAAATTTTTTTGACAGTCAAATGTTTATGCAATATTGAATGTATGTTGGTCCCACTAACGCCTAAGGTTATCTCAATCTCACGATAGGTCACATGACGATCTTCCAATATCAGTTCGCGCACAGCATCAATGGTTTTCGGAACAACAACTGATTTTGGACGACCTTCACGAAATTCATCTTGGAGTGAACTACGACCACGATTGAATTCACCATACCATCGATAAACATTGGTCCTTGATGGAGCTTCATCGCCAAAAATTGAATTAAGTTCATCCATGCACTGTTGCTGAGTTAATCCACGCCGAAAGTTGTAAAAAATAATCGCACGAAAATGTTGACGATTTAATTCCATTTTTGGGCCGAGATGAATCTTTTAATTTACTGTAAACAACACAAATAGCGCTCGTATGTCAAAACGTTCTGGGTGCGTATAACCTTAAAAATGTCCAACTTTACGACAGAGCTGTCAATTGCCGGATTGCAACACTAGGGTTGCCAAATCCCGAAACATAAGAGGCAACCCTCGTATGTACAGAACCTGAACATGCGTATTGAAATCGTGTCACAGACACTCCGCGTTGTCAATTAGGAATAGTTCGTGCAGTAAAACAAAAGCAAAGTAAAAATAAAAACAGATTTATACAGAAAAAACATTTTTGTGTGTCATTTTTTTCGTTGTGTTCGCTCCGTGGTGTTTCTCTTGCGTGGACAATTTTCGGCGGATCACTCCATCATCAAACATTTGAAAACGACATTCAAATCCGCCAAATTCTTCCGTAATAATATTTAAGGACATACAGCGGTTTGCCGCGAAGTGAAGAATGTGCTTCGAACCAACGATATAACGATTAGAATCACAGCCAAGCTCGGAACCAAAGCCCCGATACAACAGACTATTACTGCATGTATATGTGCATGTTCTGGCGCAAGATTAATGACCTTGCCCGGAAAAAAAAAACAAATCATTATGGAAAATTTAACAAGCCTCAGGACTTCCTAAATAAGGCCAAGACCGGTTCCCGGTTGTAGTGCGGATGATGATGATGATGACATGGTGAATTATTTTCCCCACTACTATTTAGTCTGTGGTATTGCTATTGTTTCGGTATACGGTTCTGATTATTTTTTTATTTTTTTTTATATCAAGTTTTCACTGTGATTTGCGTGTTCGTGGGTTGTGTTGTGTGGTGTGTAGGCGGTCGTGTTTTTTTTTTTTTGTTTTTTTTTGTAAATAAGTATATTCATCTAGGGTTTGGGTGCAGCAGTCTTGTACAACCTATAACGTTGGTTTTACAGCCGTAGTTATATGTTGAAAAAAACAGCCTATACAGTTAAATTTTACCTTTTTGTATAGTTTCCTGGGGTATGTATGTATCAGATGGCGCATATTAGTTCAGATTACCGGCTTGGATATTTAAAATACCATAAGAGAACCAATTTTCAACATGACTACACTCTACTGAGATAGTTTTAGCTGTATAAAACCATTTTTATCGATTCAGTCCTTTCTCATTCTCACGCTTTTGTGTTCATCGGCAAAATAAGAACATCTCGCTTTTGTTCGCTCATATTAAGATTTGCTCTTACTAAATTTCCATGTACTATAAAACCCATGAAAATAAAAATAAAATACTAAACGGACATTTCGTTTAAAATGCATCTACTAATGATGTTGTCCTGGGGGCATAACGAACCTACTTGTACCCTGTCACACGCCCACCATAATACACAAGGCGACACTTAAATATATTTGAACATTTTACTTCCATCTGACCTATTTCCTATATCCCTTGGGCTTAGTTTAAAATCTCATCTCATGCATTTAGCCTCCTATGGCAGGTTGGGGGGCAATCGAAATGTTGTTTACTTCACCACGATTGACATCATCCGCCAACAAAAACATCCACTTTAGCAAATTATTTAGTTGCAGCCCCATGAGACGTGTATTCGACAAATATCCCAAGCAATTTGCAGTGTCTCGACCATAGCATTCACACAAACTTACCGTAGCTATCTCGTAAGCGATACGTCAATCTGTCAGATGAATATTAACATCTGGCTCTAAGGAATACCAACGTATCCATAATCCACGACATTCATGTCGCCATATCATGTCATGAACGCCTTACATCCGTTACAAGAAAGCAAACCTTTCCGCACTTGAGAATTAATTGCCGTTTGAGATGCTCATCCGATACATATACACATCCCGTAGATACTTTTATGAACCGTACGTACGATCATAATTTGGGTTTACGATGTTTAAAAATACCACCTCACCCACCCGTAGCACCGTATCAAGATTTTACAAGCCAATTTAGGAAACATTCTAAAAATTTTCATTAGCATAACGAATTTGCATGTCAATGGGGGAATAAACGTACGAGCCGCAGCTCAAGGAAATGGTGTTATACGTGTAGACTCCATCTTTCGGTCGTTTGATTTAATTTCCTTTAGAAGAAAGATAAAATATTCCTCTTCCGTCCTCCTTCTATCTGTCAACAATCTAATATCGATCCATTCCTAAATGCACCTTTTAGAATGTTTTAACGAGCCCCCCCATAAAAAGCGCAACGGCACGCTTGTGTAAGCTTGTATCTCTAAAATGGTTATACTGCGTTTCGTATGCACTCATAAAAACGGTGTTTGGCAAGAAGAATGAATTGAATGGACTCAATGAACACGACACCTGTACATGGTGTTGAAAGGTAAACGACGCCAGTAGAGGTTTTGATGAAATAGAAAAAAAAAATTTTTTTTTTGACCAAAACATAATCAAGTAAAAAGGTCGCAGAATGATAAAGACTTAAAATAAACCGACTACTCACGACAGGGCAATGGCATTCACAAGTCACACTTGCAACATGTAGTACTCTCCTATGTGACACCGAATACCATATGGCTATCGTTGTCGTCCGACATGGAGAACACGGGTATCCAACTACATTAGCTGTCCAATGGTTTCGCCACGGCCAATACTTAGCACTTCCACCTACTCGTCTCGTTGGACTTAATTAGTTGAAAGTAAAGACCATTTTCGAAAATGGCTCTCGGTTTTCTGTTGTTATTACACAGTTGGAATTATGTCATCAACTCTCTAAGACGGTGACTTCCACTAATTAACTACCTTGAGTCCTACTTTTCAAAGAAGGAAGATAAACATGAGGAGCAGAACGTGCCCATGGAGGGTTTCGTCCGGGCGAATTCGTTAAGTTGCAGGTCTGTAAGTTGGCTGGGCATGAAGTAGTCTACAGTGTGTCACACTGGATTAACTGAAACCCATACGAGTACTAGATTGTGTATTTCGGGGTCAACTCGTAGGTCATTGGAACCAAACATATTTGCTCTCTCTCTAATGGTGTGACTTGTCAGAATATTCTTCTTTGTAAAACGGGACCATTGGGATGCTAATGACTAAGAATGATAACATCGTTTAGTCAAACATATTAATTTAGTGTAGAACTCAACTAAAGAAAGAAAAGAGGGAAGTTGGGATAGGTGCACTTATCGGTGAGAAATATTGATTATATCATTGAATCGGAGAAATGCCTGGGAGACAGTCAGCTTGTTATTAATGAGTACAAATGTGAAATACCCTTTTAATGGAGTGCGGCCAGCGTAAAGGTATTTTTCTTCTTTAAATTTCTGTCGTGTTGCCGACGACATACTTTACAGCAGAGCTAACAGAAGACTTTTATGTTGTCAAGTTGCATTTAGCTATTGTCAAATTATATCTGTCGAATTGTATTTATAATATCTACTTGTAAAAGCTAATTGATCTACAGAGCGAAGACATAGTCATACCCAACTACTTTTCCCTCTTTTTCTAACCTACATACATTCACGACCCTTCATCACTTTCATGTTTACCCTGTATCTTTGGCATTATGAGGACAGTTCAATAAGTTCTTAGAAAAAAAAAAAAATCGGATGAGGACGGTTTTTCTTGATTCTTTCGTCACGTAACAAGCAAGATTTACATATGTTGTGAGGGTTTGTGATGAATAGGGATGAATTGAGAGATTAGGGCAGTTGACTCTTCCAGCGAGATGTAAGTTGATTTTGTGTTCCTCCAAGGTTTTCGATTTAATTAATTTGGGGCAGTTAGTAGTGTAAGGGAAGCGGATCACAAGCGAAACGTAAGAAACGACATTGAATGCTCTCGATTCTGCGAATATGAGTCCGTTGGTAGGGGGCCATATCCGACTAGCATATTCGACCAGTGCACGGACAAAGAAAATGTTGAGGGATCGGGCGACATAGGGGCTGGACCAAGGGATAAGTTGACTTTAAAGATTATCTCATTAATATGTGGGAGAAAATTAAGTTCCCTATCATATAAAATACCAAGGTCGCGGATCGGTCGAACGATAGTGAGAGTTTGATTATGAAGGGTGTGGGGGCGGAGAAAGGAAACATGTTTTCGTAAAGGGTTTGTAGACTGACATTTAGCGATATTAAATTTCAAGCGCTTTTTACGACACCACACAGAAGTTGTCAAGACCTGTTTGAACCAGCGAAGAGTCAAGTGGTGACACGATAGTCTTATAGAATTTTGTGTCATCAGCATGTAGAGACACAGAGGAATGCTGGATGACCCCATTAATGTCATTTGAGGTTATTTTAAAAAGTAGGGGTCCTAAGTTACTGCCCTGGCGAAGGCCAAACGTAGCTAGATGGCGATTTTGAAACGTACGCAGTAGACTCTATTGACTTGGTAGGAAGAAATTCATTTTTACCGAATGAATTTCAAATCTATGGTGCACAATTTAAGAAGTATCATTTTAAGAGAAATTTTGTCAAAAGTCTTGCTCAGATCGGTTGTGGTCATGTCAACCTCCATGTCACTCTCTACGACTGACAGTGTTTAAGATATAAATTCGATGAAGTTGGTGGGTGTTGACATCATCATCATCATCGGCACTACAACCGGGTATCGGTCTTGGCCTTATTTACCAAGTCCTGAGGCTTGTTAAATTTTCCATAATGATTTGTTTTTTTTTCCGGGCAAGGTCATTAGTCTAGCGCCAGAGGCTCCCCGATGGGGAATCGAACCCCGGTCTCCCGCGTGACAGGCGGGTATACTAACCACTATACTATCGAGGAGCCCGGTTGTTGAAATACCAGTAAGAAATCCGTGTTGTCTAGGAGAAATAAGATATTTGAAGTGAAAGCTTAATGTTTCGTATAAAAAGCTTTCAGAAAGCTTGGATCCTTTTTTATGTTGATAATATTTACGAGCATTCACTATTCAATAAAGGATTTATGTCGGCATCTTCATCAGTAAATAACATATGCTCCAGTGCCTACATTGAGGTGCCACCAATGCCACGTGAGTCAAGTAGAAGTTAGAACTTTAGGGGGGCTACCACCCCATTTATTGGCTTACTTCAAGCAACATATTAGATACAGTAACAAAAGTATATATAACTTACAAACTAAAGAATGTAAAACCAACTAAACTAAGCTTAACCTAAAGTAACCAGCACAAATTAAGAGAGCAGGAGTAGGGGCGGGAGGTGGGTGCAGGTTATAGTAAAGGGTAGAAGCGCCGCCTAAGATTGGTGGTGAGATTGGTTTAGGAGGCGGTGTTTGAGAGTATGGGTAGAGAGGTCAAAGTCGAACGATGTGAAATTGGAGTTGACATTTTTCAGCATCCGCGAAAGGGGTTCGTTGAGACAATAAGAGGTGTGGTGAGGGAGAATGTAGAGAAGGCGAGAATTACGCGCATTTCGAGGGTTTGTGTTCAGAGGAATTAAGTTAAAGAGATAGGCGCAGTCGACCGACCCGGAGAGGACCCGATGAACGAACACTCTCCTCAAGTGTTCTGAGGTTGATTAATTTGAGGCGGTTAATGTATTGGGGCAGGATTAAGGGGTTTTCTCGTCCTACCTCTCGGAGAGCGAAGCGAAGGAAGAGACGTTGAATACTTTCGATTCTACAAATATGGATCTTTTGATAAGGGGACCACACTTGCCTAGCGTATTCAAGCAGTGGACGGACGAAGGCAAGGTTAAGGGATGAAGTAACGTATGGGTCGGAGAATCGTTTCACGAATGCGAGGGCGCAGTTGGCTTTCCGGATTGTCTTATCAATGTGATAGAGGAGATTGAGTTCCCTGTCGCAAAGGATATCACGATCTTGAATAGAATGAACAATATCAGGGGTTGGTTATGAAGGTAATAGGGGCGTGAGAATGAGTAAATACGTTTACGGGAATAGGTTATAGATTGGCGTTTGGAGATGTTAAGTACAAAGAAATTTTTGTCACACCAAGTTGAGAGGTTGTCAAGGTCTGATTGCAGCAGTGCCGAATCAAGTGGTGGCTCGGTGATCTTGTATATCTTGGTGTCACCAGCGTATAGAGAAGCTGATGACTTTACCAGTATCATTAGTGGCGAGTATAAATAGGCGATGGCACTAGGCTAATAACCTCGCCCAGAGGCCTTGGTCTTGGCCTTATTTAACAAGCCTCAGACTTGTTAAATAAGGCCAAGACCGGATCCCGGTTGTAGTGCCGATGACGACGACGACGATAAATAGGCGAGGGCCCAGGTGACTTCTTTGGGGGACGCCAGCGGCGACAACGAAGGGGTTGGATATCGTGAACCTGAATTGAACTGAATAAAGTCTATCCTTTAGATAGGAAGACATCCATATCAGCAATCCAGATTCGAAGCCGAGGGCGGATAATTTGAAGAAGATTAGATTGTGGGAGATTTTGTCGAATGCTTTACTGAGATCGGCTGAGCTGTGAGTGTAAAGGAAGTGAACTCAACAAGATTGGTTGTAGTTGATCAGCCATTGGGAAAACCATGTTGGCTTGATTTGCAACGGAAACTAAGAGATTCCTATAGAATACTTTCCAGAATCTTGGGTAAATGGGATAGTTTGACGATGGGGCGGTAATTCGCGACATCATTTTTGGGACTCTTCTTGTGGAAGGGGGTGGTGAAGGAGGTTTTCCAAATGTGGGGGAATACGCCTTGAGAGAGTGGGAGATTAAATATCAGTGTGGGGGTAGCAGACAGAATGGATGTGCATTTCTTGAGGAAAATTGTAGGGTTATGTAAAGCGGTTTAAACTTGTTTTTGAGTTGCAGCAGCTTGGATTCAATTACGGGCTGATCAAAGGAGTTGCGAAGAAGGTGCTCGGGGGGTAGGTGGGTCAGGCAGGTAGATGAAGTATGACGGCCCAGGAACAAAGGACACATTAATGAATGACTGATTGAAGTGAGTGGCGAAGAGGGTAACAGTACTAACAGGAACAACCAAGGACTCGTGGCCTTCTCTTCCTACACCATTATAATCATCGCTCCCATAGACAACGATGGTTTTCAGCTAGCGATGGCCAGAAACGAGAATTTAATTACAGAGACGTACCTTATCTGTGTACATGCTTATTATGGCCGACCAATTATATGTCCTATACAATAAAGCGATTGTGGTAACACTAACCATCATTTATGGGTGCAAGTGTAGCATCATCATCATCATCATCGGCACTACAACCGGGATCCGGTCTTGGCTTATTTTGGCAAGTCTCTCCACCGCTTTCCGGTCCTTATCCAAGACTTGTTAAATTGTCCATAATAATATGTTTTTTCGGGCAAGGTTATTAGCCTTGCGCCAACTTTTCTCAGGATGTCCCTGCATGCATTGGCTCACTACTTGACGAGTGCCAAAATTGCTATACAGGGGTGTCACGTGGAGACTGTATGTCAACCTGGATTGAACAGGCACAAGGATCGTCCTGGCCTTCGCCGGGTTTAAAGCAGACACTTTACCCTGTATGTTCGCTCCCATCCCCCGCAAGTGTAGCATAGGTCAGTTTTTTAAAGTTAGAACCATATGGTTAAGTTAAGAAATTTTGTATAAATAAATAAATAAATAAACTTCACTCGCTAAGGAATATTCTTCGAGTCAAATTAATTCTTTGATTTTCAGGTACGACGAGTCGCTCCTCCCCACCCCTTACATGAACTTCAACTCAAGCGGACTAGTATTTAATTTGTTACTTTTTGGGAATTGGGAATCCGATTCCCCCAAGCAGTGGTAAGGAACGGTTCGCAAAAATCTAGAAACCTAGGTGGATCGGTAAAGATATCGCGGTACATAGAACCGGTGGTGTCCTTCGGCTGAATGGGCAGAGTACTCTGCTTAAGGCAGGAATTATTTAATACCATTCCTTAGAGGAATCAGTGGAAAAGGTCACTGATTAACAGGGATGATGAAAAAAGTTTTCTAAATGTTGGAGAATTCACCTTGAGAGAGGAATAGATAGAACATTTTCGAAAGGGAAACTGAAAAAGTATATGAACATTTTTTAACGAAAATAGGAAGACTCGGCGTGAATTCCCATTGAGTTGTCAAGGCAGAAGTGAGGTAAATAGTTAGTCGAAATAAGGAGACTCGGGAGTTACGGAGTCATTGTAGTTATTTCTTACCGATACTCTTGCGTATTGTCGGGTTTTCCCCTGCATGGTATTCGATTTAAACTTTAGCTCTTTAGCACTATTATCCAACTTACTCCCGGAATCGATCCTCACACTTGGGATTGATACTCTTTACTTTGTGTGGAATAAAGGTCTGCATGCGAAATAGAATCATAGTTATTAGGTCGGTTAGAACGTTGACAGTGGCTTTCGGGAAGGAAATGCTCTCATAGTTAAATAGACCATATTATTAGACTTTGGAGAGCGACCGTTTTTTTTTTTTTTGGGAATTTCTTCAATAACAGTACTCTGGATTAGGGGACATTAAGCGGAGGGGTTGTATATTTTGTTTTTGTTGAGTTGCCTTTACAGAATAGCGAAGTCGTTGATAATTCTGCATACAGAAACCTTCCCAGAAACAGCAGTGAATAAAATGCATTCGAACGTGAAACATCATTAAAGAATGAGCTACAGTTTTCATCGAATTGAACTTTCTTTGAAAAAGCACTACCCCTCCTTAGCCAAATTAAATCTTTCCAGTTATTTGTGCCTTTTTTATTTTATTTGCTGAATGAACGAACACCCATATTTGACAGTCAGTTCGCCTTCAATCCTCTTTTCCAATCACATTCATAAAATGTCCCCATTCCCAGTGAGCCAAAACCCGTAAATGCCTTCGAAATACAATCAGGTCTTAACTTCATCCCTAGAAACCCCACAGAGTTCACATTTAATAAACCGCAAACACGGAAACTCAAAGGATCAAGCATTCCTCTGTCGCACCGACACCACAAATACACCCTCTCATGTGAGGCAAAAGCAAAGTCTGTACAAAAATGCTAAACCTGTCTCCAAGTAGTGCACTTGTCAACATCACTATTTGCCGGTTCCCCAAACGCCTGCGACCGTTCTATTTAAACAAAGGCTCTATACTACGTTAGCTTCTGTCTGTCTACTTCACAGAGGTGCACGTTATAGTAATCAACATACTTCAGCGAGTAGATACCTCGGTGGCGTATATCTATGGATGTGCGGTTACGGTTAACGCGACTGACGACGATATTGCTGTTTCCACAGCGCCAATGACTCCTGGGGGAATTTTCATTTCTGACTCCTGTGCGATGTACCTTTGCACCCTCTCTACCAGGAGCGCAATGTTATGACAATTATTATTGTTTTTCTCTGGTTTTCCAGTTGGGTTCCGGCAAATACACATATGCCAAGCAAAAGGAACAGAAACATAACAAATGCGAAGGAGTTAAAAATTCCGACATCCTCGTTTGTTCATCGTTGGAGTGTATTGCCTTCACTGGCTTTGGCTGCATGCTTCACTTTGGTTACGCTCCTGTTCTCGTCGAGCATGAAATAGTTGGAAACACCATCCAAGGAATGAGTGATGAAAAAAAAGAAAGAAAAAAACTATAATAGAATGATTATCGTTGATATTGTTCTTTTGGATCTTACCTATGTTCCGGCAGTTTTCTAAACACGCTAGGGATAAGCAAATCGTTCTTGTAGAGAA
The DNA here is from genome assembly GCA_963931805.1 of Microdon myrmicae. Lineage (NCBI taxonomy): Eukaryota > Metazoa > Arthropoda > Insecta > Diptera > Syrphidae > Microdon > Microdon myrmicae. The sequence goes on along the minus strand of OZ007496.1, from coordinate 171,426,692 downwards.
ACGATTGCAGTAGGAGAGAGAGGAAGAGCGGTGGAAAAGTTATGCCAAGAAATAAAAACCTTTCAGTCAGCAACAGCGAAAAAAAAAAGGTTCTGAAAATAGTGTATATTTTATCATTTGGAAATTCTCTAAAAACTGCTAAATTTTTTATCATCTTCCCTTTATTTTATCTTATGCAAGACCATAGTCTTAAATAATTTGGAATGACATACTACAATACTTTAGCAATGCAATTCATGATCCTCGTTCGTAATTCACATTGCTTACCTTCAAACCAAGAAACGTCGTTCTCTATAACGTTCCCACGTTCGAAATTGAATGACCAGGTTTTAGATACATAAAGGGATGGGGATATATTTCGTTTTTTTAGTAGTCGAACATGGTGTACATCGGTGACAACAAGAGAACAGCGCTTGGCAAAGTAGGGAAGAAGGAAATTCGAATTCAATAAAAAGCTTACAATGAAATCCTGACGGCCGCATGTCCATGAGGTTGTCTCAACTCGCTACTTAAGGTGTGTGATTGATACATGAATGCTTAGACAAATGGCACTGATGAGTTTTACTAACATTTTTGCATGCTGTGTTCTTCATGTCAATAGTGTGAATTCACAAGATACTTGAGAAAGGTGGATAGTCTAACTTTATTTATACGATTGCTTATCAAAGGAGTCACAATCGAAAACTTACCACATGACTTGATTTTTCTCAGTACTGATTGGTACATCATTTGACAAAAACTAGACATGTAGTCGGTGAAAAATAGCAAATAATAGGTTTCTGTAAGTTTGTATTTGACAAACCAATTCAAACTGTGTGGGATTTTAATCATCGACTTTTGTCGGTGTTGATTTTGTGTTTTATGTATTTGTGCTTGCTGTTCTAAGGTTATTGAAAAACCACTTTTGTGAGTTTGTATAGCTGGAGCATACTTATCTCCAGAATATATCGAATCTCGTTCTACTCGTTTTCCTATTTCCTGTCCGCTTTTCATTTTTTTATACGTGAAACTCAACACATCACACCTCGAGGCTTGCGGACGATGCTACTATTAATGTGTGGGATAGTTATGTTAATTGCTGTGATACACGATCCGGTGTTTTATTATTTGCCTTTATTTTGGTGCAGGGTTCCCCTCATTATGCTGCCTGTTCATGTACGTGTTGGGATCGTCAGGCGATTATTAAGGATCTTAGGATTTTCAGATAGAGCATGGGCAGGACAAAGGATTAAATAATCCAAGAAGTAGGTAGAAAAACACTAGTGCTTTGGTTCTAAAGGGTCGTAATCAGAAGGAAAGATATTAAATGTGAATAAGCCTTAAACCTCAAAGAATTTTTGACATTAATTTTTTCCAAATTTAATTCAATCCAACTATGGAAAAATTAATATATAAGAAAGTGGTGAAGCTGTGGGGGTGGAGAAGTATTATGCCGGACACGGGCACACGGTTCACTTCACTCCCCATCACTAAGCTATAGTTCCGTCGATTGTTACGCCGAATACGAAAGTCAATCACAAACACGATCACCAAGCAAAGGAGAAAACACTATCAGGAACCGCAGCACGACAGATTATAACACTGGTTTTATTTTTTTATTTTTAAAAGGGAAAAAAAACTCTATTATGATGATAACTAGTTGGAACCCACGGGTTATTGCTCCGTTTCCTTTACTTATTGCGTACTAACATTTTACGGTGGCACTGTTTGAAATATAAAAATTAATTCGAACACGAACACAACTCGAAATATTTTCTTACGCTTCTCCGCTGCCGGCGGAGAGCGGGAGTGCTGCGACCAGCATGGTCGAAGGATGGAATAAGACTCAACCGATATCCTCTCCAATAAGGATATCGTTTTTACCTAACACCAGAGACACGTAAAGTCTCTCTTGGTGGTATAGGAAACCAGATCTTGTGATAAAGGTCATGGTAGTATGTGTGGTGATCGTTCAGATCGATGCTATTCACACGTGCTTGACAGCAGTGGAACAACGAAACAGGCAGGCGGCAAAGACAAAAAGGAAAAATGACCAAATGCGCCGTTGGTAATGCGGGTCATTGTTTACACGATGCCTCGTCGCTATTTTCGACGTTGGGAGAAAAAGGTGCTAAAAGCAAATTGGATGTTTATGGCATCTCTGGCTGCAGTAGAAACCGGGTTCATATTTGCATTAGGAAATGCTGGAGAATTTGGTTTCAGCGTCTATTGCGCTAATTATATGCAGCTGCTTGGGTTGTTTATTGATAAGATAAACAAAAAAGGTTGCCAGGCAATGTGTATGAAAAGGTACATGACGCGGCTGGGAAAATAGACGGTGCAATATTTATGGCCCCTGTCATGACGGTTACATTGAATGCAATCCGAATTATTTTGTTTACAGGAATTCATCTAAGGAAATTTGACTGGCGACGTAGATGCCGAAATTGATTGGAAATTCCTGGTAAGCTAATAAAGAAATCTTAAGGAGCAGTGGTACGCGAAGAGAATGCATGAAGGTAAGTTTTCTTTACAGGGACTTAAAGATCATAGATTTGATCTCTTAAATGCGTGCAGCATTTACAGGTACTAATACTGTTGCATTAGCAAACTTAAAGGAGTTGGGTAGTAGTTATGGGGGTTTTTCAGGTAAGTAGACCGTAGGGTTTGGCGGAACCGCTACAAACCTACTAAAGTCTACTATGAAAGGTCGTTCTAAGAACACTCCTTTTAGGAGCTTCGCGACTGTTTTGGTCATCACCTTCGACCAACTGAGAGTGTAATTGCAAAATTTAAAGAAGGTGTGACGATAATAGTTGTGAACATATTAGTGTGTGCTCGTACATATCATTTAGTTGAAAACATTCTCCGGTGTGAGCGAATTTGATCAAGAATCTAAACACCCCAATTTGTCACCGTACATGGCCACTGACCCACACCACGACGGCATTACTAAACATTTTAAGAAAGGATTTGTTCTACACGATTACAAAGTTCAATTATCACAAGAATTTACTTTTTTGACCATTTTAAGAGCCGTGTCTTCACCAATTGAATCTACGAACAAAGATAAGATTGTTGAGGCATTTTCAGAATATATCAACCTGCTCCTAGTGGGTTTTTGAATAAGCGAACTACACCGCTTTGTACCTATGAAAATCCAAGGATGAGTCTATGCATCCACAAAAGGTAACTGTTTGGAGTGGATTTCTTGTTGGAGAAATCATTTTACCCTGTTTTCGAAACTGATGCGAGACATTCCGTTTCGATGAACGGTGTACGCTTTCGCGAAACCATTTTTGCCCGGAATTAAATACTATCGATATCGACAATATGTGGTTTTAACAAGATGAGGCCACATGTAACACAGCCCATAGGATCATAGCTTTATTCAATGAGAAGTTTCGTGATCGCATAATCTCTCGAAATAGCAAAGCCAATTGTCCACGAAGAACATGCAATTGGATACCCCTGGACTTCTTTCCTTGGAGCTATAGAGTAAGGTCTACTTTAATAAGCTAACGACAGTTCAACAGTTGAAGGTTGGGATAATAATGCATATACACGAGATTCAAGAGCACTTATGTAGTGATGTCTTTAAAAATTTGGACCATCGTTTGTAGTTATATGGGTTCTCTAACAGATACACACACAAAACACAAGCAAATAGTGAAGAACACCGAACGAAAATCGAATAAGAAAATGCATCAGAGCCGTATACCATAGCGATAACATAACAAAATCCATATCAGTCGAATGTACTTGAGTTTAGAAATCGAATTCGTACACATGGCGGTGGCCTGCTGGGTTGCGCTTTGGTTCAATTTTTGGTGATTCTAACTGTCATAGCGTCAGTTCGAATCACACGTTCTTCACCATCATCCCAAACGCTATAGGTGTGCTGCCAAAGTCGTGACAAACATTTGGACGATATTATTTTTCACACATAATTGCCATGGACTAAAACAAATGATTTACGAAAGAAATCGCCAATTTATCACCCGCCTATTTGTTTTATTTACTTTTAACATCTTTCGTTCTTATTGAAATACCCTTTACATTCTCAGACCCTTCGCTAGGCTGTTTCAAAATATAATTGGCACAAGTCCACCACAAAAGAACACCGAAAGTTATAAAATGCGGCCTAATACTGTGATAGAAACCTTTCTATCCGTTTCCGTAGCTGTTTTTTTTTTTCTTTCGTATCCTTTTTGCCCTTTTGCATTTATGCTATGAAAGTGGAGAGGCAATGACTTAGATTTCTGCAGGAATTCAGTGAAGCAGCTGATATTAATACATATCACCAGTGGCGTTCACAATAGCTAACCCGTTACGAATTTCAACCTACATCTCGTTTCAAAATGGTATTTGTCTTCTCTTTGAATCGTTGCAAAGACACCAGAGTTCCACAAGTACCAGCGCAACATCCATGGTTTTGGGAACAAGTTCTGTGCTTGTCTCCTCTAATATCCAACTGTAGACCAGCAGTGCTTACGACAAACAAATGCAGGAAATAACTGATACCAATATTTCGGATTTCAGTCAGGTTGGTTATGTGCTTCTTTTCTGTCTGCATCATGGCGTAAACACATATGTGGCAAATGATATATAATAGTTTATCAGCTACATATACGGCTTGAAAAGTTTCCGACCTAACAAAGATACAAGACATTTTTTCTTCAAATTTATTTTTATTTATGTACATAGTCTCCTTGTCAACTGTCAAACGTGGAAGGAGAGTGCACAGGACAGGGAACAATGGTGGAGTCGAGTCGGTGAGGTCATGAATTTGGGTTCCTACAGGCGAATAAATAGATAGAATAGAATAGTCTCCTTGTAACTCTACACACTTCTCCCAGCGATGACATGACGACATTCTGACAAAAAGGTACCGCGAATTAATCATTTATACGAGGGTGCTCTGACAATTTTTCAACCCAACCAAGATACAAGACTTTTTTTTTAATTTATTTTTATTTTTCTACATAGTTTCCTTGTAACTCTACACACTTCTCCTAGCGATGCTCTCATCTCTCTAACACGCCTAAATAATACTCGGCGTTTTTCTCTCCAAAATAATTATTCACGAAGATGATTGACTCCTCATTTGACGAAAATCTCTGTCCTCCGAGCGCAATGTCGCTTGGGACTAGATCTGGTGAGTAAAGCGGATGGTCAAGCAGTTCAAACCGTAATTCGTGGATTTTCGCCATGGCAACCGCTGAGGTGTGAGACGGGGCGTTCCCTTATTGAAACGGGAATTCCTTTTTCTGCAAATGTGGTCGCGTTTCCGCAATTTCTCTCTTTAGTTAGTCAAGTAATGATGCGTAGTATTCTCCTGTAATGGTTTTTCCTTATTGAAGATAATCGATAAGATAACTCCGTGACTATCCCAAAAAACAATCGCCAACACTTTCCCAGCCGAAAAAACAGTTTCTGCTTTTTTGGAACCCGATTCCCACTTTGCAGCCCACTGTTTTGATTGTAGTTTTGTTGCGGGCGTATAATAGTGTATCCAAGTTTCATCGGCTGTAATTCATCGGCGCCAAAACTCGGATTTATTGCTCCTAAACTGCGCCAAAGGCGTTGGAAATGTTCATTCGAACACGTTTTTGGTCTAACTTGAGCAAACGGGGCACCCAACGCGCGGATAGCTTTCTCATGCCTAAATCTTGATTTAATATGTGACAACCACATTCTTTGGACATTTTCATAGGCTCTGCTATCTCTCTCACTTTAATTCGGCGGTCGTCTAGCACCATTTGGTGAACTTTAGCGATGTTATCGTCAGTTGTTGCAGTTTTTGGACATCCCGAACGTTCATCGTCTCCCAAGCTCTCATGGCCACGTTTAAATTCAGCTTCCCAAAATTTCACTGTGGTAAATGACGGTGTAGAGTCCCCATACACAGAGTCCAACTCATCTTTGATTTGCGTAGGCGTATTACCTTTCAAAAGGCGCAAGACTAATGCCCTTGCCCGGAAAAAAACAAATCATTATGGAAAATTTAACAAGCCTCAGGACTTGCTAAATTAAGGCCAAGATCAGTTCCCGATTGTAGTGCCGATGATGATGATTACCTTTCAAAAACAAAAATTTAATGCCAGCTCGATACTCAATTTTGTCCATTTTCACAAAAACACTCACATCGTCTCACTCAAACGACTGTCAAATAAAAATTACGTATCCAAAATGGCGGAAATGTTGGTGAGTAACTGTCAAAAGATGCACAACTACATTCACTAGCTTTTATTGACGAGTGCTGCTAGCTTCACGGAAACTTTTCAGCCCACCCCCTCATAGTTTATCAGCTACATATACGTATGTGCATTTCTTGAAATTTACTTCTCATGGCTAAAATTTCATATTCGGATGCATTTGATCTAGTGTCGTTTCGTGAACAGAAGGCAGAATTTAGATAAGAACAGATCCTTGAACCATCACCTACATATTTGACTCTATTGACAGCATTTTTACCTTACGTTCACTCATTGAGATGTATATTGCGAGGAATTGTTAATAGCATCGTTGTTTTATTTCGACAATAAGTTCAACTGTTTGTCGATACTTTATAATAATTCAGCTCCTAAAATAGCATCCCCGTCTATCAGAATTATACACAAATACATTTTGCAATTAAATTGTGTCTCGATTTCGATCCTAACAAATTCCCCATCGAAATTTATTTCACTTTAAGCATCTGTTTGTTTATTTTAGCCTTAAACTTAACAATGGTTTGTAACTTTCGACTTTTATAATCGCTGTCTAGAATAACTCACTATCGTCTGGTCACAAGCTAAGTTCTGAGTTTCGCATTACTAACGACGACTTCCTCTTTTGGAATTAAAGAATATCATTTTTTTTTATTCAAAATGTCAATATCATAAAATTACTTCATCAGAATCTTATTAAGCTGGCAACTATTTCATCTTAATGATGCCCTCAAAAACAACAGCGACGGCATCACCTTAAACTACAACATATTCTTATTCCGTTAGTGATTGAACAGCCACCAATTTAACACAAATACCTACTAAACAGGAAACACCTCCACCACCAGTGGCACACACAAAACTTGATTTTGGGAGTGACTCTGTGGAATTAAGGGAAGACGATGATTATTTTATGGATTTTGATGAGGAGATGCAGCATGTACAATCGCGGCAATAAGACGAATCCAGGAATACACAATCATCCAATGACATCGTGAGATCGATTCCGGGCCAAAACAACGACATCTCATGCCCATTTTTATTCTCATCACAAACGATTGGTGAATCTCATAAGTCGCAATCAGACATGCGATTACAATCCAGAAGCGCGGTTGATGTGAACAAGATGGAGTCAAGGCAAAGGAGTTTTATAAAGATCGATCAAATGACGCGGCCCAATCATGTACTATTAAATTCCAAAACTCCCCACGGAAGTAGAATTCTTACAATAGCAAAAGGACCAACTACAACGTTAGCACCCAATGGCTAACTTGGCCTACTAACACACGCACACACACTGATAACATGGATTATGCCACTATTACATACCCAATTATGTTTGATTACTCAAGCCCACTAATAGAATCAATTCCAAATAATCTAATTAACAATTGCCACACTACCTTTGCACTGTATCTCGGTTCATGAGCGACACAAGCATTGAAAATTATTTGTGTCTTAATCGCAAGCAATCCCGTGCCAACCGCGGCCAAGACCACCACTGCGCTGATACACCTCACCTGGACAAGGAAGGAAGAAACGCCCAATGATGGTTCGTCACCGGCCCGGGAAGATGTTGCAGAAGCAACAGCACAACAAACAAAATGCATCGATTAAATGAGTCAAATGAATTCAAATGACTCGGCGAAGTCGCATACTTTTGCAGCGCCTAAGAGTATGTGTGGGGGTTCTCTATATCACGCTGAGAACCAACCCACAATTACAACCACAATTTCGCTCACTGACCGCGCACAACGCCACCCCCAATCCCTTACGTCAGCATATTTCACCTGTAAAAAGTACCCTTCCAAAGGACGCATAATCTGAATTCATCCTTCCATGCAGATAATGCATCACCGAAGAATCTTATTAACAAATTTGTAAAGAAATTGTAGGTTTGTTTATAGCTTCAACTATATATGAGGCTAGACTGGAAAGTAATGCTTGTGGAGTGCGAACAAAAACAAATTACCAAGATCGGACAAGAAGTATATTAAAGTACAATTCTTAAACTTAAAAACCATATATTTAGATAGATAGATTATTATTCCATATCAATTATAAAGCAAAAGTCACTACACAATTTACAATTCAGAGATATGATATATACCAAAGCGTAATATCTTTTAGTTGAAATAAACAATATTTTAAAATAACATAAAGTTAACCAAATAATTTCATTAAAGGGAAACACACAACAAAAACCTTTGTATGAAGTGGTTTAACTTCAGGGAATATCTGATACCAATATTTCGGATTTCAATCTGTGCATTACCTGTTGGCGACGTAACATACGAAGCCAAGGATGGAGCAGCACACGACTGCTAACTGGCAAAAAAAAATAATAATAATAATGATAATCTGCGCTTTGGTCGGTGTGTATGTTTGTGCTGTCTTGTACTGTGCGTTCGTGTGTGTGGTTTGTTAATAGTAGACCCTATGGGATGGGTCCAGGAATCCTCTATTATAGCGGGAAATGTTGTTGGGAAGGGTGCTTTCTTAAGTTTTGTTCTGAAGAAGAAATTGTGTGGGTTTGATCCGAAGAGATCGAGAGAGAGAAGGGTCAAGAACGCAAGAGTCCCGTACAAGTAGGTTCTCGCTGTTCTGAATGTTTTCGAGGTACTTATATGCTAATTGAAGCAAGTACTCGTCGATAGGGGTAATGGAGGCGCCTTCGTATAGGTGAGAGTTGGGGTAATGACGACCGTCAAGCCTTCTAGAATGATTGGTGCATCTTCGGAGGAGTTTCCTCTCGAAAACCCGAAGTCTTTCCATTTGGGCCGAAGATATGCAGGACCATATGGGAAAGGCGTACGATATTCCAGATCGGATTAGCTGCTTATAGCAGAGAAGCTTAACTTTGGTGTCAACTTTGTTCCTCCATTTCAAGATGTTGTGCAGTTGCTTAGACCGACTGAGGCCCCTTTGGAGAATGTGGGTCACATGTTTGATGAAATTCATTTTTGGGGTATAAGTGACCCCGAGATATTTCATCTTGTCCTGTGGTCTAATCGTAGTATCTCCCATTTTTATTCGAATATTCTGTGAATATCGAGAAGTAGGTTGGGAGTGTTTACTACTCAGAATTATGGCTACTGCTTTGGATGAATTAAGTCGTATTTTCCATCGACTGTAATACTGATACAGTTCGTCCAAGTGACGGTTGAGTCGATTTGTTGCGAAGTTAGGGCCTTTGGTTGACGTGTACACCAGGACGTCATCCGCATAGCATATTTGGTTTACTCTCCCGTCCGCAGGGCGGGGAATATCGGAGGTGTAAATATTGAATAAGATGGGGCCTAGAATGAAGCCCTGTGGTACGCCTGCAGCGGCGTGTAAAGTTCGGGAAAGCTTTCCATTCATTCTAACTTGGAAGGTTCTGTTGCGAACGAACTGGTAGATGATGCTACATAGCGTTCTACTGAGGCCAGTATTCAGTAGTTTAAAAGCGAGACCTTCGATCCAAGTCGTATCAAAAGCTTTTTCAATGTCTAGGCTTACCGCAACGGTGGGTTCCTTATTAAAGAGCCGCACGCAGACGTGGTATTGAAATAAATTGAGAGCCATAGTGGTGCTGTGCGCTCTTCGAAATCCGAATTGGAAATCAGGTATTAGGTGCCTGGCACTGACAAAGTTATTTAGCTTCTCGTATATGAATTTTTCATATATTTTGCTGATGCAAGTGAGAAGCGAGATAGGGCGAAAGCTTGAGGGGTGATACGTTGGTTTCCCAATTTTTGCTATTGGACAAATAATAGCGTGCCTCCAAGCTTGGGGAAAGTACCCCATGTTGTAAGCATGGTTGAACAGAATGGAGAGCTTTATAAAGAATAAGGCAGAAAGCCTTCGCAACGAGTGGTATGACATGTTGTCGATACCAGGTGACTTCTTAGGGTGTCGAGATTTAACCAGACTCTGTAGGGTATTTGGTGTGATGAAACCGTGACCATTATCACGTGTGTCATCGAAGTATGCACTGTTAGTTGGGTTAAAGACAACAATTGGCTCGTTGAAGTCGTCCAACTTACTGTGGACCTCTGAACTAACGATTGCATTAGTTTCAGGGTCGCCATCTTGGAGAGTGAGTTTGTGATTGTTTTCGAAGGTCTCTCCGATGATATTTGCTTTATTGGTGCCGTTATTGACAACAACACCATTGTGCATAATTGGCCCAGTGATGCGGGAAGCGCCACATATCTTTTTAACATTTTTATAAACGTTCTGGTCCATCTGAATACCCTTCAGCTTGTCTGTGCTGACTGGAACACCGTAGATCGGCAATTTATACCATTCGCTCTTTGGTTCTCGTGACAATACGCAAACAAGAGAACGGGGACAAAAAAGAGGATAAAAGCAGCGGCAGTTGGAGAGTGCCACCAGTTCAGTTCAGTTCAGTTCAGTGCAGAGGTAATAAGAGATCTTAACAGATTCTGGTTCTACCAAAACAATAAAATAAACAATAAAAAAAAAGTAATAATACAGTCCACTGATTGAATAAGGCGATCCGTGCTCGCAACATAATCGAGACGCCGCCTACCAGTAAAATTACCCTTCCGCCTAGTCTTGTGTTAGTAGAAACTGGTTTTTATTCAAATCAGATCACAGCGCACAAATTTAAATGTGTTCTTTTTTTAAACGATACTTCTCAAATGTGTTTGACCGATTTTAAAAAACCAAAAAACTATGCTATTCGCAATCAAAAACACTAGACACTAAACCTTTAAAATTTCCCTATAATGAGTTCTTTTTTGGTTTATACAGAGATAGTTTGCCCCAAAAATGTTTAATCGATTTTTTCACAAAAGAAGTGTGTAAAACTATACCATTTTTTTTTTTTTTTTTTTTTTTTTTTTTTTTTTTTTTTTTTTTAAGTTTTAACGTCTAGTATAAAACCTCGTGAACTGAATCGCGTTTACGTTTTTGCTTAATTTGTTACATGAATTCCGTTGCACCGATTAAAAAAAATTTTTAGAAGACGCTCTCCAACATGATAAATAAAAAATAAATGTATTTAATATAATACAGCCCAAAAGAAATTGTATGGAAACATATTTTTGTATTAAATTTTCACAAAAAGAAGTTTTTCACAATGAGTGATCATTGTATATTAGTGTGCGCCGAAAACTCTGCTTAATGATGTAAATGGGTTAAATTTTTTATATATATCAGTGATTAATTAAAATTTACAATGCCAAATATTTATGTTAAATATGTTGTTCATAGAAGATCTGAAAGCATATCGATGGTGTAGCGGAAGAAGGGCCAATCTGCACCAGATCTACACCATGTTAACTTACCTAAAAGTGAAGCAAGATTGTTCGACTTAATAACTCAAAAGCAGCTTTATTATCCAAATTGAATTGATGATGTAACGGTCTGGCAGCTAAATTCAAAGAGTTCTGGATGGTGTCAAATCTGCTTCTCATCAAATTACTGCAATGGGCTTCGAACTATCACCCACTTAAATTTCCATTTTATAAAGGATCTTAATAATAGCAAGCCCATAACTCACTTCACACATTTGTTTGATGATAAAATGTTGAGCTTTTCGTGCTCATTCATGCTCTACCAGCCTCATCAAAGATTATGATCGACTCATTGAATTTCGGCCCTAAGAAGATATATCATTAGGGATTAACTAGTCTACAAATAAACTGGGAATCACTCCTTAGCCGAATTCGATGAACGAAGGATGTTCTGACTGACCACGCATTCTAGAACAACACACATTGATCTTTTTTCTTTACATAACTGAGTGCAATCCAATAAATTTAAATCTTAGTGCTGTCCCTCTTCAAAGATGAATTTCAAGTAGATACAATGCTGTTGAAAGGCGTTTGTATCGTTCAGGTCATTGAACTACCAATGCTTGGTATTTGAATTAATGTCTAATTAGAATGATCGCATATCGAAAAATGCATTCAAATGTGTGGGGCTTCTTATATATCCGTCCTAAACTGGGATTTAAGGCCCATATTTGGTACATCTACAACAACGCTGCATGTGTTCATGGACGCATAGATGAGCTGTGATGTGTCATTTACAAAGCAGATTCTTTCAATATCAAGATATCCTTGTCTCAGTTTTATAAATATTATCAGTACTTGATAAAAATTACTCCATGTAAGTTTTGTTTTATGAGTCCTTTTTTTATTAACACTAACGCGCAAAAGGGGATTTCGGAGTACCCTTAAATGTCAGAGCACAGTGCGAGCGGAGGGACAAGAAGTGAGTAAGGAAAGGAGGTATCGATGTACATTGGTCATAAATATGTGGAAATTACAACGACGAGGAAACACTTGATCAGGTAGAACATTCCACATTCGTGTCATCCGGCTAAAGAATTATTAATATTTGTGCGCCCGAAACTGACTTTCAACGTGAACTGATGCGCATTCGCAGATTGACGGGTATGGCAGGAAAATGTCTGAAGAGGCGGAACACATTGAGCAAGTTCAGTTAAGTAACGACCATGGTTATACCTATAGAAACGAGACAGGCATGATACGGTGCCCCTATGTTCTAACGATGGAATTGATCGCGTAAGTTTGGTTTGGACCAAAGCTTCAGTTGGATGTTAAAGTCCTTATTGACATTCGAATATATCGTTAATGTTACCGCATGCCTGGACACACTCCTATTGGCTTCTCCAACGCCTCGGATATTTGCGTGATTCCTATCCATTTTTAGCTTTAGCAATTGTATGGCAGACTCAGAGATGAACGAAACCTCCGCTCCAGGATCGAGTAATGCTCGTAGCAGCACAGGTTGCCCAACATTTGGGAAGACCTTAACTAACGCAGTAGTCAGAAGAACCGTTTGTACCTTATGGTTTTCGGCTACGTACGCATTATGTACTGAAGCAGTCCTGGTGGGGGATACAGAATTCTGAGCCTGGGTCGATGGTGTGTGTTGAGTGGAAGAGGAAGTGGATGGAGATGGTGACTGGCTAGCCACCGTTGAACGGGGTTCATTGGCATGCATTTCGTTAGCAGTGTCGTTTGTGTGCAGTAACGAATGATGCTTCCTTTTGCATGTCCAGCACGTGAACATGCTAGTGCACTTTTGCGCAGTATGTGCATCTGACAGGCAGTTGAAACACAGTTTGTTTCTCCGGACGACTTTCTGTCGTTTGTTCGGATCCAACGCCTTGAATTTGTGGCGGTTCCAAATAGGATGGGACCCCTCGCACATTGAACATTTGCCAATGGTGGAGTTGAATGCGCGAAGTGTGCCTGATTTGCGTCCTTTTGGTTTTGGTTGCGATGGCTCTGTTACGGATGGGCCCATCACTTCCAAGGTTCTTGCCCTCATCAACAAGAAGTCTTCCAGGACGCTGTAGGTCGGATAATCCACAAAAGTAGCTATGTGAGATTCCCATTGTCCTCGAGTAATACGCGGTAGTTTCTGCACGGTATGGTATATCAGAACATCTTCCCAAGATTTTACTGGGACCCCTAGATGTTCTAGAGCCAGCCTTGCCTCATTTGTGGTGTCTAAGAGAAGTTTTAGGCCATCGGACGATTCTTGCGCAAGCTTTGGTTGGTCGAAAAGCAATCTAAATTGGTTATCTTTTAACCATCTTACGTTCTGGTAACGGTTCACTAGAGTTGCCCAAACGCTTTCAAAATTACCATCGGTGATGGCAGTGTTCCTTAGTAATCTCTCCGCTTCACCACTCAAATTAGCCTTCAAGTTTCACTGCTCGTTTTTGCATCCTATCGAGCACGTTTTATGCAGTTTTGGATGCGCCTGACCAAATATGGGAGTTGAACTCAATTTTGGGACGAATATACGCCCTGTAAATAGTGGTCAGGTTGGATGGGGTGAAGTATTTTTTGTGTCTTTTAAGGAACCCCATACATTTGGCGGCACTTTTCCGAGCATCAAATATGTGGTCGTTCCAATTAAGAGCCGAATTAATTCGAGCGCCGACGATTTATAGTTCAATGGCTTTGTCGATGCAAATGCCGTTCATCGACAGTATATTTATTTTGGGGTTCGCCTTTGACGACAGGAGACAGCACTGAGCCTTTAAGGCATTTGAACTCCACTCGGTTAGAGAATCCCCATTGATATATCTTGTTGAGGTCGGAATTCAATGTATTAAGCATAACCTGCTGATTGGTAATGACGTTCGAAGAGTTTGTTCGGGAATGTTCGTATGAGTATGAGAAACTTGTGGCGGTTCTACGAAACCCACAAATCACTGTAAGGTAAATCCCTGAGCACGCCAATGCATACTTTCGTCCTCAACCGCACGTGCTCTGTTAGACGTGGGTTGCATGTTTCACCAAACTCCTTGTGCCTACACATTGACAGAAAAATCACATTTTCCTGAAACGAATTCGTTGGAAATGCATTAGACGAAAAATTCATTAACCAACGCGGCAAAAATTACAGAAACGCCACGCGGCCAAGTATTGGACAATACTGGTGATATCCTCTGAAGCCAGTCGCAATTCGGTTTTCCCGCCGCGAAAAGATCACAACATGTACATGTACCCTACTGTAGAAAGAATTATTTGTATGTATCGCGGCCAGGTAAAATACCCTAGGTAATTAACCACCAGGAAAAACAAAAAACACAAAAGGATACCGCCGAGGTAGAAAAGTCACCAGGTACGGAGGAAATACAAAAAGGTCGAACGAGGGGAAAGAGAGAATAACTTGAGAGAATTTGAGTGCGAATTTTTGCCGTCGCCAGATATATTATTTAGTGCGATATTAAACTCAACGAGAGGAAGATCTCCGAAGAAGAAAAGGTGACCCGGGTGCGAACAACGGAGAATACAGTAAGAAAATCGTGAGTTTACTTTATATAAAAAAAAAAACCAAAACGAAAACGAATACAAGCGTCCTTATTTCTTTTCGGTGTGTAGTATGTTCGGCGCAACACAACGAATAAAAAACCGCCAAAAACTCATTGTGCTATTGTGGCGGTTCTATGAATCACACAATCCACTATAGGTTGAGATATCGTCGTTCCACCAAGGAACATACTCACTGCCCACAGACACGTGTCCTCAAAAGTCCTCCTCTCCAACTGCAACAAAAGGTAACATGCATCTGGGAGCCAGCAACCCCACGTACCCACGGCTACGTGGGTCACAAGTCCGCCAATTGTCCTACGCCTGCACGGTGATCGAAGGACACGACACACAATAGAAATTGTGTACCAATCCATTAACTGGATATAAACAAGCGGTGGGCATAGCGGCGGCAGATATCGGCAGACATCGCATCTCCGGCGATGAGCTAATTGCTGAAAAACCACTTCGTCTAAACAAACACCAATGCGATGCATCAGCAGTAAACCAAACGCTGTTCCCATGGGGCTATGTAAACAACGAAAATTACATTATCCCACGATCGTCTAATGTAAATCACACATTCGATTGTGTGCATAACCGATGCATTAGAGGTGTGAAATCCGATCACAGAGTGATCTACACCATGCAGACAATAATCCCCGCGTCTGTATGTGTGAGCACGATTTTCGCTGGTAAAAAGATTCTCGATCGCGAGAAAGTCACCACACAAGGAAAGGGAAAGGAGGAAAAAGAAAACGATGGGGGTGAATAGCATCATCCCCGAGAGGAAGTAAAACAGTCGTCACAGAGAACCCTACGAAGAGATCGGTCTGCGCTGCGAAACCCATTAAAATAATCGAACAATACGTACTCTTCCACCGGTGAAGTTTCGCGATACAGTTAAAATTAATCGAACAATACGTACTCTTCCACCTGTGCAGTTTCGCGGTACAGTAAATTAATCAAACGATACAGGATTGGTGCTAAAGAACAAAATATTAAATGTGTTCATTAGACGTAAGTGAGAGACATCCAAATAGTTCATAACAAAATCGCCACGGGCGTTCAACCGGAGTAATCCTTGACGTGTGCAACAATAACACGAAATAGAAAACAATTAAACAAAACATTTTGCAGCGTTTTATTTATGGCAGTGTCTCCGTGTTCCGGGTTGTTTCTCTCCTCGGTAAACAGTGTTCGGCAGAACGCTTCAGTGACATTCGATGAAAAGACAAAAATCCGCCAAACTATCATCAGCAAACGAGTGAATTTGGTTATGGGTAATGGGCAATATAGCATTTATAAATATCAGGAAGAGAGTGGGTGAGGGTACAGAACCTTGGGGGACACCTGCATTATTTTGATGGAAGACAGATTTGACACCATCAAGAAGGGAACATTAAGGAGGTCATTTGATTGCAAATATCTCGAAAATTGACGATTATCATGGGTATGGGTCAATAAGAAGAGAGGGAAGTTTTGTCGCCCTTTTCGAGAATTACCTGAATGTTCGCTGACTTTCATCTATTTGGGAAACGGTCACTAGAATAAAACAAATGGAAGTGTTTTCACAGTGCTTTAGCGAGTGAAGAGGAACCTCTCCCTTCAAGAGAATTGGGGAAATGACAACCGGATCGGCGTATTTGTTTGCGTTCAGCTCCTTGAGTGCGCGGGCAACAATACGCGTTCGGCAGTGCATCTGGTTCATGGCGTGCCTCTTATGTCCAAGTTGAGGTGGAACTCATATGGTATCAGACAGCGTTGAGTTAACTGCAAAATGTGCAGCAAGGAGATTCGCTTTCTCTATTGGACTGCTGACTGGCCTGTCATCGACTATAAGCGAAGGAATAGATGAGGAGACTGACTTTTGGACGTTTTCCACGATTGCCCATAAGTTTCTACTACTGTGGGAAAGTGTAGTTTTTTTCAATTACACTTCTTTCGGGAGAGGCGAACCTGTAGCGACGAGTGGGCGCCCCGAAATGCAACCACAAAACGGTTGCAGTTCCTCTTGAACAGCTGTAGGTTGTAACGGTCCGGGAACACCCGTGCGGAAAGGGAGTTCCACAGCTTCCCCGCTCTGTAACGGAACGAGTTCTGATGCAGGGATGTTCGCGCCGTCGGGAGATGAACCGCAAACTGGTGCGATCTGTCGGATTGTCTTGCGGAGCGCATACAAACCGAAGTGCGTGGAACAATACTACGAATCTCCGAAGAACAGTACCCGTGATAATGTCTGTAAAACAGACAGAGGTCGGCTACGCGCCTTCGATGTGATAGGGACGGTAGTCCCGACGTCACCGGCGGGTCCCCGATCAGGCGGATCGCTCGTCTCTGTATGCTTTCAGGTAGGCCGTGGGTAGGTTTAGGACCAGAGCCCCTTTCTTTCTGTCTCACTCCTCGGTCATGCAAGATCTTTGCGCGTCATTTCTAGCTCTCCTGAATCTTTTCCAGTTTTTCTCATATTGTTTGATTTATACAACCGGATGCTCAACTTTTTCTCTGCTTCTCTGCACCCGGAATCGAACCACATACTTCTCTTGGGTTTTATACTATGTACTCTGTGTGGAATAAAGGTTCGTATGTGAAGCAGAATCGCGTCTGTCAATGTGTCCGCTATAAAGTCAACATCGTTATTAAAGAAAAATAACGACCAATTTAACTTCCCAAACAAGTCGTTTAAACCTTCCCAGGTGCCTTTCTCATAGAACCATACTGTTCTTTTGGGAGTTTTCTCGTTACGGTCGCTGTTGGTTAGAGCAAATTTAGCTGACACGACACAGTGGTCTGATGTACCTAAGGGCGAAGAAACTTCAATTGTGTATTTGTTCGGGTGGGAGGTGCACAGGTCCAGTGTGTTGGCGGAATGACCATCTATATCTGGTACCCGTGTTGGCTCATTGACGAGTTGAGTTAAACTATTTGAATTAGCAAAGAGCTGGACATATTGACCTCCAGGTGTTGTGCGTCCGGAGTGGCGAAGCCACTGAGAGTTACGCACATTGAAATCACCCACCAGCCTCCTCACGATTTCAGTGTGACGATGTAGGGACAAGATCCTGTCGATAGAATCAGAGAGAGCATCAACTTCGTTAACGGATGTGTTTCTACCCAACTTTAGGGTTCTATAAAAAAAGCAGTAATGTATGATATGTCTACGAACGTGTTGTTTTAGCCACGAGAAATCTGGATTGGAACAGACCCCATATTGTGGCAGAAGCTGATACAGAATACCACTTCGTATGCATGTGGTTAGACCACGATGTGGAAAGAACGGAGGCACTACGTTATAACTGCGTATAGTATATCCAAACTTTCTGTATCAGTTATTACCTGGGTCTCGCTAAATGCAAGGACAGTTGGTTAGAGGAGAAATTGCATCTTAGCAGACATAGAGGAGAAGTTGCATCTTGTTGCTTTGTAACATTCATCTTGCCGTGAATGTTACAAAGATCGACGCGAAATTCCTATTCCAGTGAAATGGACTGACACAGAAAAACAATACCGCCTCAGAAAAGGATGCCAGTTGGACCCAGCGATAGATAAGCAAAAGCAACCCTAAGGGTGTTATGCCCTCGTAATACGCGCCCCACTAGATCCGTGCCAATTTCCAGGTCACATCCCTTTCGTGACGAATATTACGCCACTCAAAACACCAAAAACCATCCAGAGATTAATATTTTTTTTAGGTTAGTTTAGTGTGAGGGCAGAACCCATTAACTTAAATTAAATTAATATAAAAAGTCTTACAGACTATCTTAAAACTAGAGTAAGAAGGAGAAAAAAAATTAAAAATCAATCGAGAGTATCCGTACTTGAGGGACGCAACAAAAGTGCGAAAACGATGGAAAACACACACAAGGAAAGGAAAGGGTATGAGATATACCTGCCCTGTACATTTTCACCCAATTTTCAACAATGGCGCGAATCCCATAGATATCACTGCACTACACTCGGACGCGTTTTTGCATTTTGTTTTCTAAGTTTCATCGAGCGTTGCTGACCTGTCTTCGTTGCAACATTTCTTTCCGGTTTTGTCGAGAGCTCCCTAAAGCGTGTAAAATTATTTTCAGAGAAAGCTGCGAAACCTGCTACTTGCAGTTATTTTGCGCAGAAGATAAACATTTCAAAGCGGGCAAGTGTCTGCATTATTAGAAACGAGGCAAACTGTTAAATAACTAAAGGCTTATCACAAGACATTTCCTTGTTAGGTATTGGCGATATGCTAATACTGATATGGCGATAATTAATACAATACTAATATAATAATTCAACAATTAACTTTTGGTTTTAATGTCGGCTTTATTAATGTTTTCTGCTTTTTTCCTTTTCAGGTAAGCATCTATGTATTGTTGAAGTCATCTTTGAAGTTGTTCGTGTAGGCTGAATATTATCTCTTTCACCCATCTAATTATTTTTATATTTTGAAGTAAGGGTAAGTTTTATATTTTTATATTCATATATTTATATCAACTATCAATCTCGATGTTTCTCGAAATATACACCCAAGACTATTCCTAGCATATGTAATAGATATCGAAAAACGTTTGTTTGTTTGCAGACGCATTTATTCACAAAGTCTTTTTTATATTTTACAATTTTAGTCTAAATGCTAAACCTATCTTAATAATTTTACTACATAATGTAATTTACTGGCTCTTCACAAGCACTCTAAATTATACAATATTATATGCTTAATTTATGCCTTTCAGCTTACATTTTCTTTTATTTATTCTTAATATAATACACATACATTATAAAAAAAATAAACTGTTATCTTAGAGGTCTACCTCTTCTTCTTTTCGAAGCATTATGACAAAAAAAAAATAAAGATTTTTTTTTTTTTTTTTTTTTTTTTTTTTTTTTTTTTTTTTTGAGGATGCAAAAATTTTAAAAACAAAACAATAAGTGCTTAATGAAAACAAAAAAGATAAAATAACAGAAGTTAACGGGAAGGAGGGCAAAGGAAAAGGAAGGGAGGAAGCTGCGCCAGAGCTGAATATTATATCTGAGGACGTGAAGTCCTTTCTTCGTTTTGGAGCCACCACCAGTTGGGGTTGGTTCGGTCTTTTATTGATTTATCTGTTTCACTGATCACCATACTGAATCGAAGTCGGTCTGGCCTATTAGAGATATCGCTATTGTGGACAATTCGTTTATCCCTAGCACCACGGAAAGCGTGGTATATAATAGGTATTCCACCCTCATCTTGGATTAGACCTTTTCCGTCCAAGAAGAGGAACGCCTTTGGGGGAATGAACCCGTTCTGGAGAGTACTCTCCAGATACATATCGTTCGGATAATATGCTCCCGCGATAAGATTATTTACACTGCACATTGCCCTTGCAATGTGGCCACGAATAATTTTTATAATGAAGTTGTCTATCCTAGTTAGTCCTGATTTATCATACAGGGTTTTATTAGGGTAAAATTTCTGGTATCGTGACTCTGGTGTTCTATTAAGTCCGAGGCAGGAACGCAAACACTGTCTCTCGAACACGCGAATCTTTTCCATGTAGAATGGGGATATATTGTACCATATTGGACAGCCATAGACCAACACTGGTCGGATGAATGCCGAATATGAAATTATTTTAACTTTTGGATTGAGAATGCTGCTTCGGAATAGACTTTTTGTGGCAACAAATGCGTTTCTTGCTGCAGAGAGAGTGACTGCTATATGCTTGTCAAAGTATAAATACTGATCAAGCCAAATACCGAGATATTTGACTACAGTTTTCACTTGTAGTGGGAGATTATTATTCCCTACGATAGAGAAGTTTTTCCAATTGTACTTTGTATCCTGAGAGGCCCTGGAGAGAGGTGTTCTGAAAAGGATAGTCTCGGTTTTGTGGAAATTAATTTTTAGTTTCCAGTCATTACAAAAACGTTTTATTTTATTGAAGTCGTCCCGGAGAAGTCTATTGATGACATCTATTTTCTCTCCTGTTCTGTATACCACAATGTCGTCTGCGTATGCAATAGCATTGTTAAGCTTACCCACTAAATCACTGGTGTAAATATTAAACAGAATGGGAGAATTCACCGCCCCTTGTTGTAAACCGTTTGTAATTTTGAAGGTCTTGCTTGAGAATATATCTCCGCATTTTACCACAAATTGCTTGTCCGTTATCATTTCGTAAATGTTGTACAATAGATAATGAGGCATTCTCAGGTTTTCTAACTTATGAAGAAGTCCTTCTAACCACACGGTGTCGAAAGCCTTTTCAAAGTCAACTAAGCAGGCACCTGTGCATTGGCGCTTTGTCTTGTTCCATTGTATGTCGGAAACAAGCTTTGACGCGGCATGCACCGTACTATGTCCCGCTTTAAAGCCAAACTGGTTGTTGGGGATGATTTCATTTTCATCACACCAGTTCATCAGTGCTTTGTTTATGATCTTCTCGTAAACCTTGCTGATATTTGGCAGCAAGCTAATCGCACGAAGGTTGGTTGGATTGGTCCTGTCTTTACCCTTTTTAGGGATGGGGTGGACTATTGCAGTTTTCCAGTGGGTTGGATAGTATGCCCTATTTAAGACGTTGTTGAATAGCATAGTGTAGATTTTTACTGCTTCAGGAGGCAAATGTTTTAAAACTACATTTGGGATGCTATCTATCCCAGAAGACTTTTTGCTTTTGATTGACTTAAGGATGTTCGTAAGTTCATCCTTACTCACAAACATATTCATATTCTGGTTACTCCTGGGGGAGTCCGCTCTGTTATTTTCACTGAATGTGGTAAAACTACGGTTTTGGTTCCTCCAGGTACAAAGTTGATTTCTCAGTGAGCTGTAGGTCTGGAATGCGTTGTTTTCGAGGATCGTATTAGAGTGAGTGGATTCGTTTACTCTGTATACTGCCTCGAAACATGCACCAATTGAGTTCACTTTGTCTTGCGGGTCTTCGACTAATATTACTTCTTCGTTGGAGTTGAGTTCAGCATTGCTTGACAATTCTCAGGAGTTCGTGGGACCCGCAAATATGGAATGTCATTGTGATCTTTCTTTCAAAAAGTTTTATTGATTTGTGAGAACATATTCGATCCGCTAGCTTGAATGGCTTGTATTTTGTTCTTCCACTCTTCATTTATTCTTGAACGGTAATTGTCACGGATCAATTTTTGGAGATTTTTGATTAGGGACTTAAGTGTTCTTATTTCCTGACTATTTGGGTCGCTGAACTGTCTATAAAGTCTTTTCAGCTTTGAGAGCATAATGCTCTTTTGCTTATACAAAGCGTCAATTGCTGATGTCCTGTACTTATTAGTATAACCGTCGGTATGGGGAACTTTAGGTATGGAACGATTCATTGCATTGGTAATAATATCGTCCAATGTTGTTAAGTAATGATCGATTTCGTCGTTATGGAGGTTTCTAATAGTCGGTGGGTCTATGGCACTGTTACGAAGTTCTTTTTTTATTAATCGATCAAAGCGTGACCAGTGAGCTTTTCGAAAATCGAAAGAGTGGATCTGGTCGAACTGCTCTAGTGAATATTGTTCATTTGGGACTTCAATTATGGCTCCAAATCCGTAGTGATCGCTATCGTAATCGATTGTGCGAAGACAGTTTCGCGTAGTTAGATCTGTGCCTGGCAAGTTTATTCGATCGTCTATCATAAGTAAATCCAGAAATGAATTTCCTTTAGGATAAGACGGTGTACTTGTGGCGTACAGTTCTAATCTGCGTTCATTTCATTGATAAATTGCTTACACTGGGTAGCTTGAGGGGCATAAATGGAGACCACATACAGGTGCGTTTGACTTCTCAACGGAATATCGAAAAACGTAGTTACAAGACAATTCGCAACAAGGACGAAAGACGAATTTCAATACGGTCCCTAGAGAAGACGGAAACGTGGAAATGGGGACATACTGATCTTAAAAGTATACTAAAATTGTGTGAGAACGCAAGGCTAGCCCTCGTGTGGTTCGGCTGGAGAATGATTCTCTACGATTACTTTTTATAGTGACCAGTTGAGGGTTTACAATAATTGATTAGACGGCAACCTAAAGAAAAGAAAAGCAAGACACGTTGCCTTTATGCTCTACTGATCGGATAAGACGATTAGGGCTGGGTTTGCTCTGGTTTTACTTACTTTCGAGGAAATATAGTGCTAATATTGATGTGCTTGACGGAATACGGAACAGAATTCTAATTCCGAACGAAGGGAAGAGTGATTGATACCATATTATCAAGAATTTTCAGGAGTTTGTTGCACAGTGCTCCAAATTGACATTTCTAATAGAAATTCACGAGGGTTCAAAAACGGGGTGAAAATACGAGGTATTGCAAGACCTTTGGTAAAACGAACCAAGATATCGACTGTTCGACGTAATGAAAATGAAAATACATGAATTTAATCGAAAGGCCGATAGTGTCTCGAAGTTTGTAATTCTTCCGCCTTTTCGCAAGAAGGATTTCCCCAGTTACACCACATTCTATTACCTTAAAGTCATTATAAATTTGTTTTTAAAAGTAGATAATTTGTTGCAGCCTGTAATAGATATCTAGTCAAGAAACTTGTTTTCATTTAATCTCAAGCAAAAAAAAAAAAGGAAGTAATGCTAAGGGGTATCAGAGAACAACATGGCATAATAAATATTTTTCCTAGGTGTACCATGCCAACAAACCCTACTTTATTTTCGTTTCGATTACTATATCCATCCATAAATAAATTCATTGCAGTACACATAAATGTTGCTGTGGACCTATCCCACCATTTAGGGTGGGAACATAACAACAGTAGTGCTGCCCAAAATATATTAAAACGCAAATTACTAAAATATAATTATATCTTAGGAACAATCCATTAATCCATCATTCATTTTACGTCAAGGAAACTACTTTCGTAATATGATCCTAAATGTCCCATAATTAGCCAAACCCCTGTTTAATAGTTTTGTATTTATAGTCCACCTAGTCCACATGATTTACGTCCATCTGTCATTACTTTTAACGGGGACATTTCTATTCCGAAATTCTCCAATACATCTAGCAATAAACACTTGGACTCCCGGACAGGCCAATTTATACCTACCTTTAGTAATGGCCGAATTTTTCGAAGCACTTTCATTAATCTAGGCAGTGACAGTTTGAGGAAAATTCTCGTCCCTTCAATTTGGGTAAGAGTCGCGAAACGAGCTAATGTATGTGGGAAGAAGGTAATAGCGCGCAGCCTAAGAATTTACTAATCCTATTAGAATTTTATTTTAACCAGAATATATGAAGCCATAAAATCGCACCCAGAAACGTTACTTCAATATTCGGAACACCTCCTCCAAGTTTTGTGACGGAATAATATAACAATTTAATTGTCATTTCCCTCCTTCTTATTTTTCTGGCCTTTATTCCTGCGGCTGCTCAGGAGCAAAAGTAAAACAAGAAATTGTAGTGTAATAAAAAATAGGAAAATGGAAAACACCCATCAGGCCAATAAATCAGCAACACGCCTATTTTCCAATGAGTATACGACTGGGGAACTGTATATCCTTACCCTCATATTGGGTGTACATTTTGCAAGTTACCCTCCTCCTTATTTTGATGCAATTGCTATGAAGCATAAAACCCCAGTAAAAGTTTGCAACTCGAGACTAACTTAAATTTGACGAGAACAATGTTGGGTAGAAAATCATAAGAAAAGATGAAGAAAATTAGTTTTTATTACATTTGTAGAGATACACTGATGTTAAAAACTTAAGCTCAAAAATGACTAAAAAGAAATAGTTGATGGTTCTATACAGAAGCGGTGATATATAATTCTGTGTATACAACGTTGTTGTCGATTGAATGTAAAGGGAAATGAGGTATTCGGTAGCAGTCGGTATCTAAGGAGCAGGAATGTCGACGGAGAAGGATTTTGAATGAAGACTCGGCTTTATGGAGCTAAGGGAAGTTTTGGGAAATTGCCTCAAGGAAGAAATGTTTGCAGGTTACAGGTCGGTCATAAAGAAATGTCATTTGTTGACTTCTTTAACAATAGCACTCAGTAAACGAAAGGTAGATGTGTTAAAAGCACAAAGGTAAAGAGTGGGTACGGTGAGATGAAAAATACATGGCAGCACGATTTGCAAATACCCGAGCGATTGAACGAATTATCTCGTCTGTGTTACTCAGATTTAACTAAAAATCAGATCCAGTGAGTACCACCAGCATAATAAACTTTACATAAGTCATTGAAAATGTGTTCATGTATTCATGCATTCACTGCGAGGAACAGTAAGAAAAACCCATAGTGCGGCTAGCATTACGAAGGAACGATAGTTTTTTTTTAAGGTGTAAGCATGAAATAGAAGACCGAAAAGAAAACTAACTTCCTCCGCACCATGACTAAATAATACCATGAAACTTGAGACATTTTTTTTTTTTTTTTTAAATAATATTTTAGTGTGGAAAAACTTTATTTTTTTAAATTAATAGTAAAAAAAATTGTCAAAGAAAAGTTCTTTTTAGGCAGTTGCAGTGGTGTGCACACAACATCAAGGTTTATTAAAGTGGTTTTAGCGAATAAGGAGATTAATTATCTGCAGTTGGGAAGACTTAATTTGGAGAAAAAAATGTTTAAAGTTTTTGTGCATTTTATATGCGAACCTTGAGTCCCACCTGTACGCAGGGAATACGCATGTGTGCGAGAACTCTTATGTTTTAGGTCAATTTTGTTTGAGTCCATTTTGATTTGGCATGACATTTGTTAATTGACATTTGACAACCGTAGATCGTGGTCGATAATAATTTATTATGAACAAGCTAACGTCGTAAAAATGTTTTGAAACTATTAAAACATTTCATTCAAATAATCGTTCTATCGTAAATTCGAGAAGAAAATTATATAACTTTTTTGGTGGATTAACTGGCACTGTTAATAAACAGAATAGTCACTACCATGGTAAGCATCAATTGATACACCAAAGACCACTACACACTCATATAGTAATTGGATGGTGCGTCATTTTATCCGGCGACATCGTTGGGACATAACTCTTTGAAGATGCTAGAGGTAAAATTCTAACAGTTACTTATTACTACTATTACTATTTATTGGCCTATAGGAACCCGTAAGTTTATGACCTCACTGACTGGTCATCGCTCCCTGTCCTGTGCACTCTCCTTCCACGCTTGACCATCTAATCCGATCTCCTCAAGGTCAAACCTTACATTGTCCACCATCTCCATTGCGGCCATCCTACAGGTCTCTTTCCCGGTGGTCTTCCGTCAAGAATTCTACGTACGGTCCTATCGTGGCCATTCTCGCCATATATCCGCTCCATCTTAATCTTCGCGAACTGATTACTTTCACTACTGTAGGTTTGCGGTATAGTTCTTCCAATTCGCGATTGTGGAGTTTTCTCCATTGTCCTGCATCCACGTCATATTTACCTCCAAAGATACCCCTTAAAACTTTATTCTCAAATAGGCGGATCTTGTTTTCTTCCCGTTTTGTGAGAGCTCGTGTTTCGCATCCGTATAGAAAAATCGGCCGCGGGAACAAAAATGAGTGAAAATAATAAACACAACTGTCATACAAAAAACCCGGTAGGCGTAGGTGTGATGGGCCGACACTACCATAAGGGAAGCACTCATCTAGAGAGCAAAGAAGATCTAGATGAGCCAGTGAAGTCATAAACTCTCGGGTTCCTACAGGCCAATAAATAGTAATAGTAATAGAACAATCGGCACGATTGTGGTTCTATAAATACGGAGCTCTATATTACGTGAGAGCAGTATGGATTTCAACAGTTTACTGACTGCGTGCCAACTAGCGTTGCCGGAATGCAGTCTTTTGTTAATTTCCTTCGACATTTCGTTACTGGCCGTCAGTATCGTTCCCAAATATTTAAATTCTTTAACTTTTTGAAATATCTTACCCCTGACGTTTATATGTGTTCCCTGAGGTCCATCTGCTCTCGCCGTAATCATATATTTTGTTTTGTCTTCATTTATTTCTAGGCCCACCTCTTCTGCCGCTTGCATGATGATTTCACAGGCGATGTCATCCGCATATGCAACTTGTGTGACCCCGTTCAGGGTTGATCTGCTCATATTGTCGTCTTGTATCTTTCTGATGACATACTCGAGCACAAGGTTAAAAAGACGGTGAGAAGCCATCGCCCTCTTTAAGTCCGTCCCGGATTTCAAATGGTTTTGAGAGGTGGTTTTCTATTCGAACTCGCCCTTTATTTCCGTTCATGCAGATTTGAATGAGGGCGACATATTTTTTCGGGACTACCAGCTCAACTACCCTGTGAGTAGGGCGTTAGAATATACTCACAGCTAGGCCAGCTTGTCGTAAGAGGCGACTAAAGGTCGAGTGGTAGCCGGGGTCCCAACGCCCTGTACGCCCGGTGAAATACCACCCCATCAAGCTTTAGGCTCCGTGAAATGGTCGGGAGAAATCCCTGGCCATCTTTCGAAGCTTGGCTGATGGACCGGTTCGAGAAAAGGTTGGTTAGGTGGTGGTCGGTCCCAAGGTGAGATACCACCCCGTCACTCTGTACATTCCGCGATATCGCCGAGAGAAATCTTCGACGGTGTTTCGGATGTGTGGCTGATGGCCCGGACTGACACGGGAATAAGTCATGATGGTGTCTTCTGATATAAAGAATTCCGGAGGTAAACTAGTCTCCCATTCGGATCTCCGGGGGGGACTATGTCAGGGGGAACATCATGCAGATATCATGATAAATAATGGAACTTTAAGAGGTTCGTCATCGCATAACCGGGCTAGCTCTCGAGGCTCGGCCCACGCTCGACTCGTGACGGCATTTTGTAACATCAGGGGCATCGGTTTCACCAATACTAATGTAAACGCCGTGCACCCAATATTTGCAAACAACGAAACCTGATATCCTTGCCCTAACTGAGACCCAGGTCGATTCGTCAACTGATTCGACATATCTTCGTTGCTCAGGATACGACTTACATTCGAGATTCCGTTTTAAGGGCGGAGTCTGCGTCTTCGCACGGTCCGATCTGGCTTGCCAGAGGATTGAGGTGTTGGAGCCCAATAATATGGACATCATATGGTTGAGGGTCGTGCTGAGGAATTCCGTAAAATTTCTTTGTTGTCTTTACCGCTCCCCGAATGACGATCGACCGGCGACATTTTTCGAACATCTTTCATGTACCGTCGACTGGATACAGATCAACCACCCAGCTTCTGAAATTATTGTCCTTGGCGATTTTAATGTGCACAATTCCGACTGGTTTCTACATTCTAACAGAACCGACGAGGCTGGGAGGCGGGCGGAGATGTTTGCTGTAAGCCACAACCTGACTCAACTCGTGGGGGAGGCAACGCGAGTACCGGATGCCCGAGGCGATTATGCGAATACCCTGGATCTGTTTTTGACATCCGAACCGAGTATTTATACCGTAGAGGTTTCTGCGCCACTGGGAAACTCAGATCACTGCTTGGTATCTGCTGAGATGTAGACAGATTGACTCTCTGAACTAGGATCTAGATAAAGTCCTGCGGTGGGGAAAGGCCAATCCTGTCGATTTCAACGCAACGAAGACCCAGTATACAACATTCACAAAGAAAACAGGATCATCGGTTCCACAGCTGATGATAATTGGCCGGGCCCTCGAGGCTGGGGAAAGTTTGAAATTGCTCGGCGTCACGGTCTGTGGGAATGTATCATGGAATAAACACGTATCGGGTATCGCCAGATCAGCCTCAGGAAGACTGAGTTATCTTTTTAGAGCCAAGAAATATTTTACTGTGGCCCAACTTCTTCTCCTATATAAATCTCAAATTAGACCCGCACTCGAATATTGCTTTCATGTTTGGAGCTCAGCTCCTAAACATACCCTCGACCTACTTGAGAGCGTACAAAGACGAGCGATCCGCCTGATCGGGGACTCGGCGCTGACGTCGGAACTACAGCCGCTATCACATCGAAGGCGCGTGGTCGACCTCTGTCTGTTTTACAGATATTATCACGGGTGCTGTTCTTCGGAGATTCTTGGCATTGTTCCACGCAATTCGGTCTATATGCGCTCCACAAGACAATCCGACGGATCGCACCCGTGTGTGGTTCATCTCCCGACGGCGCGATCATCCCTGCATCAGAACTCGTTCCGTTACAGAGCGGGGAAGCTGTGGAACTCCCTTCCCACGCAAGTGTTCCCGGAGCGTTACAACCTGCAACTGTTCAAAAAGAACTGCAACAGTTATTTGATGGCATCTCGGGGCGCCCACTCGACGCTATAGGTTCGCCTCTCCCGAGAGAAGTCTAATAAAAAAAAAAAAAAAAAAAAAAAAATACAATATGATAAGGTTTTTTCCTTGCAACTGAGTCGTAGGCTTTTTTGAATTCAGCAAAAAGTTGGTGAATCGTTTCTTTTTTATTCCCACTTCTTTTCCAACAGTTGCCTTACTGTGAACATTTGGTCGCTCGTTGGCCGGTTCGCCAGTAAGACATTTGTTATGTTTGTATGTGGTTGGAGCCAATGATATTCCTCTGTAGTTTTCGCAGTCAGATCGGTCGCCTTTTTTGAAAATGGGGACGACTATTGAAGTTTTCCATTCTTTCGGAGTGGCTTCCTTATCTCATATTGTTTTGATGAGTTGGTGGATCTTTCCAGCGGTTGCCTCTCTTGTTGTCTTGTTGTTTTTCGATCGACTTATTGCGTCTACCACTTCGTTGAAAGAAGGCTCTGGGGTTTGCGGCTCGGCAGTATGTACGTCTGGTGCGTTTATTTGTGGTTGATGGGTGCGCATACATACCTCTAATGTTCTTTGCTCTGACATTTTATAGGATACGAAATACTGATACCTTTTGGACTGTTTGTTTGTCATCTCTGATGTCCATTCAGTGTCCACATTATTGGGTTCCTCTTCCTCAATGCTCCCTTTCTCTTGGATGCTGAATCTATTCGTTAATTCGTCTTGATAATCAGCCCTTTTGCGCAGGCCTTTTAGTTTATGAGTGTCGAACTTTTTGCTCGTCTCCCGTGACTGGCCGTGTGGATTTGCGGCGAGCCGACTCCTAATTTTGCCCACCACTAGTAGATGATCGGAGTCGCAATCCATATGATCTTAAGTCAACGTTGTTCGATTGGTGCCTTTTGTCTATGAGGAAGTGGTATATTTGGTTACGCGTTACGCCGTCGGGTATTATCCGCGTAGCTTTATGAATTTGCTTGTGCTTGAGCATCGTGCTTTTCACTACCAGATCTTTTGACTCTGCGAACGTGATAATTCGAGTTCCATTATCAGTTGAAACGTCGTGTAGGCTTTCTTTACCTATAGTTGGTTGGAAGATGTCTTCCTTTCCAATTTTCGCGTTGAGATCCAGGAGGGGGATTTTTACATCGAATGATGAGATCGCATCAAATGCTTCCTCTAGGGTCTCGCAGAACGTATACTTTGTTTCTTTGTCGGTAGATTCTGTTGGGGCCTATGCGTTTATAAGTACATAATTGTACCATTGGCCCTGTATTTTTAGCACTGACATTCGGTCATTAATAAATCTCACATCTTTTATATGGCGGGTGGTGCCGCCAAACCCCCGGTACACTTACCTAAAAATCCCCTCATCCCAAGTCGCATAAGTTTCGCTAATGCAATCGCATTAAGCACCTGAAAATGCTTCACGCGTTAATTAGATCAAATCTATAATCTTAAAGTCCCTGTAAAGAAAACTTACCTTTTCATGCATCTCTTCCCATACAATTTTCCGTAAGATTTCTTTCTTTGCTTATCTGGAATTCCAAACCAATTCGGCACCTTCAGTACCAGACATATTCCTGTAAACCAAATGATTCGGTTTGCATACAATTGCATACAATGCAATTTTCCAACTTCGCCATGTATACGATAAATTTATTTACGTACACATTAGCCGGCGACCTTTTTCTCCCAGCAATAAAATTCCCTAACTCGCACCATGTGCAAACAAAAGCAAATACACGCATCTAGCGTCTAGTGCCATAAAACGAATTTCGAATGAGCATGTGCTCATGTATACAATTTGATCCCTTCAGCATCACCAGCGATACACATTTCCTATTGTGTAAATAGAAAAAGCATTAGCACTTCTTCCTAATGGCAATACATTTACTTACGTATACCATTGCACTGAAAGAGTGCATGTCCTTGGTGGTCGCACCCCTAAGAGAAGAGTTTTTCTCTCTCTTCTCTTGTTTTCTTAACCCTAACCTAGGATGGAATTCTAGCCTCGTTGAGTCCTTTACTATCAGCAGACCAGCGCGGTCGCGTGTTCACCCCCGCTCCCCGTTTCGCACCACGGGGATGCGTACATAACCGGAGTCGTCTTTTCATCATCAATTAAGTCGAGCGGTGGTTTGTCGATTTTTTTCTACAGTTAATTGAACAGTCGGAATTATCGTGCGAAGAGTTTAGATAGTATATGGATTGTTAACGTTTGAACAAAAATTAATACTTGTAAGGCTCTAGATGACATCTAATACACGTGTACGTTTGCTTAATGACAAAAGAGAACTATCAACTAATTAAATAAAGAGAACGTTTCGCCGACTAAAAAATCATTCAGTTTTTTAATATTCCATGCTGCAGTTCCTGGGGGTGTCATCGTTTATCCTTACGCGTTTGTGGACAATTTTCGGTGCTCGCATTTGTGGCAGAACTTTCGATTAGTGATGGGGAGTGAAGTGAACCGTGTGCCCGTGTCCGGCATAATACTTCTCCCCACAGGGTCATCTTATTACTTATGATGAAGCCGGTTCCGAGGTTATGTGTGTCGGTACCTCCATATGCCGGTGTAAACCCGTTGGATGTTGGAGTCGGACTTCTTAGAGCGCGACGATGTCCATTTTATATTGTTTCGCGTTTTCTGCGACCGTCTGTATCGCACCTGGTTTATATAACGTTCGAACATTCCACGTGCGAACGCGTATATCCCGCTTTTTCCGTTTTTCCCTACGTCTTCTTTTTGCTGAGTCGGTGTTTTCTGGATGATTTTTTCCCTTATGGTAGTGTCGGCTCATCACATCTACGCCTACCGGGTTTTTCGTGGGATTGTTTTGTGTGTATTGATTATTCATTTTGTTCCCACGAGTTTTGGGGTGTCAAATAGTTCGCCATATCATAGCCCCGCTTTGATATGGTAAGGTCTGCTTACTGCTCTGTTATAATATAGCCGGTATACCCTTGGCTCCAAACCATCCAATGGGTACGGTGACGCGTAACACCGTGGATTAGAGCTTTGCGTGTTACTCCTCGCTAGCCTATCTGACATGTGTGACCCTCCTGGAAGCATATGCTTCCGCCAGCTTAGCCTGAGTTATTCATTGTAGTTTAAGCACCCGCACCACGTTAAGCGGCGGGTTAGCTGAAGACGCGAGCTAGAATAAATAATAGACAACAGAAGTTTAACGAAACTGCGGTCCGATTTGGGTATACAAATTAACGTATGGCAAAGTCGGCTTGTTCATAAGCCAAAGAAACTTCATTGATCACATGTACGCCATTTGGTTAAGATGGATGAACTCTCGCTCGGTTTCCGAGGAATGCAACACCGATGGGAATCGGTAATATCAATCAAAAACAACAGCGGTTATATCAATTCCCATCTAGTTGAGATGATCGACAATTGAATTTTTCCAATCCCAGCTTTGAGACAATTGCATTAACCTGCACCTTATGTTAAATTTTATGTTTTTTGAAGACATTTAAAAAGTGTACTCAGGGATCATGTCTTCATTATTTACGGAATCAACCACCACCATTTGCAAGTTTGGTCACATGCTACACTTGGATCGTATTACGTACTTGTTTGGGCTGCGTCGAATTCTGCCTTCAATTTTTTTTTAATTCTTGAAAGTTGATATTCCCAGTATCATAAGTTGGTTACACCGATAATCAATTTTTACCTGAACAATCTTGAATAAGAGTCTTCATCTCAATACCACCTGTTTAGTCTAGTATTCGGTGCGCCTTGAAGTAAGATCTTTTCACATTCAAGTTCTAAAGCAGAAAGCTACATTTCTAAAGAAATAAATTTAAAACACTTATAGGCCCATGCCATCAGAATTTCAGGTTCTACAAGAAGCTACATCTAAAGACAGGTAAATGTGGGTGCTGTCTCCCCCACCATAAAATTTCCATTCTAAATAGCACCCCATGCTGTAAAAGTATACACATGTTGAACAGGAATGTGAATTCCCCATCCAACAGAAAATTCCTTGAAGTAACACCAATCTGTCTGAAAAGTGAGAAAGTTTCCACATGCTAGTGAAGTTTATGGAAGACGTCGTAGAAATGCCGAGGAAATTTGAAAACCGTAAAATACATAATAGCCTTGGAAAATCTAACGAACGGAACATGTGTTGTTGAAGATGCATTTACCTGCTGAGCTATAAATTGAATTTGATTGATTCGGGTGTTGAAACCGCTTTACTACAATCGCTTCTAGTAGAATGTACCTTCGGCGACGCTAAAGTTTGATCAGATAACTCATAAATTACACAATCAGCTTTCGTGTCGATTTTAGTTTACCTACATCCGCTTAGCACGTTAAAGGTTCTTCGAGATCCACTAAAGATACATGAACAATACATGATATTAAATCACGATAGCGGATTGGCCATTAGCTGATAATTGACTTTACAATATCCATCTCAACCGTGCGTCTACTATTGCTATTACTTGATAGACCATCCGTTGTGTAGCACACATCATGCATCCATAATCTAGCGATAACTCGCAAATCTTGCACTACAAAGTGGTTTTTCCCAGTTTCCCAGATAGCTGGACACTAGGATAGATGATTGCTCTAAGAGGAAAGGAAAGCTCCGAACTATTATGCATTCCACCCGATACGTCACACAATTCTGGCGTGATAGATAAACGAGACCTAAAATCACTTCAGAATAGATTAACTCTCATTTGGCTGATGATGGTTTACATCTAAAAGATACTCTCCGTAGGTAATAGATACACAAGGTGAGAATAGCCAACGAAAAAGACTGCCAGTGAATTCCACTCGTATGCAGCATCTCGAGTGCTCGTGGATATACACACTCATTCCGACTTCTTATTTTTCGTTTTGTATATATGCTTTTAAAAAGTAGACCACAACACCAGCAGCCTCGGCGGGTATCTCGGGAAAGTATCTTGCATCTTGGGTCTTATCTTCCACTAAGCGCATAAATATAAACTTCGACGCATTTACAGTACGTAGGAGGTCGGTGTGGCGGCCCTGGATACTGCAAACAGAACTAACCAATGCACCGGAGTGAGAGTAGGTGTTCTCCCATGTTATACGGTTCGAGTATTAAGTAGTACATGGTCATAGTGCGAACCGTTCGTAGACTCATGAACCAAACCTTTACAATCTACGCCTTACGCAGTTTGCCTCTGTGCGCGTTTTAAAAACCCTGCCTCTAGGCGCTGTGCGTGAAATTCAATCTCGCTGTCGCGAGAAAGACCTCCATGACAAAAGGAGACTGAAGATCCACATGGATTTACGCCTTTTTGTTTGTGAGTCCTGATTGATTGAACGGGTGTCGTCACGGGTAGGCAGGCATACATGGGTTTTAAGAAGCTGCTGGTATTCAAACCACTACTTCAACTACTAGCAAACGAATCACAGACATTGTGTACTTTACCGTTCTACTGGTAGTGTGGATGATAGCGACGCACATATTAACCACAACAGAAAGACTCACGGAACGTTTAACAAGCAGTAGGCGAAGGATAGGGGGGCAGTGGATGGTAGGGTTTCACATTACACGGAGTCGTGCCCCTCATCCATAATGCATTTACCTGGTTAACGCTGCTATGGCATAGCTAGTGTCGAAGTATCTCAAGCCATCTTCTTGCGGTGGATTATGGATCGTGGATTATAGATCGGAGTTAATCAGGAAATTAAAGAAGTTTGAAATAACGTTCGGCGATGTGGTGTGGGAATTTAGTAGGCGAAGAGTCTTTGCAGCGACCACGAGGAGTGGGAAGATGGACACGGTTTTTGTCTTTACACCGGTTATAAACATGTCTGCTTAATCCTCGTTGAAAATGTGCCCGTTTTTTCTTACGTACCTCCAAACGTACTGCTTAGACGAAGAGATAACATTGACACTGGAGCCTAGATCTAGGAGACTTGTTAGTGGGTAAAAGGTGTTCGCTTTCATTTTAAATATTGTGATCCTATCACTTTTGCTTCAAGTTGTTAAATAGGATTCCGTGGCTTTTGTTTTTCCCTTAAAAGTCGAGTTTGCTTTATGAGAGGAATTAAGATGTTTGTTAATCAGATAGCGGTGCGCTGTTTTCATACTCTTTAGTAAGTGAATTTTTTTCAAATGTTGCAATAACCTTAGTTTTTACTATAGAGGAGTACCAAGATCGCAACATATTTCGCCGCTTAAGGCACCAACATAAATAACTTTTTTATACTTTACGATCGAATTTAAATATCGCACTTATAAAAAAGGCGAATACCAGCAGTTTTAATGACGCTTGACCTCGAGGTAATATGTGGACGTGTAATTAGTAGTTTACTTCAATTCAGTAAGTAGAGGGACGAATCATAATCCATACGCATCTAAAAAACCAAAGTAATTTTAGAAGCTAGAAAAAAACAGTGTGGCAAATCTTTGGCTCTTTGGCTTACAAATATTACCACAAAGGCTGGTCTTTGGAGGTTCTTGATATTATTTCCAAGAAATCAGGTTATTCCCGCCTCATAAGGCAATCCGCTGGGTCCACCCAATTTGGTTCACCTGTCAACGATATGTACATCACTGCAACTATTATAAACTCATTAGATTAAAGACCATGAAAACTAAGGAATTTTCTCCCAGTCCGATTTTTTTTTTTAAATAAATATATAGTTCTCTCAGTAGAGGCGAATGGGCGCCCCGAGATGACACCAATAATCGCTGCAGCTCTTCTTGATCAGTTTCATGTTATAACGCCCCGCGAACACATGCGTGAGGAGTGAGTTCCGCAGCTTTCCCATTCTGTAACGGAACGAGTTCTGATGCAGGTATGTTCGCGCCGTCGGGAGATAAACCGCAAATTGGTGTGATCCTTCAGATTGTCTTGTAGAGCGCATATAAACCGAATTACGCGGAACAATACCACGAATCTCCGAAGAAGTGTACCCGTAGGATATCTGTAAAACAGCCAGAGGTCAGCTACGCCCTTTTTTTATTTTCCAGCAGGTAGGAAATGTCCTCCGTGCATAAGTTAAGTGAACGAGTTTTCCAAGAACCGGCAATAGGTCTGGAGCTCATTTCTTAAGGACTATTGCTGGTATTCTATCCGGGTCAGTTGCCTTCCTACAGTCCATCCACGTAGAATACGTTGAATAGTACGCGGGCGAAGCCTCACATCCCACATCGAAGACTGTACCGGCGCGATCACAGGTGGCTCCAAAAGACTGGTATAGAGGTTTGAACTCGCGGAAAATATATTCGCGAATACATTAGCTTTATCTTTTGAATTTGTGACTAACGTCCCGCTGCCCGTCACTAGCGGGGGAAAGGAGGGGAAAGCGAGGTTACTGCTGACAGCCCTTGCCATTGACCAGAAGGGACGCGAAAGAGTTGGGCACTCAAGGAGTTTATTGGTTACTCCGTCGTTGTAAGCGTTCTTCGCGGTATCAGTCGCCTGGTTGCACGCGTTTCTGATTCCAACCAAATTCGTTCTGCTAACATCGGTGGGACTGGAGCGCCATTGTTTAAAAGCTCTATTTTTTGCCGCTATAATCTGCTCGCATTTTTTATCAAACGAAGGTTAATGAGATGAACTT
The DNA here is from genome assembly GCA_963931805.1 of Microdon myrmicae. Classification (NCBI taxonomy): domain Eukaryota; kingdom Metazoa; phylum Arthropoda; class Insecta; order Diptera; family Syrphidae; genus Microdon; species Microdon myrmicae. The sequence continues at coordinate 171,389,950 of OZ007496.1, read as the reverse complement.
CATTTGATGGAGTGCGGAATTTAGATCTCCATACAGAGAAGAATAATCTTTGTGACCGACTCTGCGCATGCCATAACCTCGGGGTATCCACAGGACCCCTCCGACCACGGAAATGATGCGAAGAAATCTCTCAAATCGTCCCCGTTAGCAGCCCCAAACCGCCATAGATGGCGAAGCTTCTTAGATCGGTTATCCCTTTGAAATGCAAGCGGCTGGATTTGACGCAGCAACTTCTACGGTATAAGTGGTTGGCTCGGATGTCAGAAAGAGATCTAGTGTGTTAGCATAATCACCTCCGGCATTCGGCACTAGTGTAGGTACCTCCATGAGTTGAGTCAAATGGCGGCTAACAGCGAACATCTCCGCTAGCCTCGCAGGCTCGTCGGTTCTGTTAGAATGTACCAACCAGCCGGAGTTGTGCACATTAAAAGCGCCAAGGACTACCGTTTTAGAAGCCGGTTGGTTGATCTCTACCCAGTCGACGGTACGTGAGAGATGTTCGAAAAATATCCCTGATCGATCGTCATTCGGGGAGCGGTAAAGACATTAAAGAAATTTAACAGGATTCCTCAGCGCGACCCTCAACCACATGATGTCCATGTTATTGGGTTCAAACGCTTCCATCCTCTGGCAAGCTAGATCGGATGGCGTGAAGACGCAGACTCCGCTCTTAAGACGGAATCTCGAATGTAAGTCGTATGCTGCGCAACGAAGATATGTCGAATCAGTTGACGAATCGATCTGGGTCTCAGGTATGGCAAGGATATCAGATTTTGTTGTTTGCAAATATCGGTGGACAGCGTTTACATTCGTATTTGTGAAACAGAACTGATGTTACAAAAGGGAATTATCAGTCCAACGTCGACAATGTTTCGGGAATGAGCCCGATTACGCGATGACGAATTTCCTAAAGCTCGGTTATTATCAGAATATTCGCGTGATGTTCCCCCTGACATGGTCTCCCCACCCGGAGATTCGAATAAGCGAATGGGGAACTAGTTTTATCACAGAAGGTACCATCGTAACTTATCTCTGTGTCAGTCCGGGCCATCAGCCCTACATCTCAAACATAGTCGAAGATTTCTCCCGACGATATCCCGGAATGTACAGCGGGACTGGGTGGTATCTCACCTTGGGACCGACTACCACCTAAATCAACCTTATCGTGAACCGGTCCATCAGCCAAGCTTCGAAAGATGGCCCCCTGATGAAGCCAGTCCCGAGGTTATGTGTATCGGTACCTCCACACACCAGTGTAAATCAGTTGGTTTCGATTACTTGATGTGGGAGTCAGACTCCCTGAAGAGCGACGATGTCCATTTTATATTGTTTCGTGTTTTCTGCGACCGTCTGTATCGCGCCTGGTTTATTCCACGTGCCGACGCGTATATCCCGCTTTTTCAGTTTTCCCCTACGTCTTATTTTTGCCTAGACGGTGTTTTCTTGATGATTTTTTCCCTTATAGTAGTGTCGGGCCATCACACCTACGCCTACCGAGTTTTTCGTGGGTTGTTTTGTGTATATTGATTATTCATTTTCGTTCCCACGAGTTTGGAGGTTTCAAATAGTCCGCCATATCAGAGCCCCGCTTTGATATGGTAAGGTCTGCTTACTGCTCTGATTCGACCCAGTGTCAGAGAGGCGCCGTTATAATACAGCCGGCATACCCCTGGCTGCAAGCCATCCAATGAGCACGCTGGCGTGTAACACCCTGGATTAGGGGTGGTAGATCTTTGTATGTTACTCCTCCTGACATGGGTGGCCCTACTGGAAGCGTATGCTCCCGCCAGCATAGCCTGAGTGATTCATTGTAGTTTAAGTCCCCGCACCACGTCAAGGTTTCTACCAAGCGGGGTGTTGTCAAAATATGCATTGACTTTTTACTCAACCCGATATATATATATATATATATTTTTTTTTTTTTTTGTTCTTCATAATATCCAGACATTGAAGACATTCCTTCCCTTCGTCCAGGATATTTACGCGTATTCTCCTTCTAATGTTCAATTACGAATTTCTAATTTTTATTTCCCACCAGTTGTATATGCCACACATCGGTTTACGATAAAAATAAATTTCAGAGGAACGGATGAACACAGGTGATCGTTCTTGAGGCGAACAGCCCGGGCCTTCCCTATTTTTTCGGACTGCGTTTTGATACCTCGAAATCTCTTTTGTGTGCGCGGTTTCGTATAAAAAAGCATTTCAAACGAGATGTCGATGGGCGACCACTTTATATATTACAACATTTATACTTTAAAACTACACTACTACCCGTTGATTAAATTAAATTAATCAAACGATTAATAAAAGAAATACGACGTATTGAAATAGAATGGATTCTCTCACTTTGCCTATTGGTTAGGATACCCGGCTCTCGCAGCCTACGTTCAATGGAAAGTACTATTTGTTAACGCGTTTCAATTTGGGTATCTTCTTGTTTACGTCCTCTACACGTGCACTCACAACACCACTTACGTCAATTTAGACTGGCGATAAGAGAACAAATGGGTTATTATTTATTCATACTTATTGTCTGATACATATTTGGTGTAGTATCATTGATTTATAAACTCAGTCATTTATGGTTGCAATTTAATTTTTAATATCCCATTTAAACTTTATAGCTATTGTTTTGTTTTAACAATTTGTTTATCAATACGAGTGCTAATTAATACTTTTACGCTCTAACTTGTTATTCGTTGATAATCTCCAAATTCAAAAAGAATACTTTGAAAAGAAAATATTTCTGCTCATATTTCTCATAGTCGGAAAGTGATTTTTCCAAAGTATTTCCTTTTTCGTTAGATTTGGTATTTCAGCTGTTACTGAGAATTCAAAAAATATTTGTTGATCGATCTAATGTAACATAAATTTTACTGGAGAGCGAATTATTTGTATGTGGCGTATACCAAAGGTTGTTAACGTAAGAATAGCTTTAAGCTGTGTTTGCGTTGGGTTTTGAAGGCCACAATATCGAATGAATATATTAACATAATTTAAGACCATTTGTAAGTTCATATCGCTTATGTTAAGCCAAAGATAAGGTCAGAAACACCTATCTCAGTCCCCCTAGAGATCGAGTTTTTCCCGACAATTCTTGTAACTAACAGTAACCCTGACTTATAGACTTAACTCTGAAAACACTTCAACTTACAGGCAGTCAGACTCGTTAATGACAAAATACTCAGTTTGGCAGATAGCGGTGAGCGTTGCAATTTAAAGTATGTTCTCGAACACATTTTTAGACTGGTTTCAACGGGTTGATTGCACTTATTAGTTCCCGAGTCGTCCATTCGCTCAGTGATCGTTTCCTTAATTGCCTTTTGAATGGAATTTCCACCGGCAAAACCTGTCGCTCCCGACAATAAAATGTAATCTGCATTCACATTACCATTGACGAGATTCACGTTCCCTTGATTCGAACCATAATCCACCGAGTTTTGTCATTTATTTGTTTTTTCCTCATTTACAGATCCACAAAGTAAAGCCATGAGATTAGAGCTTTCACTCTATGCGTGAAATTATTCCAATCCGAGAAGCTCGTTCGGCTCTTAAATAATTGCATGCGTATGCCATCAACAATGCAGCGTCATTTAAGACCATCTCAGATGCGTGGGTTTTCGGTGACCTTAAAAGAAAATTAAAACTTCGAGTGGGATTAGGGATGTCTGTTTACTTAGTGAAGAAACGGTGATACTGTTCAACTCGTTGTTGCATTCTTTCGAGACTTTACGCATTCTTGATGCAAATCACACCGGGGATACCTGGGGCAGCAGTGTCATTCATATCCAATAAAATTACTAATCAACGCTAGTAGGTGGCCTTTTCAGATTACGAAGAGCATGGAGCTACGATTAACGGAAAGTCGAAACGCGTAGAACCATTTCTTATCGTTATTTAAGCGGACAATCACCAGAGGCGACGATTTTTCGTCATAAGTTTCACTAAACAGCGGTGTGCGTGCTGGCCGAAGGTGGGCCAAATGTTACTGATGTAAATGCCGTATTCCTTCACCCTATTCTGGTCATTATGGGGAAGCTTACAACGCTAATGAGTCATCAATACCATCAACGACAACCTGGGAACAATGAACAAAACTCAATCCTCAATGGTTCTATTATACAGAAATAAGACCCTGATAATTACACAAGTCGGTCTCATCCAATTACAACTCATAGTTATTAACATAAAAGGCTTAGGAATAGATCCCAGGCATCTGTGATCTCGGAGGATGAATGGACCTTGCCCCATAGAATCCCCGTGCTTAGAGGTATTTAAACGTTAGAAGCTTTCTGCAAAAGTTCTAGGTGGCAATGTAATGGAGTTAATATGCTTCAATAGGTGTTCTTGATGATTACATAGATACTTTTGCATTAGGAATTTCGAATGGAACGGCACGTACGATCCTTATTGTCCTTTTGACGTGCCTGTGTAATCAGCATAACGTTTTCCTGTATGAATGTGTTCTACTAGATATGTGCACAAGTTCGGAATCATCGACAGTCTCTCAGAGCCATTGTAATCCTTTCCATTTGCCAGAACTAAATGAGGATTTAGAAACGAAGATTGGGGTGCTCTTCTATGACTAACGAAATTATGTTTGCCTGTATGAATCCCAGTGAAATTTGTTAGGTGGTCAGCAAAAGATTTCCAACTTCTACCCCAGTGGTGATCTGGTTGCAAACAAATATTCATTTCCGTTGGCTCATTTGTGTTGCTTTTTTTAACCTAGACTGAGTGGAGCTATTACTGATGTAATAGTGGACCTACTGAGCAGAATAGGCTTTTCTTTAGTCTGCCCTGAAATTATTATAGATAAGCAAGCTGAGATTTCGAGATTTCAAGGATTTTTGTTTTATTTCATTATGTGCACGCACTAAATGTATTATTAATGCCCTGAGTAGTATCATAACATATGGCATGGCAATGAAACAGAAAAGAACAATGAAGATAGAAAAGATATAAGCATACAAATATTAAACTTGGTGTAAAATTGCTTTGTTTCTGCATATCTGCTAATTGTTGCGTAGGGGAAATTAACTTCGGCAGTTCGAATGTCATGTTCGATACAGCGTTTATCTTCGAAGTCATTCGGACTTTCGATTTTTCCTTAGACCATTTATATTTTGGATAGACAACACACGTTTTTAATTTAGTTTAGTATCATATTCAGCTCAATCCGTAGTTATGAATTTTATAAATGCGACAAAAATCATTCGGATTGAGATCGCTTTGAAAAACATGTTTGTCCATTCATTCAAATTTCCTTAAGTAAAAGTATGGATTGAGGTGAATGTAGAACAAAGGATATCAAAAGAAATCCAGACATGTCATTGGTAGTAAAAAAACTACAATTTCTAATACGATTGGCATTCGCCATCACAATTAATAAATCATAAGTTCACAGATTTGTTAGCGTTGGTTCATTACTTAATTTGAAAGATACTGTGGGGAGGAGAAGTATTGTGCCAGTCAGGGGCACTCGGTTCACTTCTTCCCCATCAATCGCAAGTTCAGCCAAAAGTCAATCATCAGGTAAACGAACGAAACGCCGCCACGTTTGTTCACATCCGCCACTAAAACATCGAACGAAAACTTCACAACACACGGAGCAAGTCAAAGAAAACACACTCGAAACACCCAGGAACTGCAGCCGAAATATTAAGACATTTCATTTTTATTTAGTTTTATTCTATCAATAAAATCCACTGGTGATGTTGTTGATTAAATGTTTTTTTATTTTATTTTACTTTCGTTATTATCTTTGTTCTTAGCCATTATTAAATATGTTAGTGTTTTATACTTCACTTAAAGTTATTATGATATTAACGTGATTTTTATTAATTTTAAACAAGGTGAAACATTTCCTTTTCGACACGACTGCGCTTCTCCACCGCGCGACGGAGAGCGGGAGCGGCACGACCGTGCTGGTCTGCGGATGTAATAAGACTCAGTGATACAACCCTCGTTTGGGGTGAGTTTGTGGTGTGGTGGTAGTGTGGCGGTTCCGCCAAACCTCACGGTTCGCTTTCCTGAAAAAACCCCAATAACTGTTACCCAGTCTGCATAAGCTTTCGCTAATGCAATCGCATTAGCATCTTAAATGCTCCACGCATTAAAACAATCAAATTTATATAACCTAAAAATCCCTGGAAAAGAAAACTTACCTTTCATGCATCTCTTCGCATGCAATTCCTGTAAGATTTCTTTCTTACCTTATCAGGAATCTCAAACTAATTCGGCACCTTCGGTGTCAGGCAGATTCCCCTAGACGAATTCCTAATAACAAAGGATTTGAATTACATACTATGTAACCTTCCCCAGGGACCATAAATATTGCGCCGTCTATTTTTACAGCTGCGCCATGTGTACAACAACGTTCCCTACATACACATTGGCTGGCGACTTACACCCAAGGGACCAAAGCAAATACGCATTCCCCAACTCTTGGCATCAATTGAATCCTACAGCATAAACAAATGCGAATAGGAATTCAATACCAACCCTTACTAGCGATGCCATAAACACCATTTCCCAGTAACCTAGCTAAAACCAATTAGCACATTTCCAACAAAGATCCCATTAGCACCCGACGAGTTCGGTTTTATTTGCTTTACCGAAATCGCTACCCATGAATGCACTATATGCCCTTTCTTTGTTCTAGGTTCGTTCTCATCCATGAAAGAACCATGAACACACACCACTGCACTGAAAAAGTGCATTTCTGTGGCGGCCACACCCTTAAGAGAAAAGTTTTTCTCTCTTCCCTTTTCTGAACCCTAACCTAGGATGGAATTCATGTCAGAGTTCTATCCTCGGTGAGTCCTTTACCACCCGTTGACCACACTGGTCACATAACTCCCGCTGTCTTTGGGGCTGCAGACACGCGAAATTCAACCGCGAGTAGTCATTAACGAGTCGGGGTTAGTTTCCTTTCGTGATATAAGTGTTCTGTCGAGTTGTTCCAAAAAAAATTTAATTATCGAAACAGTGTATATGATAGTCGACGCACATATATATCAAATAAAAGATCATCCGCTACCATAGACAAACATAGTGTTTTATTTATCACTCACGTGACTGTGTTTTAATCACATCTGGTGCGAACAGTTTTTGGTGCCATGGCGATATAGCTGTCAGCGGAACTTCGTCTTCGTGGTGTGCATTCCTTAGTGCAGTAAATTCGGTTTGGCGGAACTTTCGTGATTTGTGGGGACGAGGTAGAACTCTCGCCCATGCTGGCGTCGCGACTTCGTCCCCCATAGTAGATATCCTCTCCACTAAGGATATGTATTTACTTACCACCAGAGACACGTAAAGTCTATCTTGGTGGAATAGAAAACTAGGTCTCGTAATTGAGATCATGGTGGTATGTGTGTGATCGTTCAGATCTGTGTTATTTACATAACGCTTGCAGGTCAAAAGCGAAACGAAACCTAGACAAGGGATACAGACAAAGAAAGAAGCGACCTAATGCATCGTCCGGTAATGAGGGTCAGCTGAGTAAATAGCAGCCACTCATTAGATGCTAAAAGGTATTGAAATAATGGAGATCGTATATCGTATTTCTGCAGACTGGGAGAATCGGATTCTTTTGTTTGCATATGTTTATGCTATTGAATCCAATCCGAAGGCTAAGCGCGATGTCGGTGATTGTTTGAAGATTCAAACAAAGAAGTATTTCCGAGAGAAGTATTTGCAGCTGAATCAATAGTTGCAAGTCTTCGAAAAGTAATTTAGATGGATACACAATGACGGTTGTGTATACCATCTGTGTCAATTATGCCTTGCATCTATGGCGACGCCAGGATCAAACTATAGTGTGAATGTCTACACTAATTGGAAATTCGGCTTTTGGTCGCTAATGGTGAGATGCATTGATACATGTATGAATGCCCTTGTAGGACAAATTCTTTGCAGGCATTTACAGGTAATGCATTGAAAGCATTAATTATCCTTCGGGAGGAAATGTTTTTGCTGCGGGGAGATTGCGGTGTAGGTCTGGGAAGGTTGGAATTTGCCTGGCAACCGAAAGTACCGAATAGGTTTTGGTTTTATGCACCTGTATAATGGAAAGAATTCTTGTAGGGAATTTGTATGCGAAGAGATGCATGGAAAGTAAAAATTCTTTTACAGGGACTTTTAGGTTATATAAATTTGATCTATTTGATGGGTGAAGCATTTCAGGTGCTAATGCGATTGCATTAGCGAAACTTATAAGTTGGGTCGAAGTTATGGGGGTTCTTCCGGTAAGTAACAGTGGGGTTTGGCGGAACCGCCACAATACCTCATTTACATATGGTCAAAAGTATTTATCTCGAACCAGATGGAAAAAAGACTGGGATAAAGTTCGGGAATCTGTAGCTAAACAATTCATTAAGAACATTGTTTTTAAAGAAGTATTATCGTAAAGATAGTAGATAAGAATCTTATCTTATTCTAATGACTGGAATGAAAAGTTAAGTTGGAAAATTTTTAAGTTTCAGTTAAGATTGTTAAAAATTAAATATTAATGACATTTAAAAAAAAAACATTAAAGTAGTCTACCCGGGGGCGACTAACCCAATGGCAACAGGATTTGAACACAGCTGTTACAGAAGGTGAAGCTACGAAATGGTGCGGGATATATTTTATTTATTTATATATTATTTATTACTATGTAAGTAAATTACATAGTAACTTTAATCCAGTAGCACTAGCAACTAAGGCTTTCGGCTAGCTTTTGTAAATATATGTCTGTACATTTTTGTATTTCTGTTTTCAGATCTTATTTTGTAACTTAACTAGGGTTAGTAATTTGTAGATTTTGTCAATGTTGGGTGAAGTTGGTTTGGAGATGATGTTGATGATATCGTCTTGAAAATGTTGTTGAGCCAGGGTTTTCATGCCCACGCATTCTAATAGGATATGTTTGGATGTTAATCTGGAGTTGGAACTGCAAATATGACAGGCTCTTACCGCAGCTTGTAGGTTTAATGAGGGGTTTTTACCCGTATTGCTAATAATGCAAATCATGGGCATCAAAATTGGGTACGCTGCGAGAGCGTTTGCGAATGAGAGGGACAGAGATCGCCTGCAAGACGTTGACCGCAGCCTAGTATACAACTCGCACGAGGCACGAACAGCGAGGAAAAAGACGAAAATGCAACTGGAGGACCAATTCGAAGTCGTGGAAGGAATTGTTTATGGTCCAGTAATAGATGTCTAGCTGTTAGTATAAAAAATCCCGATGATTTCATGAAAGAAATCACTTTTATCTTTTGTCTAATTTATCTCCAAACTTTGAATGCGTTTTTCTCGAAACGACTTTTTTGAGTGCGGTGTAAGCGATAATATGAAAACGGTGCATGCGATGCATATGAAAGTTCGCACACATATTTTTAACAAGCACACGCAAATTGTGAGTGAATTACTTATTTATTTATTTATTTATTTTGTTAGTTATAACTAAAAAATAGAGTAAAAAAGGGCCGAAAAATTAATTTTTTTTTCAATAGTCCGCCATTTTGTTGTTTTTTTCTCAATTTAAAAATTCTTTTCACCCACATTGGGCTAAATGTAGTTAAGTTCAATAAACTTTTTGCATTTTTCGTATTTTTTCACCGGGGGCGAAAATAACCCTTACACGAGCAGAACGGATGGCTAACTTTGAAAACCTGGGGGGGGGGGGGGGGGGGGGGGGGGGGGGGGGTTCCGGTTCCGGAGCGACTCGACAAAATTTACAAACGTAGTCGAAAGATGAATAAAATGTTTAAAAATTGTTGTTATATCTTTAATACGTTCTCTTAAAAAAAATCATGAAAATAACCTATTTTTTGACCCGACAAAGCGGAATGTCCCCTTAAGTTCTTGGGCCAGTTGAATTTTATATGCTTTATAATTAAAATCTTCATGAAGAATATTCCATGTAGTGCCACAAGAAAATCGGGGTTTTTAAGAACGACGCCTAATTCATAATTCTCGATTTGGATCCATACTTTGGTTCACAGCATCGATACTTTACAGTACGTTTGGTTTTATGACGGGTTGGATTTTTAACATCATTACCATTACCATTTAACTTGAATATTATTATCAAATTAAGAATAGCAAACTTTGTAGGTCGATTATCTTGAAAATAAATGCCATGTAATCCCCGAAACGTGGGTCGAATAAGTTTATCATCTTTGTAATAAATTTTAATAGTTTTTATACAGTGTGCATCTCTCTATGGTGATTTGCCAAACAATACTGAATACAAATGTACATTTTGGCGGGTATCTGAGAGAAAATATGGCCGATGTCATGCTTACAAAATATGTGGTACTAATTTGATCATCCCTTATAACTCGAAGTTAAGCCTATTGTCATATTTTTGTTAAATAGAAGAGCTGAGTAAATAGAATTAGAATATATTAGGTTGATACTGGAGCTGGTAGGGGAACGTTTTCGGAAATGTATCAGATTCACATTTTTTACTACGCTTGGTAATCTTTTTTTTGTATATTTTAAAAAGCTTTCCCCATTTTCATTTATATGATAAATGTAATCATGTAGTTTTTCTCATACAAAGTATAGAAGTATTATATAAGACTATCGAATTATTTTTCTCCCTACAGTTTTGAAGGTTTTATACTTAACTTTGCTGTTATGTTATCGAAAAAGAACAGTGTTGGGTAGAAAATAAAATGGTTGTGGTTTAAATGTTCAATACAATATATTTATAACTTAGGACTACATGCTAATTCCTATCCTACAATTATTGCTTTTATGTTTTATTAACGCAAGCGGTCTAAATTATACATCACCTTGCTGTATGCCTTTCTGCATAAGATAATAATATGATGTCAAAAGAACGATAGTCATTTTATACTGAAAATTGTTTATGACATTATCTATTTATATATTTAGTATAGGTATGATTTTTCTTGTCTTTAAAGAAGCACACATTTATTTATGCACTACATACATTTCACGCATGTAGATAACATTTTGTAGTGGTTTTTTATTGGCCATTACAGTCTACGTCGGAGAGAGTGTACGAGAGTTCATATATATCAGTGATACGTAATAAAGATAAGTAGTAACAAATAACAAGATAAAATAAAAGCCATCAACGATAACTTCAAATAAATACAAAACTTTGGTACATCAAATGAGAGCATAAATTGACAGCATTTTATAGCAAGGGTGGAAAAGAATTGAACATTGTTTTGGTTTCTCTTCTAAGATCCGAGTAACTCTTATATATATATTAGCAGTTATCCAGACTGGTTCTATCCTCTTATTGCCCTAGCATAACTAAATTGCACACTCCCTTGCTTGTGTAACTAATTTGGTAACTCAAATACTTATTTTCTTTTCTTTTTTTCGTTTCAGGTGAGTTCGAAAGTTAGGCGTAAGTAAATTGCCACAAATGCTATAATGTTGTCCTTAGTCCACGACGTCCATCTAAATAAGGATTCACCCCTACCCAGACTCGAATTCCTTTGTTAATTTTTGTTTGTTTTATAACCTTTGTGACACTTGATTGTTTTATATGAATTTAGGTTGAAGATTGACTTTGACTTTAAAATGCATGTGAATGTCGAAATCACCATAGGAAATGGATGATCACAAATATTTTAATGAGAATATTCTACCCGCTCGAAGCTAAAATATCGTTAAGTAAAAAACTTTAAAGAAAAAGTCAAAGGACAAATAAAAAGTTTCCAAGTTAAAATTTCGGCTTTCCACAGAGTGTTTTATGTAAATTCGAAAACAAACTTTTTCATTCACGTTCGGTTTCAAACAGGCGAGAAAGCTGGTTAAATTTAAGGGAACGTTTAACAACACAAAGGTTTTTCAATTCAATTATGGTTGCCGCAAATGTTTTGGAAAGTTAATTATAAGTTAGAAGTCTCATTCGCAAATAACCAACACACCAAGGAATGCATGCCATAAAATAATTGCAAAACAAATAAAAAGCAATGATTCCATTTGGATGGGACAACTTTTTATTACGCTGGGGAAACGCAAGTTAAACTCAGCAGGTCAGTGAACAAGCTGTCGGTGGGGCGAACGACCTTCTCTAAATTTGTGGGTTTGAAATGTTTTATTTTGATTTGATTGCATTATGTATATCGTGATATAGCATAAGCATTTTTATCCCCCAGGAGATTTGTTGAGTGGGTCACCGCAATCTTATGACAAAATCCTCATTTTGTGAGTCACTAACAGTGACAACTCATTGCATTAATAAACAAAAGGATGTTTTTTATTTCAGATGGGCTATCTGTCTAAGAGGTCTTAAACATTTTTCTTAATCATGTCTTTCGCATAATATGCTCGATTCAACTAGCATAAAAAATGGGATGATCTACGAGGGAATTAGAAACGAACAGATTACTACGAATTTTGAAGAAAAATGTATTTTGCGACATCACTCGCGTTTAATGCGTAAACGTGTATCGTCAGACATGCCACACGATTTCTTAATGATTTCAAAACTTTGTTTTGTGTCGTGAGTATTTTAAAATACCATTTGCTGCTTTAAGGGATTTGTAAGCCACCTCAATGGCTGAGTTGATAAAGAGGTTGTGTGGGTTTAATTAACGTCTTTTGTTATTGTATAGTTTGGCACAATTAGGTAGGTTGGGTCCCAATACAGAGCCACGCAATGGAATACTGTAGCGATTCTAACAGATACACACAATTCGCAAGCAAGCAAAAATAGTGAAGAACACCGAATGAAAAAAATAGAATAAGAAAAATACATCAGAACCGTATACCAAGCGATAAATAAAAATAATTCACACCAGTGGAATATACTCGAGTTTGGAAATCAAATTCTAAACACGGTCAGTAGCCTGGTGTGTAACGCTTAGGTAACATTTTTTTCGTGATTCGAGCTATCATAGCGTCAGTTCGAATCACACGATCTTCTTCACTATTATTTCAAACGCTATAATTGGTGACTACGACGTGATCTGTACACACAGCATAGCATACACTTCCCATAGTAAAGCAGAACTTCACACACGGTCACGACTTCCGCATAGAGCACAGCCTCCGACGTTTTCTCGTTTCTCTCTCTCGTTCGTCCGTCGTCCGCATACGAATCTGATCGTAACGAAGTTACTGCGGCGGGAGTGTGTAGCGATTCTAACAGATACACACAATTCGCAAGCAAGCAAAAATAGTGAAGAACACCGAACGAAAAAAATTGAATAAGAAAAATACATCAGAACCGTATACCAAGCGCTAAATAAAAATAATTCACACCAGTGGAATATACTCGAGTTTGCAAATCAAATTCTAAACACGGTCATTAGCCTGGTGTGTAACGCTTAGGTAAAATTTTTTTCGTGATTCGAGCTGTCATAGCGTCAGTTCGAATCACACGATCTTCTTCACTATTATTTCAAACGCTATAATACCATCCCATCCAGCTAAGCTACAGGCTCCGTAAATTGGTTAAGAGAACTTCTTGACATATTTCTGAGCTTGGCTGATATACCCGAATTGAGCATTTCAGAGCTATAGTTTCGCCCTTCCTGAGAGAAGTAAAAATTAAAAATAAATCTCCTATTAAAACTAATTCGTCTTATGTGGGATTACTTACAGTTCGATCAGGATTTAGTACTCGTGATTGTGTGCACAAATATTCTGAAGCCCATTTAAATATTTAGCTTTTTGATAAATCATCTACAAACCCAATTATTCTCACTCCTGGTATTTATTTTGAGCACATGGTTGGGTCTTATATTCTATAACAGCGATCCCTTTAGAAATTCTTGCGGCACGTTCGCCGTTTTTTTTTTTTTTTTTGGATGGACCCTGATCGGCCTTATATGGTTGTTTTAAATGGTCTTCTGGACCAATCCAAAGGCTTGCCGGATTTTTACCGACTAAAACCCTCTCCCGTCCGTACTTACTCTATAGCGTTTGGGATAATAGTGAAGAACGTGTGATTCGAACTGACGCTATGACAGTTAGAATCACCAAAAATTGAACCAAAGCGCAACGCATCAGGCTACTGGCCGTGTTTTGAATTCGATTTTTAAACGCAAGTATATTCCACTGAAGTGAATTGTTATGTTATCGCTATGGTATACGGCTCTGATGCATTCTCTTATTCGATTTTCCCTCGGTGTTCTTCACTATTTGCTTGTGTATTGTGTGTGTATCTATTAGAGACGCTACACTACTCCCTCCTCAGTAACTTCGTTACGATCAGCTCGTGTGCGAACGACGCAGCGAACGAGAGAACGTCGGAGCAGGCGTGTGCGCCTGTTGCTCTATGCGGAAGTCATGATCGTGTGTGAAGATCTGTTTACTACGGGAAAGTGTGTGCTGTGTGTACAGATCACGTCGTGGTCACCAATTATGTCGGTACGTTTTGTTGTTGATTGGCAGATTTTGGCGAATGTTTTGTCCCTTAGGTTGATGGTTTTGGCTGCAGCGTTCCGCCGAACACTGCTAACACAAAGAACAATACGGAGCGAAACAGCACAATGAAACACGGAAAAATTGTTTTTCTATTTTTAACTTTTATTGATCTCGTTGGCCTTTTTTACACTTAAACGTCTAGAGCACAATTTATATTTGTTTTAAGAAATCTAACTCCACAATGTTTTAAGAAAAATTAACTCCACAGGACCTTACTAGTCCGCTCAGCCTTTTTTTTAGCGATCGTTATTTTAGAAGTTCACGGGAGAACATTCGTTAAGGACTTAACGCTTAAACACCAATCGTTTCTGGCTGTTACAATTGCAGTTAAGACACACGAAAGAAAACACAAGTTACTCAGTTAATGTTTTACACACGTATGACGCGACCTTCTCGATTAACTTCTATATCTCTTATCTCAGTAGACTTCCTCAATTAGTGATCCTCTCCGTTCGATTGACTTTTTTCCACTAAATGCTGGTTCCCCATCGCATCTATTGCTCGTATTCTGTCAATCTTATCTGTCCTTCTTATTTAACGTTCCAATGTCACCGAAGTGATCTCGAATGTCAAACACTGTGCGTGCATGTCCTGCATTTTTTATTTCGATTTTGCATTCTAGAAGGGCAAAATGAGTAATTGACATGTTCGTTTTGAAACACTATCGAAAGCATAGCTGTTGTGAAATTAGCTCCGTCAGGTCTCCATGATTTCTTTTCACCCATGTCCTTATATCAAGTTCCATCGTGTGAGTCCATCTTCCTGTTCTGTCCCTTCGTTGTGGTCCTCTATTTATTGCTGCATTCGCAGAGGATCCTTTTGCGAATAAGCGTATTGCTCTCTTTCAACGCAGCAGCTTCCTTAGTTGCGATATCAAGGGGTTTTCGTCCAACCATGACATTTATGACGTCGTCGGATACTGTCCGAAAAGACAGCATATTCTTATAAATGGTATCCCATCCTCTGAGATCACTCCCTTTATGTACGACTTATACTGTGTGGCACCTGCTAATATGTGCGCGGTGTACATTACAACGGAGGTGCTGACGTTGGTCATCAGCTTCCAGATGTGGGGTCGCGATCCTCGAACGTTAAGTAGCAGTCTCGTTAATATTTTGGATGATCTTTCCGCTTTTTAATTCGTTTTTCGCAGATGTTCCTTGACGGACAGCGTGTTGTCGAGGGATTTTATAGAAGTACTGGATCTTATGACGTATCCTATGTCAGCTGTTATAATACACTATTTTTATTATGCCTCATGGGCGTTATGAAGCAGTCTCTGAGAGATAGCTTGCTAGTATGCACTAGGTAGGGTAGGACTTCGAGATTGTCCATCGCTTCAAAAATGTAACTCCAGCTGGCCGAGTTGAATGCCTATTTGAAATCGAATGTCATCATTGAGCGGTATTTTGAGATAGGGCGTAATCTCCCTTTTTTGAACCCATATTACCATTCAGATTGTTTGCTAACTCGGTGACTGTGCCAGACGAGTGGTAATTATCCGAACAGTCTCCCTTTTGTAGCTAAGGTGCATACCAGGCGGTAAGACAACTGAGCTTCTGGTTGTAGTTCGCCATCATTGAAGAAAAGTTCGCTTTTGGTTGTAAGCGATGAAAGGGTTGCTGAAGACATCTGGCTTTTGAGTTAAAACATTCTTCACTATAGTGTCAGAAATGTCATTTAATTCTGGTATCTTGAAGTTTTTTACTTTTCGTGCCATAATCAGCTCTTTGATGATCACTTGAAGTATTGTCCTTTCACGGATATTCTATTTCTTTAGTGGTCCTGTATATTCGTAGTGCGATAAGACAACGGCAGCACTCTTGCACATTTTACTTTTGCCCCTTTTCATTTTACTACAGTTGTTCTGTAGTCTTTTCACCACTATCTTCTCGGCGCTGTCTCATAGATTATTATTTAGTTCAATCATTATGAAGCAGATCATCTACCTGAACTCCTTAGGTTAGTTGACGAATTTCGCATGTTAGGCTGGATAGGCGTTACGGTTTCTTGCATTTTGTTGTAAGTGTTGCAACTTGTTGCACTTCGCTCATGATTGGACAATTTCCATGCTCCACCAATACACTGGTTTGGTAGCCTTGTGGCGGTTCCGCCAAACCTCACTCTCTACTTACCGTAAAACCCGCATAATATTCAGCCAATTTCCTAACTTCACTAATGCAATCGCATTAGTACCTGAAAATGCTTCACGCATCATATAGATCAAATTTATGATCTTACAAAGTCCCTGTAAAGTAAACTTACCTTTTCATGCATCTCTTCGCATACAATTTTCCGTAAGATTTCTTGCTTAACTTATCTGTAATTCCAAACCAATTCGGCACCTTCGGTACCAGACATATTCCTGTAAACAATATGATACGGTTTGCATACAATGTAACCGTCATGACAGGGACCATAAATATTGCGCCGTCTATTTTCCCAGCCGCACCATGTGTACAACAATGTTCCCTACATACACATTGGCTGGCGACTTACACCCAAGGGACCAAAGCAAATGCGCATTTCGCGTCTCTTGGCATCAATTAAATCCTACAGCATAAACATATGGAAATAGGAATTCAATACCTACCCTTACTAGCGATGCCATAAACACAATTTCCCAGTAACCTAGCTAAAACCCATTAGCACATTTCCACATCGCATCGTTGTCTCTTTGTTTAGCCGCGACGCACATTTCCAACAAAGATCCCATTAGCATCCGACGAGTTCGGTTTTATTTGCTTTACCGAAGCCGTATCCTATGAATGCACTTTATGCCCTTTCTTTGTTCTAGCTTCGTTCTC
The DNA here is from genome assembly GCA_963931805.1 of Microdon myrmicae. Classification (NCBI taxonomy): domain Eukaryota; kingdom Metazoa; phylum Arthropoda; class Insecta; order Diptera; family Syrphidae; genus Microdon; species Microdon myrmicae. The sequence goes on along the minus strand of OZ007496.1, from coordinate 171,372,731 downwards.
ATCGATGAAAGAACCATGCACACATACCACCATGATCACGATCAGCGAATGAGCTCTGCACGAGCAAGATATTGCTGAGTCGCAATTCAATCTTCCAACCCGGCGGGTCGCTCGCCATCCAACGTACCGGCGCCGGTACGGTGGGTTCTCTAGGAGTCGTTTTCCATCCGCTGACCATCGTGGTCACGCGATCTTCCGCCCTCCGCCGGCTGCGGAGATGCGTAATATACCTCGGGGTCGTGTCGAAGTGTTTGCAACCTCCATGTCGAATATTATATTTGCGGCAGTCTTCGAAGTTTGTGTTTTTATTGACTCCACATTGTAACTTTCACGCAGTGCTACCGTAAAACATTAGTATCCAATAAGAAAATAAAACAACAATAAAAGAACCCTTAATAATAGAAAAAAAGTGCGTTATATTTTTACTTGTCCGGTGTTTGTGTTGTGATGTTTGTGTGTTGTACTGGTCGGAACATTTAGAGGAAGTTGAAGAACCCTTAATAATAGAAGAAAAGTGTGTTATATTTTTACTTGTCCGGTGTTTGTGTTGTACTGGTCGGAACATTTGGAGGAAGTTGTGGGGACGAGGTAGAACTCTCGCCCATGCTGGCATCGCGACCTCGTACCCGCACAGCCTTTACTCGTTGCCTTTGCCATGACGTGGTGGAATTGGATGTGCTAGTTGGCGACCTCATTACTTGTCTATCCTGCATATTCGCATTGGATCCTAGATCGAGTTGTTTCTTTGGGTTTTCCAGCGTATGGCTCTGCGCATTGATGTCCTTTTCTTTCCATCCATTTTTCTGTGCTTTGTTCACCAGTCTGCTGTGATGAGTCGTCTGTGTGGTAATATTTAGTAAATCGTGGCTTTGTAATCACTGCATGTGTATGCGGCCAGAACTTTCCACTGTTTGTTGCTTAGATATATAGTGCTGATAATGGTAATGCCGATCTCTTACCGCCACTTTTAGGTTGTGAAGGTGTGGGGAGGAAGTATAGCAACATTGGCACGGTTAACTTCCTCCGCCATCATATATATGTTCCATCGTCGTTCCGCCGGACACAAAACGGCAAAGCACCAACAGAAATCGACAACGCAGCGTACACAACAGAAAAAGAAGTAAAACACACGCGAGGCTTAATAGTTCAAACTGTTTTTTTTTTATTTATTTAATTCTAGTTTTATTTATGAACGGAGAACTTGACAGAAAATATTTTAATGCACAAGTAATAAGCCTTATCCTTATACCTTGTAAATTATTTAATGTAGGTAAATTTTAACCGACTTCAACTTTTAAATCAATTTAAATTCCTTTTGCTTAATCCGCACTGTTAATTCAATTTATTAGGATACGACACCCGCCACGACTCGGGGAATATTTTAATTACGCTTCTCCGCTGCCGGCGGAGAGCGGGAGTGCTGCGCATGCGGCCAGCGTGGTCGACGGATGGAATCAGACTCCCCGATATCCTCTCCAATAAGGATATCGTTTTTACCTACCACCAGGGAAACGTACAGTCTCTCCTGGGGGTATAGGAAACCAGATCTTGTAATAAAGGTCATGGTGGTATGTGTAAGATCGTTCAGATCGATGCTATTCACACGTGCAGTGGAACAACGAAACAGGCAGGCGGCAAAGATAATAGGGAAAAATGACCAAATGCGCCGTTGGCAATGCGGGTCATTGTTTACACGATGCCTCGTCGCTATTTTCGACGTTGGGAGAAAAAGGTGCTAAAAGCAAATTGGATGTTTATGGCATCTCTGGCTGCAGTAGAAACCGGGTTCATATTTGCATTAGGAAATGCTGGAGAATTTGGTTTCAGCGTCTATTGCGCTAATTATATGCACCTGCTTGGGTTGTTTATTGATAAGACAAACAAAAAAGGTTGCCAGGCAATGTGTATGAAAAGGTACATGACGCGGCTGGGAAAATAGACGGCGCAATATGCTGGAGAATTTGGTTTCGGCGTCTATTGCGCTAATTATATGCACCTGCTTGGGTTGTTTATTGATAAGACAAACAAAAAAGGTTGCCAGGCAATGTGTATGAAAAGGTACATGACGCGGCTGGGAAAATAGACGGCGCAATATTTATGGTCCCTGTCATGACGGTTACAATGAATGCAATCCGAATTATTTTGTTTACAGGAATTTGTCTGGTACCGAATTGGTTTAGAATACCAGATAAGCAAAGAAAGAAATCTTACGGAAATTGTATGCGAAGGGATGCATGAAAAGGTAACTTTTCTTTATAGGGATTTTAAGATTATAGATGGTGATCTATATAATGCGTGAAGCATTTACAGGTACTAATACTGTTGCATTAGCAAACTTAAGGGAGTTGGGTAGTAGTTATGGGGGTTTTTTCAGGTAAGTAGACCGTAGGGTTTGGCGGAACCGCTACAAAGGTATTCCGAATACCGATCCGGTCTTGGCTTTATTTAACAAATCTCTCCACCGGTCCCGATTTCGAGGCGATGTCATCCAGTTTGGCACTCCCGGGCTCTGGGCGTCCTAGTCTACGCCATCGCTCCATCGCAGGCAAGGTCTGCCGCGCTGTCTGCTTCCATACATCCTGCCACAAAGCACTTTCCGGCCAGCCTCCTCTTCGCTCATTCGAGCTAGGTGTCCCGCCCACCGGAGTCTACCGAGCTTGATTTTTCTTACAACATTAGCTTCAAGGTAGATTACGTACAACTCAGGGTTGTAGCATCTCCGGAATCGTCCCCTCTCACATGCGGGGCCAACGATTCTCCTTAAGACCTTCCTCTGGAACGCGGCTAAGAGTTCAGAGTACCTTTTATTGAGCAGCCAGGTCTCCTATCGATACATGAGTACTGGTAAGACATTGGTGTTTTATAGGAGTAGCTAGAAGCTTGGATGTTCTGGATAAATTTCGGGATTTTTAAAGGCCTTGATAGACCATAGTAGGCCTTGTTGGATTTGATCAGCCGTTCGCGTATTTCTTCTTCCATATTGCTATCGGCTGATACTATTGACCCAAGGTAGTCAAAGGATTGCACTACTTCAAATTTGTGTTCCACTACCCTGATAGTTTGACCAACGTTGGGTCTTCTCTTCGCAGAAGTGGCCACCATGTACTTAGTTTTCTCCTCATTAATGTGCAGTCCCAGTTTTTGTGCCCCCTGCTCGATCTGGGTGAAGGGGTCCTACCTATGTTGTCGATGTCATCTGCGTAGGCAAGTATCTGGCTGGACTTGGTGATTGCTTTCTCCAACGCCAGGTTGAAGAGAAGGCAGGGCAGGCCGTCCCATTGGCGGAGTTCATTAAAGATGTTTATTGGTTTGGACAGCAATCTTTATTTATTTAGCTATTTTTACTTGACTAGTTACGTTGGTCATGGTCAACCTACAAAGTCGTATCAATTTGTTTGGAATGCCGAACTCTCTCATGGCATTATATATTTCTACTCTGGCTATGCTGTCTTTCGAAATTTATTCACGCTAGTTCCTAGTCCACTTAGTTCTGGCATGACCTATGTAAAATTCAGCATATCCACATCTGTTATTTCTCTTATTTTGGATATTACATCTTATAGGATCTAAACTCGATATTCGTTTATCACTGTGGGCTTAATCAACTCCTCTTTTACGAGTGTCGTCACACTTGGGGCATTCGGCTGTTTTCTTCCTTTTGGGGTGATTGTGGACCATGAGTTACGATCACTTGGCACTGGAATAGCCAGCGTTTTTTAAATATTGAGCTCGGTTTGCGAGATTTTCTCTCTGGTATTAATCGGCTCAGGTGACTTTCTTGTGCAATTGAGGTTTTCATTGTCCTGGAGACAATCAATGCCCTTGATAACCTACCGCAAATCATCTTTGTGATTTTCATAACATGCCCACCTTGTATAAATGTTGGCGAATTATCGTTATTCCCTTGATTGTGGTTTACTTTTATTTTCTGTGTGCTGAATCTACCACCAGCTATTGACGCCATCTATATGCGATGGAAAACGATCTGATGCTGCTTTGTGACTACAGTTGGAGTGTGGGGAATACATTCTGTCAAAAAAGTACCGGGAATTGATCATGTCCCACTTATTGTTAAAATTCTTTTTGTCATTGAGTTGTCGCAAGTGACGAGAAGTTTAAGAGCGATCTGTCATTTAGTTAGTTTACCATGCTCGATTTTGCCAGTCTCAAGTGTGTCGATATTACCGGCGATGGTACCCATTACAGAAAAGGGTTTTATCAGTTGATAATTATTTTTCTGAATAATAGCGGTGTGCGGTTATAGGATTAAAACCAGTGTTATTGAATCATTTAGAGCATCAACAAATTCGGATTTTTATGCAGAACATAATGTCTTCAATGATTGTTGCTTAAACCTATATGATGCGGTACGTCTTGAAGTACATTCTGTATTTCACGACACGAGTGTGCTATTTGAACTCACTAAGTACCTACGAATGTTATGTATTTGTAGTAAATAGAGTATTTTTTATTTTATTTAATAGTTTTGTCCAATCCTTTTTCTTATTGTATATAATAGTTTCTTTCTTTAAATTTAAATTAAATTTAATTAAATGTCTTGATAATTCTCTCTCAAATTTCCTTTAATTTTTGTTGTTGAATTTTTCCTCCCAAATCTCCTTTCCCGATTTTCTGCTCTTCTAATTTTGTTTTTTTTTTCTTCCTAAATTTATTTTATTTCATTTTGATGTTAATTTCTTGTGTTAAATTGAGCTCTAATTTTGATAATGTTTTTCATTCCGGTTTTGTTCTTCCTTTTATTTTAATTAGTTTTATTTTATTTTTATTTATTTATTTATGTACATATTTATTTATTTATTTTTTTTTTATTATTATTATTATTTTCGTTTACTTATGTCGTTTTAATTTGAATTTTTTTATTTTTATCCTTTTCGCCGTTTACTTCATCAGAATTCCACTCTGTACCTTCATTTGTTATCTACTTATTAATTTTTTTAAAAATACTGAGTGTTTCTAATAACGGCGCAACACCTGGAAACACTTGAAATGCAAATAATATAAAAGTGCACTGAGCAATAGTAGAGTGGAAGCAGAACTCACCATACATATGTCGTCGGACGAATAACTCAGATAGTAATGAAAAGTCATCTGAACATTCCACCAAAAAGCCGTCTGGTAATAATCTCATTTGACAGTTCAAGCGAAACCTCATCGTACATCGAATCATCTCGTATCGTCTCGACGAAAAGGCGACATTATTCTAATGACCACTGTATGAGTAATAAATCATGGATTTCCCTACTTTCCCCATATAAATCACTCAGTCTCAACTCCTGTATTCTTTGCACTTTTGATTGAATTAAGTATTCCAATGAACACAACGCAAAGAACTCACGGCATTGCCGTCAAAAAGTGTTCCGCCTCCAAGTTTTTCTTTCTAGCTTAAGAACCAAAAACAGAAGAAAAAGTGAAAACTCGTTCCGCTTCGAGGACTTCGGCTCGTCCCACGAAAGAAATCCTCAACTTCCGCTAGCGGATGTTGTAAAAGAAGAAATCAAATTGTCACGCAAACAAAACACAGTCGTATCTATATGTGTATATAAATGTCTGAGGCCGGCAGGATATGATTACGAGTACATCCCAAATATAACGGTATACAAATATTTTTGTTAAATTAGCTTCGAAAGAAAGTTGGCCAGTGCACGACCCTTCAGGCACCTTGTTTATAAATAACTGGTTTATCTTAGCTGCTTCCCGATTCAGCTCCAGGCCTTCTCAAGCCTTGATAATGGTTTCGTTATGACACTAAAAAAGATTTATTATTTCTTGCTTCTTTTCTCCCTGGTCTCTCATTCTGTCCTTGGAAAGGTTGTCCTTTTTCCGGCTTCTGTTTTATTTATCGTTACCGTGCCCACCCTTTTTGGAGAAACCTAATGTTTCATATAGAGATATTATCCTTGTGCAATCTCACTGGGTTAGAGAAGAGGAATATGAGAAAATTGGTAAAATGAATTCCCGTCAGGAGCACCATTAAGAAGGGGGGCACACTTAATCCGTCTTATTTGCCGTTGACCATTGTGTTACATACCTAAGCAGATCAACAGTTGACTATCATACCGTCTACCTGTCAAGACGTTTCCATGGAAAGCATGGACTTCGAGCAAGGAGAACCGCTTGTGCATGAGCATATGTGTACATAAAGGCGATTGACCATTCGGTTACACCTTTTCTCAGAAACTTGCTTTCAACTTGAACCTTTTGGTTATTAAGCTTAAGTTTATAATTCGTATGACAGAGCCACGCCAGGGGATTATGGTTTTTGGGGAGGCAGTGTAATGTGGCGTCCTATCAAGTTGGGTAACGTATCTAAATTTCCATCTAATCAGTCCATTCGCCCTTTACGTCATTTGCGCTGCTCACATCTCCTTCTAATCGAAATTAACAGTGTCCAATTCGCTTCGCAATGCATCAACTGAACAAATACGTCAAATGTAAATGAAGAAAAATCGATTTCAGCCGCAGCGGTGGATACTGACTAAAAAGTCGGAAATCCGGAGAACCGCAATGAAAGGCAGAAATAGACAAATAAGCACCAAGGACATTCCCCATGCAAAGTAGGAGGACTCTGGCGTCTAGAATGTAAACGCAGCTGGGTACCAAGCGCAGTGGGAGAACACATTCATCCTATTCGTCCTTTGATGCGAAACTATTTGTTTTTCTTCCATTTATATTCACTACTCTCTATTTACTGGACAGGACGACAGCCAAACAACTAACTGTCAGACAGCCTAACAGTTGCCTTGGTATCTTTTTCATGTACACACGCAAGCCGGCACTTGTATTTCCCAGAACGGGATGTTCAGCGGTTCAAATAAACTTGAACCCGTTGGCAAGGATGCATTGCAAGGCCTTCTATCCGTAAAGTGAAATCAGTACGGAAATGCAATTAGCAACACGGTCGCAATGGACGCCCATTACTGCCAGACGCATCAAGTGAAGTGCAGTAAAAGTTGGTCCATGAAATCTTTCAAAGGAGGAACGCGTAGCCCAAAAGTCCTTCACTTTTAATTTGCTTTCTGTTGTCAAGGGTCGAAGCAACTGACCGTTTTGCGGCGTAATTTCTCCGAACGCGTCAGGTATTGTGAACAGCGGATACGCAATCAACGCAAGAGTTCGTCGTTTTTTCTCTCCTCTATCTGTGTCCATATCGTTGAAAATTGGTTTTCCATGGACTGCTGTGTTAAGGCTTCTATTCACACAGTTTTTGGCTATTTGCTTCGTTTGTAGGTTGACGAAGTCTTTTATTACGTAACCAGATCACAGGTTTGGAGAACAATGGACTTAGTAGGAAAGAGTGCTAAGGAACAATGGATCTAATGACTGTCGGACGATAAAATGCTTACGTACGAAGAGGAGAATAGTGCAAACGTATTCGTGTAATTATACAATCGTTCTGTCCAATTCAAATTAAATGTCTATCGGCAGAAGTTCTTTGATTGCTAAGATAGCATTTTCTCTCCTTGACTACTAACTGATTGTTTGAAAGCTCTGAAACAATAAGGATTTTGTGAAAATGCAATTCTCTTTCTAGGGAAATAGTTTCACTTTTACAACGCATTTATTTTTCATATAATATTACTTCGACAAAGTAAATTTTTTTTTTTTTTTTTAATTTACTGGCTCTTTACAATCCAATTTTATTTATCTATTTCTTTTTTTTATCAGTGTTATTATATCTTTTTTTTTTTGATCGCATTTTTTTTAAATAACTTTTTAATGTTAATGTTAATATATGTGATATTAAAAGCAAACAATAGAAAAAACATACAGCGGTTTTGAAAGCAAAACGAGAGATTAGATTTGCTGAAGTAAAGTTCTGCTGGGGTGGGATTGAATTATTGTTGATTTATTGATTACATGTAAAAGCGTAATTTAATATATTGTATTAGAGAGAAATTCATTATTTTTCCAATATATGACTTTAATAATCTCCGCCTCGCGTTGTATAAGCGTTATCGGGTTACGTTAGATTGGGTTAGAATGATAAGATTACGTACTAAAAGAACTCCTCAGATAGTTTTGTGCTTGCTTGACTCAGTTTTGTTTGAGCGCGCGTCAAATATAAATATATAATATATTGTGACGCATATGACAATCAGTACTAGAATATTCGAGAAAGTCCCAAACAAAGTACTAGAATATTCGAGGAAGTACTGGAAAACTGGAGACTATGAACAGTAGAACATTCAAGGCTATGGAACGGACGGAAACGAAACGCTGAATCAAAATGAGGAAACGGCATAAATACGTCGCACACAGATCATGGAGATGAGTAAGAAGTAGAAAGTGAAGCAAGCGATGAGTAAGAAGTAAGCAGTAAAATACGCGATAAGTACGGAAGCGATAAGTGAAGAAATCGTTAAGTGTACGGTAAAAGTAACGGTTGTTATTAACGGGCAAATAAAGTGTTACATTAATTCAAAATCGATTTAACGGCTCTTATTTATTTTAAATAATTAATCCAGCGAACCCTAAGCTCGCTAGTCAGAAGTGGGATTAATTATTTGTGAAGTAAATAAGTCTGTAAAAGTGTGTTGTGACGATGTCACATCGACATTTGGAGGATCTTCGCGTTCCTGAGCTGAAGAAGGAACTTCAGGACCGGAATCTGGATAGCGGAAGACAGAAACAAATTCTTGCGTCTGCAAGCAGCAATGGAGGAAGAGGGCATTGATGTCGGCACATATGTTTTTACGATTGGGCCAGACTGTCCGGATGGAGAAGAAACACCGAGTCAAGATGCTGCCAATGTAACCGAGAAGAGTTCGCCACCGTTGGACATTTCGGAGATGTTCAGGATGATGATGACAAAATTGGACGCGCGAGCTGCAGAGTTTAAGGCAAAATTGGATGCGCGAGCTGCAGAGGTTAATGCAATTGGATGCCCAAAGGCAGTGTATGAAAGAATTCTGGGACTCCGAAGCGGAAGAATCTGAGGATGAGGAGGAATTGGAGCCACATGAAAGGAAGAAACTCAGGAAGAGCAAAGCTATGGCCGGCAGCAGTGAGGAAGAGGAGGAAGATGACGATGATGTGTTACGTGAAGAACTGAAGGATCTCATTGATGGTAACCCGATTGAAGAGGACGGCAATAATGGTGAAGACACTGATGCTTCAGGCCGTTCCCCGAAAAGCATTTACAATGATGATGACGAGTTAGACGACCGACTAGAAGACGACGACTGTGACCTTATTGAAGAGAATCTTGTTTTGAAAGTCGAACGCATCGAGCGTTCCAAGCGTCTGCGTCGTACACAGGACGAAGAAAGTGATGGAGAGGAACAGCAGGTCGATGAAGGTTCAGCACGTGAGGCTATAGCCGAACAGGTATTCGACGACGAAGACGATGTTGAACGCCGCTCTGAACGTAGTCACAGGGAAACTGAGGCGGCAAAACATTTCAATGATGATGAGGAATCGGAGTCTGATCTGAGGATTTTATTGTAGACGACGAAGAAAGGCCAATTGCTGAGAAGAAGAAAAGACGACTTCTAGTCACTGACGCGTCATCGCAAGAAGGCCAGGACAGTTTCGGTGTAGATTTCGACTATGAGGATTTCACTAATTGTCACGAGGATGGATATGAACCCGAATACGAACCTAGTAAATTGGAAAGGGGTCACTTAACGGATTTGGACAATGAAATACGTAAAACCGATATTCCTGAGCGAATGCAATTGCGCGAAGTTCCGGTTACGCCCGTTCCAGAGGGACCCAATGAACTATAAGATGAAGCTGAATGGATTTACAAACAGGCGTTTTGTAAATCAACTGTTTCCGAACAAGGGAGATCAACGAATGTTGAAGGTCAAGAGCGCTATTGTAAGCCACCACATCTGGGGGAAAGATCAAGCACGCCCTAGATTGTAGGCGTAATCAACAGCTAGAGGTGCCGTTCATTGCGTTCTATAGAGAAGAACACGTGAAACCAGAATTAACGTGCGGCGATCTATGGAAAGTCTATTACTACAACGCACGCTGGTGTTTACTGTCAGCTCCAAAGAACAAACCGCTCCAGTTATTTGAAAAGATGCGGAACTACCAGTTGGATACGGTTATGAAATCGACAGATGCTCCAATACCAGATGATATGCATGTAATTAAAGATGAAGATCTAGATCGCTTACGTGATTTGCAAACTCCAGAAGAGCTTAAGGGTGTGCACATGCATTTTCTCTTATACTATTCGCATGAGATCCCTAAAATGCAAGAGGAATTCCGGCGTCAGGAAAAGAAAGAATGGCGAAAGGCTAGAGCTGACGCGAAAAGGAGAGCAGTAGAAAATTTGGAAGAAGTTCAAGTACTTCCACCGCCCAACGCCAAGATGAAAGTGGTACATCGTGACCGACTGGCAACTTTGGTTAGCCCAGAGGACTAGTGAACTTAGTTCGGGACGAACTAATCTAGGCGGAGGGTAGTGTGACTCATATGAGAATCAGTACTAGAATATTCTAGAAAGTCCGAAACAAAGTACTAGAATATTCTAGAAAGTACTGGAAAACTGGAGAATATGAACAGTAGAAAATTCAAGGCTATGGAACGGACGGAGACGAAACGCTGAATCAGAATGAGGAAACGGTATAACTACGTCGCACACAGATCATGGAGATGAGTAAGAAGTAGAAAGTGAAGCAAGCGATGAGTAAGAAGTAAGCAGTAAAATACGTGATAAGCACGGAAGCGATAAGTGAAAAAATCGTTAAGTGTACGGTAAAAGTAACGGTTGTTATTAACGGACAAATAAAGTGTTACATTAATTCAAAATCGATTTAACGGCTCTTATTTATTTTAAATAATTAATCCAGCGAACCCTAAGCTCGCTACAATATATAATATTGTGACGCAAAGAAAGAATGGCGGCAGGCTAGAGCTGACGCGAAAAGGAGAGCAGTAGAAAATTTGGAAGAAGGTCAAGAACTTCCACCGCCGTACGCTAAGATGAAAGTGGTACATCGTGACCGACTGGCAACTTTAGTTAGCCCAGAGGACTAGTGAACTTAGTTCGGGACGAACTAATCTGGGCGGAGGGTAGTGTGACGCATATGAGAATCAGTACTAGAATATTCGAGAAAGTCCGAAACAAAGTACTAGAATATTCTAGAAAGTACTAGAAAACTGGAGACTATAAACAGTAGAACATTAAAGGCTATGGAACGGACGGAAACGAAACGCCGAATCAGAATGAGGAAACGGTATAAATACGTCGCACACAGATCATGGAGATAAGTAAGAAGTAATAAGTAAGCAGTAAAAGACGCGATAAGTCAAGAAATCGTTAAGTGTACGGTAAAAGTAACGGTTGTTATTAACGGACTAATAAAGTGTTATATTAATTCAAAATCGATTTAACGGCTCTTATTTATTAAAAATATTTAATACAGCGAACCCTAAGCTCGCAACAATATGTATATATAAATACACCATATTTTATTGACCTAAATCGGATAATTCTATCTATGATAAATAAAGCCTTCAATTTCTTGCAAAAATAATGGATTTCGTTTGACTGCACCGTGTTGCAGAATAGATTTGTTGCACACAATATATGGTAAGTGTTAAAAAACTACCTACACTTTGATGAAGTGGCGATGGCGTTGTTCTTGCTGATCTGGCTCCCGCGTTGCGATGTGATGCGATGTGACCCGTTGCAGTCATGTAGGTCATTCGACCTTAATTCAATATGTTAATATTTTTAGGCCCTTACTTTCAAAACCAATTATTGTGTCATAGATTGTTCCTTTACGTTCATATTTATTTACTACAACATGCGAACATGTGAACGCATAATCACATACATGGGGCACCTTCCTTAACAGCCATGTAGATGATTTGCCAGCACCAGGGGGTTTCGGAAGATGGTGCAAATTCCAGCATAGTTCGGTAAAATTAATTTCAGATGTTACGAATGTAACTAAATCATCAGCTGTTTTTTTTTTTCGCTTCACGTGCAATTTTTGAAACAATTCTTCATCATTATCATTAAGGTCCAACGTTGGTGGCAATCGGAGAATCCGGGTTTTACCGAATTCAGTGAAGATAATCTGTTGTCAATTGACATTAATGCCAATGGTGTAGTGGCTAATGGCCTTCTAATAACAAGGGAAGGAATCCAGAGTATCTTCGACTCATTAAGAAGCAAAAAGTCAGTGGGAATAGATGGAGTACCTAACATCGTACTCAAGAACCTGCCCCCAATGGCAATAGGTATATACACGGTCCTGTTTAACAACGCGTTGAATAATGCATATTATCCCACGCGTTGGAAAACGGCTATCATTCAGCCCATCGCAAAAAAGGGCAAAGACTGCACAAACCCAATGAACATGCGTTCGATAAGTTTACTCCCAAGCATCAGTAAAGTATTTGAAAAAACCATCAACAAAGCTCTGGTAAAATGGGTAGACGACAACAGCATTATACCAAATAACCAGTTTGGCTTTAGGGCGGGTCATGAAACCACACATGCCGCAGCTAAACTGGTTTCCGACATACAATGGAATAAATGTAGGAACCAATGCACAGGTGCCTGTCTGATCGACTTGGAGAAAGCCTTTGATACCGTCTGGATCGAAGGGTTGTATTACAAACTGGTCAGACATGGCATACATAAGCCTTTACTATATGTACTTTACGATATGTTAAAGGACAGGAGGTTCGTGGTCAAAAGTGGTAATGTGACCTCTAATAAAACGTATAATATCAAGAATGGCTTGCAACAGGGCGCGGTACTCTCTCCGATTCTTTTTAACATTTACATTAGTGACTTATTAGATGCACTTCTGCAGGCTATTGCGTACGCAGACGATCTCATAATTTACAGAACAGCTCCGAAAGTTGCGATCATAAATAGGTTAATACAGCGAGACTTCAGCAAAGTGCAGCGCTATTGCGATGACTGGAAACTTAAGATCAACTTCCAGAAATGTGAAGCCATCCTATTTAGAACTCCATTATATAAAGCCACGTACGACACAAGGAAAAACTGGCGAAAGCTAGTTATCGTGGGGCCGCATGGAGATAAACTGGAAACCAAGAGTTTAGTTAAATACCTGGGCATCTGGCTAGACCAATATCTGTATTTCAACAGACATGTAGAGGCTGCTTTGCTCAAAGCGAGGAAAACTTTTGCTATGACAAGGAGGCTATTTCATAGTAGCCAACTTGACAGCAAAGTAAAAGTCATATGCTACATGACGCTAATCAGGCCAATGCTCATATATGGTTGCCCAGTATGGTTCAACATAGGTCCAAATTTGATGGAAAAGATTCGGGTGTTCGAAAGAAAGTGTCTCAGAAGTTGTCTCAGATTATATCGGACACCGGAATCGGACTATAAAAAGTATTACTCAAATGAGACTTTATATAATGAAGCGTACATAAATAGAGTGGATAATTTTATGATTAAATTAATCAGAGGACATATTGCCAGAGCAATAAGCTCGTCCAATGACCTAATTTTCGGGACCTATTATCCAAACACCTTGTACTATGAGAGCGTGCGTCGCAACGGCTTTGTTCCACCAGAGGCGTTCCTTGACTTGGATATGAAAGGGCTTATACAGGATAGATCCGGAATTCCGCTGATCTATCATGTAAGTAGATCATCTGTAGACGGGCGATTGTGCTACGACCGGGAAGTAGCGCGCACCGAAGAAGAGCTCCTGCGCTTCAGTAGGGCTATCTCCCACAGAGACCGGGACGATAGTATTAGACAGCGTCAACAGTTCTGGTGGTTGAACGGCATATAAAGACCTGGGTACCAAAGTCGGTAAAAAATCATAGTATCATCAGCTAGCTTACATAGGCTTAGCTTTTCTAGAATTAGGGTAGTATAAGATTTAAGTTAAGTTAGGTTAAGTGCTTGTACATTAAAAAAAAAAAAAAAAAAAAAAAAAAAAAAAAAGTAGGTAAGTTAAGTAAGTTAAATTTTAAGAAAAAAAAACAAAAAAAAAAAAATTTGACAAAGTTTTTCAAATTTTTCTTTGTATTTCAACTAATTATCAGTACTGCAACAAAGTTCTGTCGCCGAAAGGCAAATTATACAAATGTTAAGTAATGTTTAGCTTAGAGCGTCTGCGAAGGACCAGTAAGTTATTATATAAGATAATTAAGCTAGAATTTAAGCATTTTTTGTCTAGCCTTTAATTTAGAAATTAAGAATATAAAAAGAAAAATAAAAAATGTTGTAAAATGGGTCCAACGTTGGTTTGGGGTCCACGGTAATAGTGTAATAAAGCGAGTTAGATATTTAGTATAACGCCATTTTATAATTCATATAATCGCACAGTTTCGTCTCGGTGGCGTCCAGTTCACTGCCAACCGGATCGTGCAATTCCCTTTCCATCTCCGACAACTCTTGCGATGTGTGATTACATACATTTTGCACTCGAATTGATTGACGTCAATTTGATCGCTAAATTGCGGTCGTTTGGCTTAAATTGTTCTTCGCGTTGAGGACTAAAGTGTGAACTTCAAGACGAACTTCAACGTCCTCTGTGGCACGACAGTAACGACGGCAACATGACATAATTACGATTAGCATCGTGTCAGTATTTAGACGCTGGCGACATTGGATCAATCAATTGCTAGACCAGTTATCGGTTTCCCCATGTAAATGCCGACAGTCCACCCGATAGCAACATAGTGTTGGGAAGACGTCCAAGCCATGAAGTCAAACAATGAAAGATAAATCCTTCAATCGGGTCAGTGTCAGAGTACACTTAGTACCTATTTAAAGTTACACAGGAGATAAGATCGGGCCTGAAAGTCAGAAGGGTGCTGCTGACTGAGCGTGAGCGCGCACATTCAAGTCGGATTATCCCAGAGCCTGACATGTAAAATTACAAATTACTTGACGGTTCCAGTGGATGGAAGCCACATCTCCAGGAGGAGAGAAACAGCAGCAGCAACAAATAAGCTCGCGGTTATAATCGACCTAAAGAAGTACTAGAGCCGGCGTTGTTGTAGGGTACACAAACGATGGTGATTATAAAATGAAGAACATGGATAAGATACCCGCATGCATGACCATGTGTGTACGCTTTGGCAGGCGACAGACGGCTGCGGCTGGATCATAGATGCTCTCTGCCGATGACGACACCCATGCGCTTCCAGCTCCAAACAAAAGGGTCGACGCTCGATGGTAGCGATGGCAGCTAACTACTCGATATGAACCATCCAAGCAGGAACGACGGTAGTTTCCTTCGATATAAACATTTAGTCGGTTGAGCGGATACGGATCTATCTGGTTCGGTTGGGCGTGCACGAATGAGGCGACATTCTCAATTAATGATGATGCGTTTGGGAAGATAAGCTCCAGCAGTCACCACACCACTTTTGCGACGACAACGACAACAATACTGACGATGTACCGCGATCCTGGCTACACTTAGGAGTCTGAGCAACATGGCGGGTTGAGGTAACATTTTCCGCCAGAGGCCATGCAACTACCTCAGAGTCTTTATGGAGATTATTCCATTAGTTGAACAGGGTGTTGTTTGCTAAGATACATAAACAGATACACGTTGTTGCGACCTGGCTTTTGTATTCCCTGGTTGAGGGACATCGGCTTTGGCTGTGAATAGATTTGTGTTTGGCTAGCGATTAGGTTCACAGTTATTAGATTGGAACTATAATAATTTAGTTTAGGTAATTGAGTCCTAAAATGGATTTCAGCTTTGATGGGCGTTGGTTTATGTGGGTTACCTTTCACCCATATAGCGGAGACAGCGTGGACCATTGGATGGACTGCAGTCGTAATTAGCTTGATGGAAGTGGATTAATTTTCAGGCAACAGTAAATGGGTGTGTGACACAAATAGTTTTGTTACCCTAATGAACAGTTGATAGGAATAAATGTTTGGATAGAACATGCCTCATTGGCAATAGGTGGAATAGGATAATGAAGTGTTGAGAATACCAGCATTTGGTTTTTATTATTGACGTGTGGAACAGTTTAATGAACAGCAGAATGAATATAGTGTGTGGAATATCTAACACATGGCAGTGATCAATTAAGTTGCGGAGAATTAGTGGTTATTATAGGAAGGTCCAAACTATTGTGTGCTAAACGGTATTGATTTATTATCTCTGATAACAATTGTTATCGTTATAAATGGTTCTACGAAAAGCATTTATGTTTTTGTGAATATATGTCGTGATAGTCGGTTATCGCCAGTAGCAAACGCGGACACTAGAAACAAAAGATAATTGATATCTAACCCGTTCAACGTTCGAAACTAATCGGGTTACTGTTTTCATATTGATGAACTCAACTCAATTAATCAGAACAACAAACAATCTTATGATGACACCTCATCGCTGCTTGGGGAATAACAAATACTTGAAAAGAAAAGGGAGCACTATTACCGTACATCGGCCCACTGCCAAGTGTTGCTATTGGAATGAATGCTTTGTTATTGAGGAATTTAAAGAATTTCTATAAATTTTCAATTGGATGTAGATCTTACTGCGACCAGTGCCGGTGATTACTATTCATTTCTGATAAATTGTTGCTTCGCAACCACCAGTTCAATAGTTTGCCTGTTCTATAACAAAGTGCATTTTGCCGGCCGGTCATTCGAGTATGAAAAAATCAGTTTACAATCGTTGGTAAAATTGAATATTTTGTTATCCCTTCATAATTGTAAATCATTAATATGAAACGAAAATAGGTTTGGCACCAAGACAGAAACTTGGGGCACCCTGCAATTAATGGAAAAGAGGCGTGAAGACACATGGTCTACAAAAACCTGAATCGCTCGATTTTTGAAGAACTTTCATACGGTGCAGAGTTCTTTCAATTGCAGATGTCGAGATGTAATTCAAAACGCTTAAAAGGTCTCCTGTGGATCGCTTGCTGCAGAATCCGTATTGGCGATCATTTAAGTCTCCGTTACATTTAATTAGCTTGGCATAGTTAATGCTTTCCATGTCTTAAATAACGTGAAAGTATCGTTATTGGTCGGTAATTCTGGGATTTGTCGAATGTGAGCGATTTCCAACCAGGCACGAAATGCTTTTAGTGGATGAGGCAGATGGATACATTTAGTACTAATCGGTGTCTGGGGTTTAAAAGCTATTGGTGATATTCTATCTGGCTGGTTGCTTTTCTGTAGTTGAGCTCACAAAGGACCAACACGTGGCCGAAACTTTATACTCGGTACTACAAATGTTTTTAAGGGACCAGGATCTTGGCTTGAATTCGCGGAAAATATGTTCGTGAAAACATCGGCTTTATCTTTCGAGTTCGCGGCTAGTGACCTGTGGGGATTAGGAGTATTGTGTCAAACACGGACACTCGGTTCACTCCTATCTCCATCCGACTGTCACAAGTTCCGCCAAAATTTAATCATAAATAAATGAACGAACGCCGCCTAGTTCGTTCACAACCAGGGGTAAAGGGTGAGAGATAAACACCCGGGACACTGCGACACAGCAAGGAGACAAAACCGTTGAAATAAAACACACAATATTGTTCGTATAATGTCTAGACATTTATTATTCATTTTATATCACTGCCGCGAGGGTTTTTTAGTTATAGTACTGGTGATAATGTGAGTGATTGTATTTTTAACACGCAACACAAAAAAAAAAAGACTAAACTCTCGGACATTCGCGACTTCGAATTTAACGCATCTCCGCACCGCTAAGGAGAGCGGGAGCGGCAACGACCATGGCGGTCGGCGGATGGAAATGGACTCCGCGATTGCGGCTGATTCGCTTACCAGGGAAATTTTTGGGTGGATTTTCCTTGAGAGAGAAAGTTTTCTCCTCCACTAGGGAAATGCTTTACCTACCACAAGAGAAACGTAGAGTCTCTTTTGGTGGAACAGCAAACCAGATCTCGCAATGGAGATTATGGTGGTGTGTGTGTGATCGTTCAGATCGGATGTTGTTTACACGTGCTCGAAAGCAATGGAACAACGAAACAGCCAGGCGGCGAAGACAAAGGAAGAAGCGACCAAATGCTTCGTTCGGTAATGAGGGTCATGTTTACGCTGTGCGACGTCGCTATAATAGACGTTGGGAAAAAAGGTGCAAATGGAATTGGTGGCAGAAACGAATCCCTTGCCTGCAATTGTATATGCAGGGTAATCAGTTGCGGCTGAAAAAGAAACTGAAGATTGTTTGTTAGTGGGAAAACAAACGATGAGTTGGATCTTATGCATTTTTACATGCTTAGGAATATGGTTTATGGTATCTCCGACTGATATAGGAACCGAGTTTTTGTTTACACTAGAAAATGATAGAGGATTCGGTGCCGATTATAATGATTGGGATGCGGGAATTGTTTGTCGATTGGACAAACGAATCGCGGGTCGGTTTATTGCAGCTGTAAAAACACGCTGTCCGACATAGCATTTTAAATGATAACAAAGGGTGCCGAATAATTTGGTATTTATGGTGCATATGCACATCAAAGAATTATTTTTAGGAATTTTAGCTAATGCGTTGTATGCATTAAATGTCCTTGTAAAAGGAAATGTTTCAGGTATGCTGGGTGGGGATTGGGGTGCAGGTATGAGAAAGCTGAAATTTGCCTGGGAATCGAAGGTACCGAATAGGTTTTGGGATACCTGAAAAGGTAGAAAAGAAATCTTACAGGAAATTATATGCGAAGAGATGCATGAAAGGTAAGTTTTCTTTTACAGGGACTTTTAGGTTAATGATTTGATCTCTTTAATGCGTGGAGCATTTAAGATGCTAATGCGATTGCATTAGTGAAATTAGGAGATTGGGTGGAAGTTATGGGGGTTTTTCAGGAAAGCGAACCGTGGGGTTTGGCGGAACCGTCACAGACCCGCTACCCATCACTAATTTGGAGAGGAAGAGGAGCTGGGGATTTGTGCTAATGGTCTGTGTCATTGGCTAAAAGGGACGTAAAGCAGTTGGGCACCCGAGTATCCCCTCGCAATTTGAGTCATTTGGTTCCAAGCGTTTCGGTGTCCAATTAAATTCTTTCTGTTTACTTCCGTTGGAATAGAGTCTAAAAGGAGCGTCTTATTTATGTCATTTTCAACAAAGTTTATCGAACAAATTTCGGTTGGTACAATATGGAATGTAAAGTTTTATACCTAGAAGTATAATTTCGGTGATTGATTTTAGACAAATGTTGACATCGGAGTTTGTGTACACCTCGCCATGGAAATGACGTTTGACATGTCAGTGAATGCACATCAGATGCCAGATAATGATCTGAATTCCCCAGTGGTGCAGCCGTTTGTACGGAATACAGACTCGATTCATATGACAAAAATACAGGCCGCATTTTGTGCTGGCAAAATCACTCTGTTTATCCAATACTCGTGTAGGCTCCTCCGTTATGTGAGGGTGTGCTAATCACTTGGATTTGTATACATTCAAGTCGTTGAAAATAATAATCTAACTAGCTAGGTGGACTTGTACTCTGGTAACAGTGTGTTCGAAGAATGTCACTGGCTGATTGTCATTTAAAGAGAGGTTGAGAAAACAAAGATATTCAAAACAGGTTTCTTAGGCAAATGGAGTTCAAATTATTGGGTTTTATCCTTTTTGTCATTGACGAGTTAACCCAGATCGGGTGAAAACGTAGACCCCACTTTTAAAAGGAATACTCGAATGTAGGCCACTTACCTTTGAAGACTCAATTTGAGTCTCGGATACGGCTTCGCAGCTTACAATTGTTAGCCAACGACGTTTACATTCTTATTACTGAAACTAAGCCGTCTAATAACCTCAAATGCTGTTGGACTATGATGGTCTTTTGCGAGCAGCCCCGATCCCATGAAGAAGTATATAATCTCTTGTCACGTTATTTTTGTCTGAGATTCCACTGGCGATAACCATCTGAAGATGTAGATTTTGTTATTGGAGGTTTTCGATAAATAGATCGCCACACAATTAAGGTTTTATGGCTCTGTGTCTGATGATAATATAGGGTGCTTTTTTGCTGGGCGAGAAAATACGAAGCTTTCCAAGTTATCTAGTGTTTATTTTTGTGTGTGATTTTTAATTTGTAGAAACCTCGCAAAACCATCGCAAAAGCCAACTCCGTTGTTCGATTTATCAAGAGATGTAGTTAATAAAATCCTTGTTACTTGTTCCTTTTATATTTACATCCGCTTCTTAAGTATACACCACAAATATGGGTTGTCGTGCCGTTCGTACTAGGTGTATGCATACGTTTTTTTTCGGTTTCTTTGGTAAAAAACGAATACGTAATTTTCTACCGATATTAATTTTTTTTCAAAATATTGGCCATCGGCTTCTACACATTTCGCCCATCTTTCAGGTAAGTTATGTATAGCATGCAAGAAAAACTGTTTGCTTTTCCGGGCAAACCATTCGTCGAGGCATTTTCCAACTTCCTTGATGTAGCTAAAGTGGTGCTCTGCGAGAGCATGCCTCATTGATGCGAAGAGGTGATAGTCAGATTTCGCCAAGTTTATAGAGTACGGCGGGTGCAGAAGAATGTCCCATCTAATCGATTTCAAGATGTCTTCCACTAGTTTTGCTGTATGCTGCGTATTTTTCGCCGGGCCATCTCTTAGTTAAAGCGGAAACACCTGGTATTGATCTTCCCCATTGCTCATAAACGTCTGCTGATTGTTTCTTGTGGCACATGTATTGCTTCTGCTAATTGCCGTTGTGTTTGAGTTGGGTCACCATCCAATAACTCCTGCAATTGCTCGTCTTCACATTTTTGTGGTCTACCAGAGCGCTCACTGCCTTCCACATTGAAATCACCGCTTTTAAATTGTCGAAACCATGTCTCACATGTTCTAATTGATGGAGCGTGTTCACCATATGTTTCTACCAGCAAACGATGACTTTCAACTGCCTTTTTTGTTTGATTAAATAAGAAAAGCAACACGGGCCGCAAATGTTCTTTTTCAGGTACAAACTCGACATGTTCACTGAACGATAAAACAAGGACACAATTTTTTGGCGGACTCACCACCTTGTGTGTGTTTGTAGTTAAATCTCAGACGACCAATGTGACGTATGTGCCAAATTAATACGATGGGTACTTTTCGCTGGCGCCATCTCGTAGTTAAACCGAAAAAAAACGTATGCATACACCTAGTACATCTACAATTGAAATCGTTCAACTGCATTTTCTGCTTTTCCCATTGAGGAGTCCATAGTTATATTATGCTTAACTCCTTGCCATCCTACGATATCGTTTTAATCACACTTTTAATCTACACTCTCTTGCTATCCGTAGGCAGGGAAGAGTGTATTGCGAACCGCGAAACCACGCAATGAAAGTGGTAAAGTACCGACGCATGCCCACGAGGATATATTAACTTGCCACACGGATATATTAACTTGCCACATAAGAAATACGCAGAGTCTTGTTTTCCTGAACGTAAATTTTACATCAGGCTGATCAATAATAAAGTTTGGTGTTGCTAGTGAAGAATGTTTCAAACCCATGCCACGAAAAAGTTAGAAACAACACACCGACGCATCAGATTACGAGGACGTATTAACTACTAAATAAATTGAGATTACTACATTAAAGCTCTGGTATATAGTTCTGATGATTTTTCTCGTATCTCGTTTGCTGATGCGTGTTCTTCCCCATGGTTGAATGTCCATCTCGTTATTGGACTCATCACAATATGTCTGACGTCGTCTTTCTCCATCATGTTTTTTTATTATTCATTTGTTTTTTATAATTCCTTACTAGCTAGTATAAGAACCTGGTTGTCATACTTCTTAAGGTTTTAATAAACCTGTTGCCCGGATTTTCAGTGGAGTTAGCTCAAATCCCAATTTTTTTTAGCTTTAACATATTTAAAATCCACTTCGTTCACCATTTTTCGTCCTTGTAGTTTAAGTTTAATTGAAGTTTATTTTAATTAGTTTCTAAGGTCACTAATAATTATCTTGCATGCTTTTAATGAGTTTTGGGAGTTTTAGCCCCACCAAATCAAACCAAATCTAGGTCGTAACATTTAGGTAATTTGATTATTCCGGATAGGCCACCAACATGTACAGACCTAATAACAGGGAGTTCTAGAAATGTCACCAAAATCTTGGTTGCTGTGATAGTAAAGTTTCTCAGAATGTCTGTAAAGCTACCTGTATATCCCTATCGAAGCCACCCAGACGAGATAGACCACGTCGAACCCTATGACGATACGATCGCAACAATCAATTCCGACCAACTTCGAATTATGGTACTATATATACCATCATCATCATCGCCACTACAACCGGTATCCGATCTTGGTCTTATTTAACAAGTCTGAGGCTTTCTGGGCAAGGTTATTAGCCTTGCGCCAACCTTTCTCAGGATGTCGCTGCATGCATGTTCACTACTTGGCGGGTGCCAAAGTAGCTATCCAGGGGTGTCACGTGGAGACTGCATGTCAACTTGGATTGAACAGAAACACGGATCGTCCTGGCCTTCGCCGGGTTGAAAGCAATCAGAGACTTTACCCTGCATGTTCGCTTCCACCCCCCCCACTATATACATATATACCATATACTATATTACCCAACTATCTTTCACTCCAAACAGTTCTAGGTACCCAACGAGTTATCCTTTCTTTGGAGCTCCCCCTCCCCGCCCCCATTCCCAACCCATTTTTGACCCCGTCTTCCCTTCCTCAGTAAAAATCACACAACTTACCTCCGAATGATCTGATTGCCGCCACGCACTCTCCAAACTTAGAGACAGAATGACATGACAATGTTCGTCTCTTTCTAGCGTATCTCCACGACAAATCTGATTCTCTCTGCTACAGAGGCAAAACCAGAACGAGTGTCAAACTCTCTATTCAACAGGAAGATTTACCCACTGACGTTCCCAGTCTCCACAAGCTATTCGTAAAATTCCACATAATTTTCAATTTATCCCCTCATAAAGTCTCGAATGACTGAACAGCTTTCGGCCATTTTGCTCATTTCAGGACGCTATCACATTTTCAACCTAGTAAGGCCGACCACAATAAGATTTTTCGTTCCTAAACTCCTACCTCCCATAACCGACCCATATGACTCCCCTTTCCCTCTATTATCAGAACGTAAGAGGTCTTCGCTCATAGACCCGCCCAACCCATTCTGAAAATGTTCTATTCACATTTTCGCTTTAAGCGAAACGAAGTTGATCCCCAGCATTCAAAACCTGGAATTGTTTCCTCCCTCGTTCACCATCTCCCGAGATGATCACCGCAATCATACTACTGACTTTTCCCCCAGACGAGGAGTGCTCATCGCTGTCCATAACAGCCTCGAATCGCCACATCACTTTCTCTGCCTTTTCCAAACTGGACTTTGTGACTATCAAAATCACTCTTCCTCGGAAGTCAATCTTTGTCACGTGCTTCTCTATCTTGCCGCCCCAACCTATTGAAGTTTACGAGCTAGGTCCTAATGTTATCGACCACATAATCGAGCTGAGTAATTGCGAGGACGACATCATCGTCTTCGGAGATTTTAATCTTCTAGAACTCAATTGGGCTTTATCTGACGATCAATCACACTTTCACCCCCTCCCCACCTCTGCGAAGGAATGCCTCTTCATTGATCGACAAGATGATTCCTGCTTCTGTCAGGTCAGCAACGTTCGAAATCTCTTGGGTGGGCAGCTAGACCTCGTCTTTACAACATCATCATCATCGGCACTACAACCTGAGGCTTGTTAAATTTTCCATAATGATTTATTTTGTCTGGGCAAGGTCATTAGCCTTGCGCCAGGTGCTCCCCGACGGGGAATCGAACCCCGGTCTCCCGGGTGACAGGCGGGTATACTAACCACTATACTATCGAGGAGCCCAAACGTCTTTACAACAGACCCTATTAATATATCTGTTTCATGCAGCCCCTTCGTCCTTACCACCACCGCCACGCGCTTCTCGTTACATTCTCCGAGTCTACCCCCTTCTGGTCCCAGCAAGCACAGAGCAGTGTCTTTTTCCGAACCGATCAGCCTTTGCAATCGATGTTGACGCTTCTCCTGGATGTACCCATGATTTTTTGCGTTTAGGATTTTTAAAATAAATCCATTTTTCATCACTAGTCACAATTCGATGCAATACTGACTTCCTTTCGTGTCGTAGAAGCAACGTTTCACATGTGTTGTTTCGCTTTTCCATCTGCGTGTCATTCAATCCATGTGGCACCCAGTTTCCACACTTTTGGATCTTTCCCATAGCTTTTAAGCGGTCAGAAATTGTTTGTTGTGCAACATTTAACCATTTTGCCATTTGTTTTTAACTCAGTGTCATCTTGATCCAATATTGCTTGCAATTCGGCGTCTTCAAACTTTGTTGGTGGTCTTCCACGTCCTTCAATTCGCACATCAAAATCATTATATCTGAACCGCTTAAACCATCTTTTGCATGTTGCTTCCGATAGAGCATGATCAGCATAAGCCCCGACAAGCATTCGATGCGACTCTGCAGCACTTTTCTTCAAATGAAAACAAAAAATTAATGCTTTCCGCAAATCATCATTTTCTGGTACAAATTTCGACATTTTTAACAGGATTAAAAAAAATGATGTTTGTACACTGACTTGATGCATACTAAATATGTTTGATAGATGTCATAGCAACCAAATAAAAAAAATATATGGGCTCGTTCACAACAAACGTTCCCTATCGATACATTTGTATCTTGACGCTCACTTAGACCGGTACACCTGGTATACAATCGAGGAGCCTCACAATACCACTCTTTAATCACTACATTTGGAATTGGTTTTTCACACAACAAGTTTTCGTTGTGGTGAAGTTATATCGCTGTTGTTGCAAGGTTTCGAAAACACGTGGCCACCCAAAAATTTGCCCTGAAAATTAATTTAATTGTAGCGATTTGAGGTTCTATGAACGTTGGTAATTACTTTTACGGGTGGTGCCATATCTCCCATGAAGAGTATTTAATCTGAAAGTAGCACTTTATCACTCATAGTGTTTCATTTACGATTCTATGAACAAACATACAGTCGGGACGGTGTTAGCCCAAATTAGTGCCTTTTTTGTATACCTGATCGGTCGCCGGTCGCCGGTCGCGGTTTACCACCAAATGCGAGATAATAATGTGATTAGCAGTTTAAGGTTTAAGGATACCGGTTATATAAGTTGAAGGGTTGGGTGTCAATGGAAAATGAATCAGCCCATGGGAATTCATCGTAAGTGAAGCCACTGAAGAGTGGGTTGGTGGGGGGGGGGGGGGGGGGGGGGGGGGGGGGGGCAATGATCCTGTGTCTTGAGGTAGAGTTTTAGCTTGTAAGAGCTTCCGGCATGTCACATGTCTTTTTTTCCTACACGAAGAATTTTAAAAGCTAATGCGCTGCTAACTCCAAGTGAGTCTCATGAATGCTAGATATTGATTCAACTTTTAACTGTTATTTACATAGTTAAGCCATAATTTCATAACCAGATATGTATTCCAAATGCGCTTTGTACAGAATGAAATTTTTCCATTTTATTGTCAGGTCCGTATTTCTATTGCCCCTGAACATCGACCACAGTACAATCTCCTTCTTAAAGATTGTAAAAAACCATCGTTTGAGACGTCGCATAGCAACTGCAATGCCCGATTACTCGCCACAATTCATAACTTGTCCTTAATAAAATGCATAAATGCGCGTATAGCCTTACACTCTTAACCATCCCTGTACCAATTAAAAGTACATTTTTATTGCAAGAGGAAAACTTCGCCGATAACTGGAATAACAAGCAACCATTTTCCATTATCATCACTTTTCATCTAATCATCGTTGCGATCACCTTCCGTAGGCAAGCGTACTTAACCATCTCGAAAAACTACCACAACGTAACGAGCGAAGCATCTCTATCGGGCTGCTGTCGTGGATCTTCTCATAAGGCAGGACAAGTATCTTCTAAGAACTTTTCCCCTGCACACTGTCGAAGTCGCTGCCGTCGCAGCGGATGGTTGCGTTTCATCTTTTGTTGGATTTTCCTCCTTTAGCTTTGCAATAAAAATTTCTAGTCCATTGGTGTGCATGCTAACAACAGTCGTGAAAACATCATAAACGACTTTACAAGTAGATTCCCGTATTTTTCCTGCATTACAATAGAGACAGATTCACGAAACTGTTGAGGGGGATGAGCTACGCATTTCATAAAAACGATTTTTTTCATGTCTATTCGACGGGTGACTACCGACAACTACAATCTCCTTTTTACACGCCCCACCAGCTGAGCTTGAGGAATATTATTTCACTCTAAGGACACCAGTACACCTTGGTTGCCAAAGATTTGCATTCTACAGGATATTGTCGTCCTTCCGCGGGGTGTTTGGGTGTCATTTGTAAACGTGTCATCACTCTACAACTATTATTCTTGAATAGTTTGGATTGTTAAGTGTAGATACAAGTGAAGACAGCAGCAGTTTTGTAAGGACTTATTCTGCGGATTGCATCTCATTCGTTTTTATATTCAAAGTGGAATGACAAAGCAGTGAGTCGATGGAAAGGTGGGCTGGGGTAGGGGAGATAATGGAGCCTTAGCTGCCAAAAGATGTATAAGGACACTCTTGTTGAATGTTGAAGATAAAAACAGGCCTTGGGAACAAGCCCCCATATAAAGCGAAGAAGATAGTTCTTATAAGTTCTCTCCCAGTTCTTTGGCTGGATTCCAAGAACCGCCCTGTTCCATTCTGTGCGTGGTTATTAGAATCAAAACTTTACCTATCCACCCACTTCTTTTTCATTTGAGTTCACCAGTCGGGGAAAAACCAAAAAAAAAAAAAAAACCTGAAATAAAAGAAGTGAATATTTAAACGGAAGAAGAATGACTACTCACACGGAACGAAGTTTTAATTTATAACAAGTACGTGCCCTAAAGAATGCACGAAGACTGGTTAATTTTTGGAAGTCACGTTTGGTTCGGAACGACACAGTGCAATTCACGGTTTTGGTATCGCCGCTCTTTGCAGGCGTGTGGAACTTGCCTATGCGTTGATTTATTGCTAGTCACCCCATGCACCGAACATGCTCAGAATAAACCATGGCACACACAGGTAGGGATTGTGCTGCATAATGCGTTTCACCTTGTCAAACAAGGCACCGGTATTTCGATAAACGATCGCTGCACCCGACGAACGAACCTATTGCTATTGCTGTTGCCGCTGTTGTTGCTATTGGATCATAGTGAAGCTGTGGCCTTCTCCTCTGACCGCGGTTGGTGCAACTTGTTGTGATTTTGTGCTAAAATTAGTCTGAACACGCCATCGTTACAATTTTGTAGAGTACGATTTGGAGCAAGTCCTTTGTACGTGACTGAATACTTTCGCAGGATGAGTTTCAATTCGTCTTGCTTTATTCTTCAACATCCTGTGGAACTAGTGACTTTCACAGAAAATCATTAATCATCTGTAAAACCTATTTTCGGAGAAGAATATGTACAAGACGAGGATTTACTGTTTAACAAACGACACCTTGTGGACTTTTGATTCCAGCATAAAAAAAAGATGAATGGCTTAACTTCTGTACATAAACAATAGCTTAAGACTTCCTTTGGGTGCAGTTGTTGTCAACAGGGCCCTAGAGAATACAAGCATTGTATTGTAAAAATCGGATTCCCAGTGTGAAAAAGTCACAGTGGTTCTGGTTGAAAGTTTTTAGGGTGTGTTTATAGGCAGACAGTGAAAGAAAATCAAATGGGACTTATTTTGGATCATCAATTTAACCACGGCATTGGCCAAAGCTGGCGGGATTAACTTGTTATTTGGGAAAATCTCAGTGACTTTCGTTTTTAAGTTCTGTGCACTGGGTATATGAAATTGGGAATATAAAAAACACCATCTCTACATCAGCAGAATAAAATCCATAAGGAACTTCTGATTAGCACGTAAATCCAGTTCTTGGTTGGGAAAATGAAAATCGCATCTCAATTGGATTATTATTGGGGAAATGGCTAGATATACATCAAATGCCGTCCTGGTTATTAGTTACAATAAGTGAAACCTCTTTGAACCCAACCACATACACTCTTAACTGTTGCTGCGTGTTGTACGAGGGTTGCCTCTTATGTTTCGGGATTTGGCAACCCTAGCGTTGCAATCCGGCAATTGACAGCTCTGTCGTAAAGTTGGACATTTTTGAGGTTATACGTACTCAGAACGTTTTGACATACGAGCGCTATTTGTGTTGTTTACAGTAACTTAAAAGATTGATCTCGGCCCAAAAATTGAATTAAATCGTCAACATTTTTTTATTATTATTTTTTACAACTTTCGGCGTGGATTAACTCAGCAACAGTGCATGGATGAACTTAATTCAATTTTTGGCGATGAAGCTCCATCAAGGACCAGTGTTTATCGATGGTATATATATCAATCGTGGTCGTAGTTCACTCCAAGATGAATTTCGTGAAGGTCGTCTAAAATCAGTTGTTGTTCCGAAAACCATTGATGCTGTGCGCGAACTGATATTGGAAGATCGTCATGTGACCTATCGTGAGATTGAGACAACCTTACACGTTAGTGGGACCAACATACATTCAATATTGCATAAACATTTGACTGTCAAAAAAATTTGTTCGCGTTGGGTCCCACACAATTTGTCAATCGCCCAAAAAAAGACTCATGTCAATTGGTCGAAAGAAATGCTCAAAAAATACGGTCGCGGTGCTTCGAAACACGTCTATGACATCGTGACAGGTGATGAATCGTGGATTTACGGGTATGAGCACGAAAGTAAACAGCAGTCGACTGTCTGGGTGTTTCAAGATGAGCCAAATCCAACAAAAGTTGTTCGCGCACGAAGCAGTTCCAAGCAAATGGTCGCCTGTTTTTTCGGAAAAACTGGGCATGTCGCAATCGTTCCACTAGAACAACGCAGAACAGTCAATTCTGAGTGGTACACAACCATTTGTTTGCCAGTTGTCTTCCAAGAAATCAGGAAAACCAACCGCCGAAGACGGATCACTCTTCACCACGACAAGTGCGAGCTCTCACACATCGGCTGCGACAACTGCATTTTTGAGCACCCAAAACATCGATTTGATGGGTCATCCGCCGTATAGTCCTGACTTGGCACCGAATGACTTCTTTTTATTCCCGTACGTAAAAAACAAACTGAGAGGTCAACGTTTTTCGACACCTGAAGAAGCGGTTGCTGCATTCAGAATACATGTGTTGGAGATACCTCAATCAGAGTGGCAAAAGTGCTTCGACAATTGGTTCAAACGCATGCAAACGTGTATAGATCTTCATGGGGAATATTTTGAAAAACCATAAAGTGGTTTTCGATGATCAATATTTGTTTTTGTTCTATAATCCCGAAATATAAAAGGCTACCCTCGTATATATCGGGTTTTCCAATAGGGACTTGACAACTTTAAATTTAATTTGTGAACGCACCTGTTCACTAATCATCGAACTGTCACTGTCAATTTATTCAGTAAACTCAACATGGTTAAGTACACGAACGAACAACGTCTGCAAATTATAAAAATTTGCTACCGAAAAAAGTTGTCAAGTCCGCGTTGGAAAACCCTATATTATATACACTGGTGGAAAAAATAATAGAAACAAGCTTGTTC
Source organism: Microdon myrmicae (assembly GCA_963931805.1). Classification (NCBI taxonomy): domain Eukaryota; kingdom Metazoa; phylum Arthropoda; class Insecta; order Diptera; family Syrphidae; genus Microdon; species Microdon myrmicae. The sequence goes on along the minus strand of OZ007496.1, from coordinate 171,343,205 downwards.
TTCGACATTAATCGGTAAGAAAAAATGTATTTCGGGAAAAATAAAAATTAAAAATATACTAATAGATTTGGTGCACTGTAATACATAAAAGAAATACTAAAATAATGTTTCCGGTTTTCCTTGGATTTGCCTGGAAAAAATAATATAAACAAATTAGTATTTTGTTTGTGAATTGTGAAGAATTAATTTACAGTAAAGGTGTTTCATATCCTTTTAATACTTAGTTGCTGCACATTTGTTTTTAATGACAGCTTCGCATCTTCCTCCCGTGAAAGTGACCAAGTTGGTACAAGTCGCGGGTTGTATAGAGTCACCATCATCATCGGCACTACAACCGGGATCCGGTCTTGACGTTATTTAGCAAGTCTCTCCATCAGTATCCGGTCCTTATCCGAAACTTGTTAAATTGTCCATAATAATTTGTTATTCCGGGCAAGGTTATTAGCCTTGCGCCAGTTGTATAGAGTACCATTCATCTTTTATTTTGGAGGAAAGTTCTGGGGGGTACGAGGTCATTGTGCCGGCGCACGACACGGAGTTCTACCTCGTCTCCACCAGTTCTAAAAGTGTCTGCAGCAGACCGAAAGAAAAACACAAACGAACTCCACCATGCCACGTCCACAATAGGAAAAGGGAAAACACTGTCCACCAGATAGCAATTAAAACACAATTTGGTCTTAATTAATTTTTAGATTATTTCACTTTCGTTATTATCTTTGTTCTTAGCCATTATTAAATATATTAGTGTTTTATACTTCACTTAAAATTATTATGATATTAACTTGATTTTTATTAAATTTAAACGAGGTGACACACTTCTTACCCGACACGAACTACGCTTCTTCGCCACGCGATGGAGAGCGGGAGCGGCAGCGACCGTGGTGGTCGGCGGATGTAATTTGATTCAACGCTATTCATTCGGAAATTCGGGCAGTGAAAGATCTATGATGGTACAGATGTATGTGAGAACATTGGTTCGTTCATGGAACGAAACCATGAGAACGAATCTAAAACAAAGAAAGGGCATAATGTGCATCCATACGATGTGAGTTCGGCTAAGCAAACAAGCCGAATCTCATTGGATGCTAATTGGGTCTTTGTTTGCTTATGTGAGAAGGTCACTGGTAAACGGATCCAGGAATATGTAGGACAAAGGGAGGTTATGATCTGAGAGTTCAACTGAGTAAACAAGTTGTAACTCATTAGATGGGAGATGCATTTGGGATACTTAAAACGATATAGATTGTTTATCGTATCGCCAGATTGCCTGCGGAAGAATAGCGTTCTTTCGTTTGCACATGGTTCGAGTTAGGGAAATTGGCTTCAGCGTCGATTGCGCTAATTATATGCAGCTGCTTGGGTTGTTTATTGTTAGGAGAAAAGGCCGCCAGCCAATGTGTATGAAAAGAGATTTGTTGTACACATCTTCAGGCTGGGATTAGCCAACTCTAGGGTAAGATTCTCTGATTATGCGGTTATATTATATATGAACCGATAAATTTTCTTTCAGGGAATTTATGATAAGCTTGGAGGGAATTCTTATAGGGGATTTTAAATAGGAAGTTATGCATGCAGGTAAGAATTATCTTCCAGGGGATTTTAGCTAAATGAACTTGATCAATTTGATGCGTGAAGCATTTAAGGTGCTAATGCGATTGCATTAGCGAAAGCTTGTAGGGATGGGGGTTCTTTAGGTAAGTAGTCAGCGGGGTTTTATTTATTTATTTATTTTTTTAATTATTTATTTATTTATTTATTTATTTATTTATTTATTTATTTATTTTTTTTTTTTATTTTTTTTTTATTTAGTTTTTTTTTTTTTTTTTTTTTTTTTTTAATACCCCGAGGGTATCAAATAACTGTTGCAGTTCTTTTTGAACAGTTGCAGGTTGTAATGCTCCGGGAACACTTGCGTGGGAAGGGAGTTCCACAGCTTCCCCGCTCTGTAGAGGAACGAGTTCTGATGCAGGGATGATCGCGTCGTCGGGAGATGAACCACACACGGGTGCGATCCGTCGGATTGTCTTGTGGAGCGCATATAAGCCGAATTGCGTGGAACAATATCAAGAATCTCCGAAGAACAGTACCCGTGATAATATCTGTAAAAACAGACAAAGGTGCGTAGCTGACGTAGCCTTCGATGTGGTAGAGACTGTAGTCCCGACGTCAGCACCGAGTCCCCAATCAGGCGGATCGCTCGTCTCTGTATCCCCTCAAGTAGGTCGAGGGTATGTTTAGGAGCCGAGGTCCAAACATGAGAGCAATATTCTAACGCGGGTCTAATTTGGTATTTGTACAGGAGAAGCAGTTAGGGCGGAGTAAAATATTTCTTGGCTCTATAAAGATAGCTCAGTTTTCCTGAGGCGGACCTGGCGATACTTGACAGGTGTTTATGCCATGATAAATTCCCACAGACCGTGACGCCGAGCAATTTCAAACTTTCCGCAGCCTCGAGGGCCCGGCCTATCATCATCAGCTGTGGAACCGATGATCCATTTTTCTTTGTGAATGTTGTATATTGTGTCTTCGCTGGATTGAAGTCCACGAGATTGGCCCTTCCCCACTGCAGGACCCTATCTAGATCCTTACTCAGAGAGTCAATCTGTCTACATCTCAGCTGATCCGACGCAGATGCACCAATCGGCCGAACACTCGAAAAGGAGGAAACAAGCGTATTATCATCCGCAAAACTGAACACTTTGTTATCCGTTGCCTCCAACAAATCATTTATGTGAAGCAAGAACAATGTTGGAGCCAAAATAGAACCCTGGGGCAACCCCGAATTAACAGGATACAGATCCGAACACTCGCCGTCCACAACAACCCGGATCGATGGATTGCCGCGGAAGCTCCTCGTCCAGTCGCAAAGCTGTTGGGAAAGTCGATATGAACGAAGCTTGCTCAGCAATGCCCCGTGCCAGACGCAGTCAAAAGCCTTGGAGATATCCAATGCGACCGCCCTTGACTCACCATGCCGTTCAATCGCAGATGTCCATATATCGGTTATAAGTGTCAAAAGGTCTCCTCTGGACCGCCTGCCAGGGAATCCGTATTGACGATCATTCAGAAGTCCGTTGGACTCCAAATACTTAACCAACTCTGTATTGATGACTTTTTCCATTACCTTAGATAAAATAGACAGTAATGCTATCGGACGGTAATTTTGTGGGAGACACTTTTTTCCCGTCTTTGGGATTGGCTGAACTCGAGCGATTTTCCAGCAGGCAGGAAAGGTCCTCCGTGCATAAGATAAGCGGAAGAGTGTGCCAAGAACCCGCGATAGTTCTGGAGCACAGTTCTTAAGGACTATTGCTGGTATTCCGTCCGGGCCGGTTGCCTTCCTACAATCCAGTTCACGTAGAATGCGTTGAATAGTGCGCGGACGAAATCTCACATCCCGCATCGAAGACCGTACCGGCGAGATCACAGGTGGCTCCAAAAGGCCGGGATCGAGGTTGGAATTCACGGAAAATAAATTCGCGAACACATTAGCTTTATCCTTTGAATTCGTGACTAACGTCCCACTGTCTGTCACCCACGGAGGGAATGCGGAGGAAGCAAAGTTACCGCTGGCAGCCCTTGCCATTGACCAGAAGGAGCGCGAACCAGTTGGGCACCGAAGGAGCTTATTGATCACCCTGTCGTTGTGATCTTCTTTCGCGGTATCAATCGCCTGGTTGCACGCGTTTCTGATTCTCATAAAATTCGTTCTGTTAATATCGGTGGGATTAGGGCGCCATTGTTTAAAAGCTCTATTTTTTGCCGCTGTAATCAGCTCACATTTTTTGTCAAACCAAGGTTTATCAGACGAACTTCGGTTTGGCGGAACCGCCACAGTTCTTCCTTATTTTTGGCTTTGGAGTCTCCGGTCTTGCGCTTAAAAATGCCCCATAGGTGTTCTATTGGATTAAGGTCATGGGACTGCGATGGCCACTCCATAACATCGACTTTGTTTTGAAGAAACCATTCTTTCGCCAATTTTGAGGTGTGCTTGGGGTCATTATCCTACATAAACTCCCATTTAATAGGCATCCCCTCTTCAGAAAATAGTAGCATAACGGTGTTTAAGATTTCTACATAATCTGTAGCACACATTTTGTCCTTAATAAGAAAAATTGGACCAACACCAGATGCTGAAAAGCATCCCCAAGTCATTAAATTGCCTCCACCATGTTTCACTGTCTTTTTCGTATACCTTGGATCGAATTCTGAGTTCATTGGTCGTCTGACAAACATTCCTCCATCGGAACCAAACAAATTAATCTTGGTTTCATCCGACCATTCACTTCATTCCGATTCGCACGGTGGAGGTGTTTTTTGGCAAAAACGAGTCTCTGTTTTTCTTGCTCAAGTATGGAATTTTTCTGGGACTTCTTCCAGGAAGACCCACTTCTATTAGTCTTGTAGTCGGATTAGCAGTTTGTCGAATCGTGAGGTTGTTTGATAAATTTAAAATCAATTAATTTAAAATCAAAGAAACCAATAAAAATGAATCGAGACCAAAAAAGAGGGGTTTTAATTTCCTTATTTTATACAACATAATATGCCCTCTTTTGTGTCTACTCGTCATAAGAGGCGATTACAAATACACCAGATGGTTGGTTTTCCTGATCGTTGCCCATATTGGAATATAAGGGATGGGTCGCAATTATCAAATGGTGAAAGGTGATTTTTTTGCCGACGGGCTAACACGTCATCGCGTGAATGCATAAGACTTGCATACTTTGTCTTTGGGAATCTTATGAAGTGTTCACTTTCACATTTACTTGGCCGTGTCGAGTTACTATTGTACATATTGTGTTGCCCATTGGAAACATGCTAAGTACCACCCTTCATACGAATATTTTCAATACACTGGCTTGTGAGGATTTTCAGAATTACCTCATGTTAACATTTTCGCTGTTTTCGTCGGATTGTTACGTGCGGCTTCCGCCCCCCATCAATTAATTGTATTTAATATAATTTGTTTTAATGTAGTTTGATGGTAAGGTGGTGGAAGAATTGCGCGATCCACTAGTGAGTGTTCGAACACGCCCCGATTCGAGTGTGGATCGTGGGCGAGTTCGGATTCTGTTTCGGAGTGGACGTTGAGGGAGAGCGAGAAAGAAACGGCGGGATATTTTGATTCCGTTCGTTTTGTTTTTGCTTGTTTGACACTGTGGCTAGAATGCAGTTAGCGGATAGAAACGGTTGATTTTCCGAAGAGAAGAACAAAGAAAGATTTTCGAGTTGATCAGCAGCAGAAAAGAAGAAAAGAAGTTTTCCCGTTTGGTGGTTCTGTAATTTTAATTTGAGAAAAAAGTAACAGAAAGTATAAAAAGGTTTTGGTAAAAGAAAAGTTTGGGAAATAAAGCGTGGCGAGAACAGAATAAAGGTTTTCTTTGATTTCTTAGAGCGCCGATTAAAGCTCAAGCGTTTGAAATTGGACTGGTCAACTTAGGAGGTGAAAATCCCATCGCTTGTGGTGCGTTTGGAACTACAGAGGCACATCGACTCCACTCCAGAATCACCATTTGACGGCGGCCGCCCTGTTCGCGAAGAGGGGAAGAACCTAAAGGGGAAAATCAGGTAACCGATTTTGTGAAAGTGGAAGTACCCGAGAACTGGGCAACCGCACCCGGAGGAAGAGCTGCTGCACAGACCGGAGCCGTTCACAGCAGTATTGACGAATCAGTGAAGAATCAGGTAACCGATGTACAATACACTTAAATACGTACATTTTTGTGGCTGTATATGCTACAGGATCCTTTCTATTCCATTTTCTCTTTCCCGCCCCTATCTTTTAATAGGTTAATATTTATTTATTTATTTCCTCTCTCTATCTTTTAATTTTTAAATTTGTTTATTTTGCATTAATAATTCTTTTAATTTTAACAACGAAAAAGCGGAGCCATTGACTTCTAGGGTGAAAAAGTGAGATGAGTTTTGTATTTGCTTCCTTTATCAATGTCCTCTTGTATAAACTGCCGTGAGTTAAGCAGAATGTCCAAAATATCCTCAAAGTATGTCTTCAATATTGCAAGAAATTTATCACAGTCATTAGGTTTAGTCGACTCATCGCTTACAGTCCATTTGTATTGTACAAAGTGGGAACCATAAAGTCTATTGTAATTCACAAATTAATTTTGCCACATGGAGGGTCGCCTTGTAGACAGTTTTAACCGTCAACAACCATAAATATTGTTCGCTAAACATTAATGACTGCAAGTAATCTCTCGTTTCGTAGCAAACTCCATTACACCACACCTCGACAATAGCGCGGTGGGCCTCGTTAATCATGACTTTTGTTGACTGTTTTACCATTTAAATGCGGTCGCCAAAGGGCTTAAGTTGTCATTGCGAGTGATGTCGCCGCTCTAGCTGTCTGTAATAACACCTTGACGGTGATCCTTTCAGCACCCCTCTTTCGGAAGACTAATGAAGCTCCTTTACAAAATTAGAATTCAGCCGGCGTTTACCTAAAAGAACACCCTGCCTTATCGCGTTCAGCCAATGTCTTCATTTTTCAGTGTTAACATCGCAATTAATCACAATGTCACTGACGTAGTCACAAATGCACTTGGCACTTGGTTGAATCCTATTCATTGAGCAACTTCCCTTCATGGAGCGTCTTGCAGTTCTTTAGAACTCGTCCGGTCTCTGGTCGAAGTCATTAGAATGCTTGCATGAATGTCAACCGCATATGTCGGGTTTTTTGCTCCCAACATAGTCAGCCCCCCAATAGTACACTACGTATCCTTCCTTCCTCCGAATCACTAGCACAACATCGCTGTGCCTGCATACTCGCACGCACCACTGCCACAGATATGAAAACTTTTCAGTATTGAACTGACTGCATTCCGTGGCAATGCGATTCTCGTCTAGTGGAAACGTCAATCAGGTTCAACTTCCTCCAACTAACGAGTCTCCCTATTCGCTTATCGAACTTAGGATACCGATTGCGATAGAATACGTTTTCCTTTTATGGTGCTTTTGTGTCCATGTCTTCTAACCTTTTTTGCTTTTCTGCATTTTGGGGTTTAGTTACTTTGTTGGTAAATCCATAATTCGTTGGATGATATTCATATTTTCGAGCTTCCTTCGAATTGGGTTACATGCAATCGCAAGGATGAAAAGTGAAAGGTTTTGAAGGCAAAACTCACAGCTGCAGGCATTGACGTTTGGGCCAATTAAGGTGGCCCGTGATGGAAGTCGGGTGTCGTCACACCACGATCAGTATTCTTTGCAACGAGGTTTCAAAATGCGCCGTGACGAATTCATAATTGGGCCAATATTTGGATGTTCAATATCAAAGCGCGATCTTTCTATCTGTTGGTTCATCTATTTGTGGCGCTTCGAATGAAGTCCCAATTTGAACTAACCCCGAGAACTGTCTCTTCAATTGAACGGGCTCCTCTGGGAGGCTGGCAAAATGAAATCTCGTTCCCGGCTTTTATTGGAGTTCACGATAAATCGATATAACATTCGTTGCTTTATGAAAGACTCGATATGCATGACAAACAGCGGCCGCTGCCAAACACTCGGGCAGCGGACGCGATAAAATCTCGAGGGCTTAATTGGAGTAGAGCTCAACGGAGGGGATTTTAATAAAGTTTTTCTTGTTTGTTGTTTTTGTTTATGTTTTGGGGCAGTGATTTATTTTTTTACAGTGGTGAAATATTTGAATGAAAAATTCATGTTCTGTGCCGTCCGCGTATCGACTCAGTTCGAGAGGTTCTTATTTGGGTTTGTTTATTTGGGACCTCTTAAAAGGGAGGCGCAGTTGTGAAGGATGTGACATTAATCGGGTTTTTCAACTCAGACCAGTGGTAAGACATATCTCAAAGTGGTTGACGGTTTATGGGGAAGCTGAATCAGCAGGAATGTCGGAGGATGTATGAATAATCAGAGGTTTGCTTGTGCATATCACCGGAAATATCATCTGTAGGTTTTTCGTTTACACCCCATGTTGTAAAAGAACGACAAAAAAAAGAAGCACGACCAGCTTGTGCTTGTAACGGTGTGTGCCACACCATGGGTCAGTGACCCCATTCTAAGGTGGTCGATAGAAGTTTAATAGAGAGCTGATTTTAAGGTGTTAATAGTAAACTCTATCTCAGAAAAGATAACGAACAATCCTCATGATTATTTGCTTCATACGGTGATCTATTGTCATTAGGGTGACGATAACTCCGTCGTAAATAAAAAATCTCGTCAAGGTCTTACACAAACAATACCTTTAAAGTTGAACGAAATTTTTTGTTTATATATGGTGCTGGTAGCCACAAAAGCGATAGATTCTCTTAAGTAGTAATCCCGGAAAGAATTGGAATGCACACTGCAAAGAAGGTATAAGAAAATGTTTAAAGTGAAGTTCAACTGAAGATGGATTGCCAACGTTTGTCTGTCGGTCTAAAGTTGCCCTTGATGTAAAGTGGTGTGCAAACTTCGATTTTCGCGGGCAACTTCAAATTGTCTTGAGCCATTTTTGTGGTAATATTTGTAGAAAGTGGCGGAAGGCTAATAACTTTGCCCGGAAAAACAAATTATTATGGACAATTTAACAAGTCTCTGTCCACTCTGTTTAAACGACGGAATTGAACGTATATCTGATAGGTTGCCTACCAGGTCCAATGTCCTGTTTGGCGTTTTATCAAGCTCATTCATCGATGTTTTTAATACTCATGATTAAATATATCGGTGTTAAGTAATCGTAACTATCAGCCGTCTTTGAGAAAAATGGTATTAACTATCGTTTAGCTGGTTTAATACCCCATCAAAGCTACCCTTAAATACGAACGTCTTGGAGCTACTTCGTACCGTACGCGAAAAGCCTCAATGTGAATTTCAACGTGCTGACCAATTTTATATAGATCAGAAGAATCAATTTCTGAAAGCTGTATTCTTAATTAGGTAACAAAATAAAATACAAAACACCATCGGTGGCAGGTAAACAACCAGGCCATTAATCTTCGATTACACCATAAAATACTAGACTAGGATTGAAAATCCTTTACGAAAAAATGTGGTACTGTGGGGATAGATGGTCTGGGCGTCGGCATGGACGCTGATTGTACCATCCACCCACAACTTCCTCTAAATATTCCACCGATTAATACGCCGAACCAAAAGAACGAAACGCCGCCACATGTGTCCACAACCGAGAGTAAGGAAAAACACTGTCCACCAACTTGTGCAAAACTGCACGACAAACCGTCCACCAGATAGAAATCAAAACACACTGTTTAAAGGTTTATTAAATGATTACTTTATTTGGTGTGTATGTATCCAAGTATTTTGCTGCATTTTTTTTATATTCGTCATTATCTTTAAAATTGTGAAGGATAATTTGTAATTTTACAGGTTGAAGTCGTAAATTAATCTAATTACACAATGAAATCACGATGATTACAATTTCACTAAACTGTTGCTCACGCGACTCGCGGTTGACTTTCGCGTCCCCGTGCGCATCGGGGAGCGGGGGCGAGAGCGGCACGACCGTGGTGGTCGGCGGATGTGGATTGGACTCAGCGATAAACGGCTCGTGCAGAGCCGAATTGTTAACGGGGTGAGTTTGTGGTGTGGTGGTAGATATCCTCTCTACTAAGGATATGTATTTACTTACCACCAGAGAAACGTTAAGTCTCTCTCCGTGGAACAGAAAACCAGATCTTGTAATAAAGGTCATGGTGGTACACATGTATGTGTGTACATTGGTTCAGTCATGGGACGAAGCCATGAGAACGAGACTGAAACAAAGAAAGGGCATATTGTGCATCCATGAGATGTGAGTTCGGCTAAGCATACAATCTCATTGGATGCTAATTGGGTTTGTGTTTGCTTATACCTCTGCTGATGAGAAGCAGATCCTGAAATATGAGAAGACAAAGGGAACGTTTGGGTCTTTGTCTGAGATGTGCATTGCGGCTAAATAAATAGGCGGCAATGCAATGTGGAAATGTGCTAATGGGTTTTAGCTAGATTACTGGGAAATGGTGTTTATGGCATCGCTGGTAAGGGTATGTATTGAATTCTTATTTGCATTTGCTTATGCTCTAGGATTTAATTGGTGCCAAGAGACGTAAGATGCGTATATTTGTTTTGGTCTCTTGGGTGTAGGTCGCCAGCCAATGTGTATGTATGGTGATTTATGATACACTTGGTGAGGACGGGAAATAGGCGACGCAATGTTAATGGTCCCTGTTATGATGGTTACATTCTATGTAAACCAAATCATTTTGTTTTCAGGAATTCGTCTAGGGGTATTTGCCTAGCACCGAAGGTGCCGAATTGGTTTTGGGATTCCTGATAAGTTAGGAAAGAATTCTTACAGGGAATTTGTATGCGAAGTGATGCATGAAAGGTAAGGATTCTTTACAGGGACTTTTAGATTACAAATCGATCCATATGATGCGTGACGCATTTACAGGTGCCTAATGCGATTGCATTAGCAAAAACCTATGCAGACTGGGATGAAGTTATGTAGGTTTTTCAGGTAAGTGGGCCGTGGGGTTTGGCGGAACCGCCACAGTACCATCAATTAAAGTAAATACCCGAGGTCACAAACACTCCCAGGAATTGCCGACATGTGCCCGTTTAATGTTGTCGAATTTCGTGTTAAAGTTCATTCAAAAATATGATGCGGTATTCCGGGTAATTATGACATTTCTTACGACATAAGATCTGACAATTTTCAAGGGGCTGAAAAGAGAAAATCAATCCGATACATTTCATCAAGGCGATCATGTTTCTAGTTTTCATATAACGGACGAGAGAAAATCCGTCATGTTACATAATAAACTGAAAGAATAATGCATTGTACTTGTTCGCACTACTTCCTAATCTTCACAATTTTTCCCAACAATCAGATTACTTCAGTTTATAAAAAAAAAACACGGTTGTGTTTGTGGCTTTCATTAGTCGTACCTTCGGGTTGCAATACTAATTATGATTGAATGTAGTGTATTCAAAACAATTTTATATTGTGACACATATGACAATCAGTACTGGAATCTTCGAGAAAGTCCGAAACAAAGTACTAGATTATTTTAGGAAGTACTGGAAAACTGGAATAGAACATTCAAGACTATGGAACGGACGGAAACGATACACCAAATCAGAATGAGGAAAAACGGTATAAATACGTCGCACGCAGAGCGGAAGAATAAGTTATAAAAAGGAAGTGTAGCAGGCGATAAGTAGAGAGTTATAAGTAAGACAGTGAAGCAAGCGATAAGTCTCGAGTGAGAAGTAAGCAGTAAAAGACGCGATAAGTACGGAAGCGATAATAAAGAAATCGTTAAGTGTACGGTATAAGTAACGGTTGTATTACGGACTAATAAAGTGTTATATAAATTCAAAATCGATTTGACGGCTTTTATTTATTTTAACATAATTAATCCAGCGAACCCTAAGCTCGCTACAATATTTTAAAATTGTGCTCTATGTCTTATTTAAGGGGTTAAACTTATTTGTGGCGCAAGGCTAATAACCTTGCCCGCAAAAACAAATTATTGTGGAAAGTTTAATAAGCCTCAGGACTTGCTAAATAAGACCAAGACCGGATCCCGGTTGTGGTGCCGATGATGATGATGAAACTTATTGGAATTTTTTTTTTCTAATTTCGTTTATTGGCGCAAATGATGTAGAAACATACCAAAAATAATATTCAATAGCAGTAATAATTCTAGCCAAATTTCTGGATCAATCTCAGATGCCCGGAACGCTTTTGAGACCTTGGCGTTTCTATAGTAGCATTTCGACGTTACTTGAACTGTAGCATCTTAGATACATTTTAAAGACAAATACAAACTGTTATAAAAATTGATTAATAGCTACCTTTATTATATGAGGGTGAATCAAATATAAACGGTAATTTCGTTTTATACATTTTTTGAATAATGTTACACGCTAACTACACTAACTGATCTACACATTTTTGCCACCGATTTGGAAGCTTTAATATCCTTTGTTCGTAGAAAGATTTAGGAGGAGTTGTTAGTCAATTGCGTACGTGCTCCTTGACTGCTTCATTACTTTCGAATTTTTTTCCTCTAAGTGATTCCTTTAAAGGTACGAACAAAAAATAGTCACAACGAGACAAGTCTGGGCCATAAGGAGGCTGTCCGGGGATTTCCCAGTCCATTTCTTTCACTGTATCCTCTGTCAAGGACGCAGTGTGAGGCATGGCGTTGTCATGAAGAAAGACCACATCTCTAATAGGCATACCTCGTCTTTTGTTCCGATATGCGGCTTGCGCCGACCGTAACAGCTAACAGTATTAAGCTGCATTCACTGTTAGGCGGCGGTCACTTTCAATAAGCCTTCGAGCGGCACGGATGTTGTCATCTGTACGACCTGTTCTTGGGCGTCGATTATGACTTTCATTTTCGATACGTTCTAGCCCACTTTAAAAATCTCTTGCCCACGTATACACGTGGTTGAATCCTATTCATTAAGCAACTTCCCTTCATGGAGTGTCTTACAGTTCTTTAGAACTCGTCCGATCTCTGGTCGAAGTCATTAGAAGGCTTGCATGAATGTCAACCGCATACGTCGACGTTGACGTTTTTGCTCCCAACATAGTCAGCCCCCCAACAGTACACTGCATATCCTTCCTTCCTCCGAATCACTAGCCCAACTACGCTGTGCGTATACACACGATTCTTAGACAGTGTATCATCACCAAACTGTGCCTTCAATCGAGAAAACATATCCGAGGGTTTAACGCTTTCATTTGTTAAAAATGTTATTATAATTCGTTGCGCAACAGACGTATGTACCCCTTTCTCGCTAATGGCTGTACTGACTATAAAGTCGAGTGTGACGGCTGCGCCATGCCCATTTCCGTACTCTTCTTACGCCAAACAACAGCCACACACAAGATTATCTACCTCACAACCTGTTGCTCAGCAAAAAAGATGTTTCCATGCTATTGATGGATTAGCAATTGCTTGTAGTGTGGTTTCCTATAGGAAAACAACTACAAGCAGCCGGTTTGCGTTGACCCCTTACCATTAGGTTTTACAAGGTTTTTCTTTCCTCTTTGCTCGCTCATGGCTGTACTGGCTACAAAGTCGAGCGCGACCGCTAGCCTAGTCGGTTCCCCTACTCTTCATAAACCGAACAACTGCCACACACACGATTATTTATCTCGCAACTTGTTTCTAAGCAAAACAGTAAAATTACCGTCTATATTCGATTCACCCTCGTATATGTTTATACGTCAAGTTTATCCTAAAATAGAAAAAAAAAAGTTTAAATTCATGTCAAACTGCGAAAAATAATATTCTTTAATGATTGTGTATACGTCTCAATTTGAGGTAAATAATAAAACATTTTTTTTAGACTAGGCGTCACGGACATCCTCCAAATAAAACATGCTGCTTTGAGCGCCTGTATTGGAATGAATTAAAAAAAAAAACAGCTGTTTAATTTTTCCAAAAATGATTTTGTTTATTCGATATAATTTTCCTGAACGGAAATATATTGATTTGCTCGTTCGACAAGCGGATCAAATGACTTTTGTACGTTGTCGCGTATGACACCCACCACCCTGTTTTTTTTTTTAATAATGGATTTTCTTTATGTAATGATCGCACTAGGATACTTGGTGAATGGATCGTATTGAAAACATCGTGTTTCATCACCAGCTACAATAGTTTTTAACAAATGTCCGTCATATCGAGCGTGTTCGAAGATGTTTTTGTAATTTTCAAAAAGGTGCAATTTGTCTTTTCTCCCAAGAAAGGCGAACCTATAGCGCCGAGTCAGCGCCCTAAGATGCTATTTGTTCTCGACCGGGTCCATCAGCCAAACTCCGAAAGATGCTCAGGGATTTCTCCCAACCATTTTACGAAGCCTATAGCTTAATGTGATTGTATTTCACAGGGTGGCTGGGCTTTGGGATCCTACCTACCACGCAGTAATTGTGCCGAACTGCTAAATAGCAAGGGTCATCAGTTAAACCTGGGTTTGTAAAATTAAACGCAAGACACAATCTCCTTACCAACTCAGCCATTGAGGCGGCTGGTCATCGTTTACCTTATTTGGAACAAACTTTGAATTCAATTTGCTTAACCAAGTTTTTCAGTTAAAATGCTATGAATTGTTGTTTTTGTTATGTTTACCTCCATTTCCATGAATCATCATCATCTACACTACAACCGGGATCAGGTCCTGGCCTTATTTAACAGATCTTTCCACTGGTCCCGATTTCGAGCCGATGTCATCCAGTTTGGCACTCCCAGGCTCTAGGCGTCCTGGTCTACGCCATTCCTCCATCGCAGGAGGGTCTGCCGGGCTGTCTCCTTTCATACATCCTGCCACAAAGAACTTTCCAGGCAGACTCCTCTTCGCTCATTCGAGCTTGGTGTCCCGCCCACCGGAGTCTACCGAGCTTGATTTTTCTTACAATATTACCTTCAAGGTAGATCGCGTACAACTCATGCTTGTAGCGTCTCCAGAATCGTCCTTCCTCACATACGGGGCCAACAATCCTCCTTAAGACCTTCCTCTGGAATGCGGCTAAGAGTTCAGAGTGGCTTTTATTGAGCACCCAGGTCTCGGCTCCATACATGAGTACTGATAAGACCATGGTCTTGTACAGTAGTAGCTTGGATGTTCTGGATAAATTTCGGGATTTAAAGAGCCTTGATAGATCAGCCATTCACGTATTTCTTCTTCCATATAGTTATCGGCTGATACTATTGACCCAAGGTAGTTAAAGGATTGCCCTACTCCAAATTCGTGCTCCCGTACCCTGATAGTTTGACCAACGTTAGGTTAATTTCGTGAGGTTATATCTATGAATATTCGCTGTATTTTTCTCAGAAACTTTCACGAAATCTCGTATGTCAACGATATTTTCTTCGATATCACATCATATGGACGTGTGGCGTTTCTAACAGATGCACACATAATACACAGGCAAATAGTGAAGAGCAACTCCGAACGAAAATCGAATAAGCAAAAGCATCAAAGCCGTATACCATAGCAATTGGATAACATTTCCTCGTCGGTTGAATGTACTTGAGAATAACGATCGAATTCGTACACGCGACAGTGCACTGATGTGTTGAGCTTTGGTTCTACTTTCAGTACCTCTAACTATCATAACGTCAGTTCGATTCGCACGTTCTTTATTACCATCACAAACGCTATAGACGGCTGCATGCATATCGTCCGTCATATACATCTTCCCTGCCTTCCTCAAATCGTCGTAACCACTAAAAAAATTGTGTTTTGATAAATAATTAATTATCATCATAAGTTTGTGAGCAACTCAAAAGTTTTGGTAGCAGTCTTTAGGTCTTTGGTCTTTATACATTGTTGACCGACGACAACATCTATATTACCTAATGCGTTGCATATTCTGCTCAAATCAGCACCGGGAATTGGCATTTAAAAAGCCTGTTTAAAGGTATTGTCAAAATTCTTTTTGTCGTTAAGTTAGCACAACTGTCCTCTATCTTGACATGAAGGCGATCTGTCATTTAGCTTGTTCATAGTGCGAATTTTTCGGAATGGACTTCATTTCTCGCCGCGAACTCTCTTTTATGTCTTCTATCGATTGAAAATGGGTACCTCAAAGTGATAATGCGGATGTCCTGGGGTTTAATTATTGCTCGGACATATGATCATCTGAAAATCACAATCACTAATGTAATAGCTGTTTACGGTGTAACAGAAAATCGTCACCAAATATTTTCCATTGGTCGGACTTTGACGTGGTGTTTGGGAAGCTGATGAAATTGGGTTCGGCGATTTACTGGATGTCAATTTTACTCACATCATAGACATCGTCCTGCGTTGACATATATCATGGCGCGTGTAATGTGTTTCTGCGTTTGCCATAATCTCTGTCTGCAGTTGCGCTGTAGACGTATGTTACTATTCCTGGATCCCTGCGGTACTTTATATCTTAGTGTGGCAATTGCGAGTGATATCTGGACCATTCTGTTTTCGGGTATTTACAACTTAAGAACATGTGGTTGTTAGACGAATGCAGACAAGGCATTTATTTATCTCCTTTTAGAACGCACCACAATATCTCCCATACAACACACATTTATAATCGAGATTGCGATACTTAATATTTTCAATCACCTGGTATAACCACAATCACGGCACGCGAATCGAGGCGAGGTGGAAACACTTATAAGTGAAAGAGAACTGGAAAGGGTTGTTAATTTTGCTTAGTGCCTTTCAGAATCATCGAATTGGGAATACATGCGGCTGAAACTCCGGTTACACTTGATTGGGAGAAAAGTAGACACCGCCAAAAACACAGCGAATGTATTTACGGCCGGTTAAATACATCTGCAGTCGAAGTAGTCGTTAACTCGAAACGAGAATAAATCAAACCATATTTCCAGAGATATCGATCGTAAAAATGTATTTACATTTAACAATTCGTACATTAGGAACAAACCAAACCAATGAAGAGAAAAAACACAAATACTGGGGACATTCAACTATGTGGAGTAAACAAAACTAAACAGGGTAATCAACAACGATGAGTCAACTTGACTTAAGGACAAGCACTTTTAACTGACTCTTAGGACTTTTGTTAAAGACGAAGTGACGGAGATCTGGGGAAAACATAAACACAGTGAATGTGTGAATCCCAAGAAGCCGATTCCTGGCGTGACACGCTGAGGGTGCGTGGATTCTTCGGTGACTGTCCGCAGGTGGCTTTGGGTTGCATGCACATGAAACAGCTTGATAAGGGTATCAGCCCTTTGACAGCATCTCGCCTATCAAGCTGATGCGGTCATATTGCGGCATGGTTGTTTATGTGACAGGGTTTTGGTTTCTTATGAGCACAGATCATGATATTCTGCCTCTGCACACGTGCTCGGTTCTTGAAACCACAAGCAGTAGCTGTGTTTATTCTATAGTAACATATTTAGCATTTCAGACCATGATATTCTGGCGATGCACCAAGCAAAACCGTAGCACCCCTAAACCAACTGAGTGTGAGGCGGACGCCGCCTGATCATGGGCTAGTCATGGGATCGCTTATAAATTTGCCAAAGTGTGAGAGGGATGCTGGTAGTTGGTTTTGCCCCAACACTCCTTAGGCAAAATGTTTATTTCTTAACACATATAAGGAAACTTGTCTTTTCGGCCCTAGGGTGGAAAGTGGCGTTGTTGAAGCAACGTGCGCATGGATTCTCAACATTTTTCAATGTATTTCAGCTTCCACTGAACGCAATGTCATTAAACTGTGGCAGTTTGTTAACGAAGTTTCGCTTTACATAAATTAATGACCAGTCGATACAGAATATGTACAGTCCCATTTGTAGAATGCAATTCCGGTTTATTTTGGACGTTACGTCCCTCTTACTTGACCTTATTTCTCTTTTGATAAAGCGACTTAAACGTAATCAGTGCACCTTTTGTAACTCAAAGGACCTTGATCTTTTGATAAAGCGACTAAAACGTAATCAGTGCACCTTTTGTAACTCAAAGGACCTTGATCGTATTGTGGAGGTAGCGTTCGTTCCTATCCGAAACCTACAGTTTCCACACCTGAAAGCAAAGCTTTTTTTAAGGGGGTATTCTGGTCCAGAAGCACAAATTTAACGTAATTTTTGAAGTGCTGTAAAAAAAGGCAATCAATATTTTTACTATTCATTTTTTTTATGGGATGTTTATTAATATTTCAAGAATACAGTAAAAAAATTGAAAGTAAAAAATTCCAAATTCAAAAAGTTAGCAGCTGATGAAGTGGGGGATCTCAAAAAGTTGGCACGCGACCATACCCACGATTTAACCCTCCTAGCAATCTGAGAAAAAAAAGATTATTAATTTACAGAAATGTCTCTATCGTTGGAACTAAAAAAAGTTAAAAAAAATTTATTTTTGCACCACTTTTTTTTTAGTTTTTCGAATTTTTAAAAAATAGGTAACATTGAAATTTGGGGTGAGGATAGTTCATAAAATAGAAAAACCTATAAAGAAGACATGTACTAAATTTGAAGTAAATCGGTTCGGTAGAACTACAAAAATCGTGGGTATTGTTTTAAAAAAGACAGTTTCGAGAAAAACGCGTTTAAAAATTTCAGGGTTATAATATTGCTAAAGCAGCTGTAACTTCGCCAATTATTGGAATTTTAAAATTTCCTTTGGACAGCATATTCTTAAAAATATAAACAATAAGAAAATATTAAAAGAAAAAAAATCGATTTTTTCAAAATTCTAAACCAGAATAACCGCTTAATGATATATAATATTGGCATAGTTGGTTCATGTGTTCCGGTGGATGATAAAAGCCCCCTATCGAAACGTAAGAACTGTTACACTCATTCAGTAGATGATTTGGAAAAAGGGAAGTTTACAAAGGACAGTATAATGCTACACCATTAAATCAATTTATTGATGTCCTGATGGAAATGAGGCCTCATTTGTTAAAAAAAAAATTGTTTTCAAAATTACAAAATTAAATTATTAATATATAATTAAATATATATATATATATATATATATATATATATATATATATATATATATATATATATATATATATATATATATATATATATATATATTTTTTTTTTTTTTTTTCAATTCAATTCAATTTTTATTAGGTAGATAATATGGTACATTTATATTTTACAACTAGTATTTAAGAGATTATATATATGCAAGTTGGGAAAAAGTAGTGTCTAGTAATGAACAATAATTTAAATAAAACGTAGTGTACCGTTCTTTCACAATAAATTCCTAATTTTTTATAGAAAACGGCGGAAACTTATTTGTACATCTAATATATATATATATATATATATATATATATATATACACATATATATATATATATATATATATATTTATATATATATATATATATATATATATATTTATTTATTTGTCTTCACAAAACTATTGAATATATTTATTTGTCTTTGTCATAATATTGAACAGGGCTCCTCGATAGTATAGTGGTTAATATACCCGCCTATCACGCGAGAGACCGGGGTTCGATTCCCCGTCGGGGAGTCTCGCAAGACTTAATGACCTTGCCCGGAAAAACAACAAGTCATTATGGAAAATTTAACAAGCCTTAGGACTTGCTAAATAAGGCCAAGACCGGTTCGCGGTTGTAGTGCCGATGATGTATATATATATATATATATATATATATATATATATATATATATATATATATATATATTTTTTTTTTTTTTTTTCTTCTTTGGTAAATGTTCGATGTCTCGATGCCGGAAGAGGAATGTCGTCGGTCGAGATCGTGGCTAATGTTCCGCCGAACGAGGATTGTCGTTGGGGAACAGCGAACGTTGGAGCACGTTGATGTTGACGCAATGGTGTCCGCAACCAATGGTGCCTGAAACCAAAAGGTTATAAGCTTAAGGAACAGCAATACCTGTTGATGATCTTTCCGCTTGAAGTTCCCGCGCTGAACCGATGTTTGATGAAATTGCTTGTCCCTTTTGGTGCCCCCTGTGAGGTTGAGTTGTATCGCTTTTCCTTCTCACACTGAATGTATCGATATGGTCGGAATTTGTGTTTAAGTAGGAAATTAAAACTTCATTAACTAAATTTGAAGTAAAGCCAATGCGACTGGCGAATGCCTTTAGACGAATATAGATAAAGTTCGACTGAGTTCTCGATGGAAACAACTTGACTTATTCAACACTAAAATGCCACGTGGTGGCGTGCGCCTAACAATATAAGGTCTTACAAAATGTTTATAATATTAAAAAGCACCAAAACAGTATATATCTTAAAAAATGCAGAAAATCTCCACCAACATGCATCAAAAACAGTAAACAATGTGTTGACAGTTGTTTGTGCACTGTCATCGAGTTGTCAGCAGGTGTGGTGAATATTTGTCGGGGAGAGTACTAGACGATGTACTAGATTCTCCCCGAGCATAAAATTGTGAATCTGCAACATTAAAGAACACGTAATTTTCTAGGGAAATTATTATTTTTTATTCAAAGTATTGCCCATCGGCTTCTACACACTTCACCCATCTTTCAGGTAATTTATGAATAGCATGCCAGAAAAGCTGCTTGTCTTTCGCAGCAAACCATCCGTCGAGCCAATTTCCAACTTCGCGGAAGTGCTGCTCTGAGAGCGCGTGTCCCATTGATGCGAAGAGGTTGTGGGGGCTCTCTATATTACGCTGAGAACGAACCCACAATTTAGCCCGCAGGATACGCACAACGCCAACCCCAATCCCTTTCGTTGGCCTGCACCACCTGTAAACGGTACCCTTTCCACGGGCATCATTTAATGTAAAGGATGCATCACCTGAATTCATCACTCCATGCAGATAATGTATCACAGAATTCAGCTTTTCATGCACATATGGCATCATTTTAAATCGCCTGAAATCAAAAACATCGTTCATACATTTATTGCATCACCATAGTTCACTGAAAAGAACTTCTAACATGCAACATGAATCGAAAAATTATCCCCGCCGCTGCCAGCCAGGGTTTCCTGCCACACACATGCGCAGCATATTTCCCTGACTTATAGACAGTCACCCCAGCTTTTGTCCATCCGACAAATCTTGTCCGTGCATCTCGCACCCAGTCGCCGAGAAGCAAATTCTCCTACATGAGAAGCCGCACCACAGGGAATACCATCCATTCCACTATCAACGATGCCGTGCACAAGCATCATGGTGCAAGAATCCCATTTGCTCGCAGCACCGATCGCCCTTATGACGGGCAGACAATGTACACAGATGCATGAGCGCCACCATGATGCTCTCGCACCAATTTCCTTTCTTTCTTTTTCGTTTTCGTTGGCTACGACCTGGCAACATGAGCAAACACGCATCCTCGCCGTGATCAACTCAGAGAAATACTCTCTGATTGGTCGTTGCAAGAGAAACTGCACGTTTTTCTGCACCGAAACCCACCCCTAGCGGACGACTGACTCTGCACGAGTCATTTTAATAACGAGTCGCTTTTCAACCACGGTGCCAGTCGGAAGTCGACAGCAATAACCAGTCGTGATCGCGCCAGAGTCGAGTTATTCTTTCAAGGAGTTGTGGGTGTAAAATAGCAAAACCAAATACTGATAAACGCGAATGTTGTGTTTAAGTGGAAAACAATTACCATCTTATATTTTGACGTTCGAAATTGCCACCAGTTGTGTTTAACTGGAAACTAATTACAATCTTAGGTTTAGACATTTGAAATCGCCACCAGTTGTGTTTAAGTGGAGAACAATTACAATCTTATGTTTAGAGATTTGAAATCGCCACCAGTTGTGTTTAAGTGGAAAAAAGTTACAACTATGTTTAGATATTTGAAATCACCACAGTCGTGTTTAAGTGGAAAAAAATTACAACTATGTTTAGATATTTGAAATCACCACAGTTGTGTTTAAGTTGGAAGCAACTATAATCTTATATTTTGATATTTGAAATCGTCACCAGACTTTAAAAATTAAAAACTAATATCAGCAATATCTACGTGTTTCATGTTTGACCTGTGTCTACTCCGTTTTGGTGAACAGACAACATGCCATCTTGGCAGTGTTTCATCCAGTGAATTGTAGTGCGGGTAGTGGTGAGCCAGCGCCCGTGCTGGCACATTATCACTAATACACTAACAAACATAACAGACACACACAACCCATATCATGGAGCCCCCACCCCCCCAACCAAAAGGTGATAGTCAGTTAGCGCCAAGTCTGGGGAGTACGGAGGGTGCAGTAGGATGTTGTGGCAACTCTAACAGATACCCACAATTCACAGAAGAAAAAAAATAGTGAAGAACACGAACGAAGAAAATCGAATAAGAAAAATACATCAGAACCGTATAACAAGCGATAAATAATAAAAAAAAATAATTCACATCAGTGGAATATAGTCGAGTTTGGAAATGAAATTCTAAACACGGTCAGTAGTCTGATGCTTCACTGCTTCGCTTTTCAACCGTTTCATCGTGTGCTCTATTCACCTTCTTCACTATCCTTGCTTAACGCTATAATGTCCCATCCAAGCGATTTCAAGGTGTCTTTCACTAGTTTTGCTGTGTGAGACGACGCGTTTTCGAGTAACAAAATCACTTTGCCATGTCTTCTGGCCCATTCCGGTCGTCTTTCGAGTAATGGGTGGTTTACTTTAAGCATTTGTTGGCGATAGCGTTGTGTATTTATTGTTGTGACGTATGGCATCCATTTACCGAGTTTATTGATCTTCCCCACTGATTATTTCTTGTGACACATGTAATGTTTATGCTGATTGCCGATGAGTTTGAGTTGGATCTTCTTCCAATAACTCCTGCAATTGCTCGTCTTCACTTTTCTGTGGTGTACCAGAGCGCTCACTATCTTTCACATTGAAATCACCACCTTTAAATTGTCGAAGCCATGTCTCACATGATCTAATTGATGGAGCGTGTTCATCATATGTTTCTACCAGCAAACGATGACTTTCAACACCCTTTTTATTGTATATATATATATATATATATATATACAAAACTCGACATAGTCACTGGACGATAAAACAAAGACGCTAGGTTTTGGCGGACTCAACTGAAGACCAACGACCGTGATAATACCTACAGAAAAGAATCGGGCATGATACGTTGTGCCTGTGCTGTAACAACGGAATTGTTTAACGTACTGCTGTATCCCCAAAAGTGTCACCGTTGGTTCTTGCAACCTATCGAGCACGTGTATCATGGTATTGGATGCGCCTGACCAAATATGAGTGGTGAACTCAATTTTGGGACAAATGTACGCCTGTACTGTCCACCTATCGTCTGTCCTTTTTCAAATAGTCAATAATGATAATACCACGTGGATCCCACAACACAGTAGCCATAATCCTTTCAGCTTATTTCGCGGTCTTTGCCTTTTTTGGAGCCCGTCCAATTCACTGTTTTGAATGTTATTTCGTCTCGGGAGTGTAGTGGGGCATCCATGTTTTATCGACAGTTAGTGATCTGCGCAATAACTCATCTGGGTTGCGATGCATGCTCTCCAAAAATTCTCAGCTGAGAGCAAATGCGCAAATCTCGCAGATTTTTTTTTTCATACCTGTCGCGGATTCGTACTGGATGTGTGGGGGTGAAGAAGTATTGTGCCGATCATGGGCACTAGTTCACTTTCTTCCCCACGATGTTGCTCGATGAATATCCATAGAAAATTCCAGCACCAAAAATGAAGAAATGAAATGCACTGATTTTGATTGAATTTTTTTGTTATTTTTTTTTATTCTAAGTTTATTGATTCGTATGCACTTATAAGTTAATAGAAATCCCAATGGGTGGAAACATGAACCGCAGAATATAAGGCACGTCAACACACTAAGAGAGTACGCCACGGTGGCATTTCCGCGAGTTGAAACTGTATGCATTATAAAAACCGAACAATAAAAACTTGCTGACCGAATGGAATTGGAATGGATGTAATTTAAAACCGAACTCGTTTTAGCTCTCTAATGGGGGTGGTTGTTAGTACTCAAATTGCCGACAGACACGCCTTTCCTTGTGCTCGTGGTGCTCGTAGCGTGTGCACTAGTGTGCACACGCAGCGGTTGTTGAATCGCGACAGATCTGGTAGATGGTTATAAATCGACTGTCTGGAAAAGGGATGAAGTTGGGTAATTTTATTTTTCGCACTTGACAACCAAAAGAGAACATACTTCGGCTCTCTCATTGCCACGTCCGTCGATGTGTGGTAGAAAATCGGTTAATTGATAATCGACGAACATGAGATAATGAGAGAACGGAAACACGATGTGTGATGATCTCGGGGTGGTTTTGGTTATGTGTGCTGGTATCAAATGCAGTTTCTGGGTATGACCTACTGCCCTAGTGTTACGGCTGTGGTGATCTCAGAGTGCATTGAACCGTATGGAAACAGAATTATGGAGGAGAGGAAAATGTTGTGTGCGCTATTCAACTGTAAAATGAGATCGTTGAACCCAAGCGAATGGGCGATCTGAAGAAAATCGATAGGACGCTACATCGGCTAGGGAAATCTGATCATGGGAAGTAACTTAAATGCTTTGATAATTTCGCCAGCGGTCGCAAGATTAAGCAACCGCCACGTTTGATCAGACTATGCCGTTGCTAACCGACAGGATGCGATTTTGGGTTGCCGTATGGCAAAAAGGTAGTTAAACTCAATTTTGAATTATCTGCATAGGATAATGAGTATAGCTATGCGTCCGTTTAACATGTTTTACAGGTGGAATAGCTTATAAGGGGAATGGGTAGAAATGACGTACTGAAAGCGGTCGAAATACGGTATGGAATTGTGGGTTGGTTCTCCGTGTGGTATAGAGAACCCCCACAGATGCAACCAGGGAATTCGCAACTGAATGCAGCCCATAGCAACCGAATAACACATGTCAGCAACCAGCTGACAGAGACATACAATTCTTTGGTGGTCAAGAGAATTTGTAAACAAACTGCTTCTTCGTTAACTGCTGGGCGATACAGGTCGCAAGAATTGGTATCCATACCAAATCATATTAATCTTAATAAATAAACTTAATAATTAAACATCGTGAAACGAACACCGAGCTGTTATTTCACTCTGGAGGATTATTCTGGGATTGCTGCAGTCAATCAACTTGGGGTACTCTTTTCCCCTTTCACAGCATTTACATTAGCAATTGTTTCAGTGAACGACACCTATCATCGTTGCACGCCACGAGAGCTGCTCCTTGTTCCTGACGCCATTTCTTTGGCCCGCCCAAACAACACTTGGGTTGGTGGACAATTGCTAAAAGACCAACATCATTGGTACTATCATCGTTGCACGTCAGGAGTTGCGTAGTACGTATTCTGACGTCATTCCCCCGACCCACCAACGCAACCCATTGGTTGGTGGACGATTTGCAGTACGCAAATCAAACATACCCAATTTATCATGCGAAATTGAAACATGAAAAAAATTGAAATTGAATTGAAATTGACAGATACATTGTGAGGAATGATGCTTACTAAAAACAGAACATTAGTGATGCTACCGGCGCCATCGTAGGCACTTCCAAGGACTTAATGACCTATTGACCTAACCTTCTATTGACGTATCTTATACGTGACTATATTAAAACAAAAAAACATTTACATTGTTGCCCTCGCAAAGCCAAACCACCTTGAAATGATTGTTTTTGGTTAGGAACATGTCACAATTTTACAGAATTAAAAATTGTATTTTCTGCCACCCAATTTAACGGACTAAGATTGGCAATAGAATGTCCGCACAGTTCTCAATGGCTTTCCCAATAACAGTCAAAGAAGGTACAATTCCATCGGCTTAAAGGCAGTGAATATATGTCGAATTATATTTTGAATGTAGTTTAATTCTAAAGTCGTATAGAAGTGGTGCCTTGTTTTATTAGCTACTTGGAGCTTAAATATAGTATACATTCTGTTATCAAAGTTCAGATATTTCACATTACATTCCCTAAATAAATCGATGAGGATTTTCAGGAGGTATCCCTCTGTTGTATTTCTTCGGTTGGCCAATTCAAGCCTGTGGAATCGGTTGCAGTTCTCCAACATTTGACACCGTCTTTGATCTCATTTCCTTTATCTTGAACGTGGTTTCCCACGTAAACATCATCTCACTTGGCTGTTCAAAAACATTATCCCCCTCAGACAAATTTTTATCCACTTCAAATGTGTGTCAAGATTTTCCATTTAAACAAGCAGGATACAAACCGAATTCAAACGGAGGTTCACGTCCTTGTATTAAGCCACCACTCAGCACATCTCTTAACAGTTCCTACGCAGCTTATGCCCAATCATTTGTTCGACATGAAATGTTTGGGTTAATAATGTCAAGTCTTCCTTTTGTACGACTACGAGACATCGCATACAAATCTGCCACTTATCCATTTGCTATTGGAAAAACATCTTAGCTCCTCGAAGGCGAACCAATCGACAGAAAATTCTCAAGAGCAGTCGACATTTGAGATGTTAGGTCTGTCGAGCGGTTGTTGTACCCTAACTACAGGGAACACAATCATCTTCCACTAATTGAACATGACACAGTTCTTGGGCGTAAGGAGGAGGTGTATCGCACCATTGAACAAATGGCCGGACGGCAACAACAAAAGCGTAAAATGTGGATCACAAACACTTCTTTCCTTGATGACGGAGGGGCCTACTTCTGGGTCTAAAACCATTTAGTATCTTGGGCACGACGTTCCTAATTCTCCCGACGTTGAACATATTTCTTTTGGAATTGCATTTCATATGCATTCTATGGGGAAGCAACAACCATGGCAACAACGTCAACAACAACAGTTCCTGCAGTTAGTCGAACACGCTGAGATTATTACACGTTTGTGTCGCCGTCAATTCGATCGTTTTCACGGTTCTTTGTTTTTAATTTCCCTAATCCATTCGTCGCACGTTGTGGAAGTGGTGAATTATGAAAGTTATGAGAAGAGAACAATGCCTGGCGTGGAAACAAAGCGCTTGTGGATGGAAAAGGCTTGGTAACTTAAGTGGTTTTCCCGCCTTTGCCTCCGCTGCCTCCTTCGTAACCTTCACTTTGCTATGTGTTAGAACTAACCCAAAGATTGGACGACTTGTTGAAGGCATTTGTCATGTGGCACTGGAAACAAATAAAACAAAGGTGATTGAATCCCTTTGCCAGCTGTCGGAGGTAATGAGCTTGTAGATGCTTAGGGTTTCGTTTTGAATGATAAACACCAGCTGCCATATGTAGAACGTGATTAAATGGGCCTCTCTGTGGCGATCGCAAGCCCTGAGAGACGTTCAGTTTGGTGTGAATTTATAGCAATTCCGATCCAACTTTAGGAATTCAAGGCATTGTAGAAGTATATCGCGGTTGGGAACGGTCGTAATATAAAAACATTTTTGAACTGCCTAACAATTATTAATTTAAACATTCTCCGATATTATGATGGATCAGAGGAAATCAAAAGCATTGGATGTTCTGGAGCTTAATTTTTATTATAATATGTGACGCGTAAAGGTGTAACACTTTTTTTTAATAACATCCGCGCACAAAAATGATGTTATGATACACCTAAATGTCGAACAAAGATAAGTGAAGAAAGTTGCTGGGAAAATAAGTGTCGATGAACGTTGGCCTATAATACCTGAAGATTGTAAGGATAACTAGTGTCATGATCGGTCAGAGCGTTTCATGCATGAGCGGTTCGGCTCAAGAACAATTCCTTGTCTTTTGTGTACGTCTGATATTTAACTTTAAAATCGGTTGATGTGGCTTTGAGTTACGGGTATCGTGGGCAAATATTTGGAGAGAGGGAAGGCATGGCTTCCATATGAATTTTATTGATCGATTAAGAAGGTGCAGTGGTCCTGTATCGGTTCTACGAACCGCACAACCAACTATAGGTCGGGATGTCCTTTCCGCCAAGGAATATACTTACCTGTATTCATTACATGTGCCCACAGACACGTGACCCAATAGCCGGTGATCGTACTTGTAACAAAGGTTATAAGAAATTGTAACAACGTTGAACCCGATATCAAAAAGCAAGGAACTTAACGTTCCAAAAGCTTCCAATATCGAGTTCAACGTTTCATCCATACATCGTATGCAAAATCAATCCCAAAATGCAAGAAATCATCGCATGTAAATCGACCACGCAGCCTGAGCAGCAACGCGATGGTCTCCCACGAAATACCATTATCGGTAAATTAACCGAACAAGGGATGCATACTCGGGTAGCTAAATGCAATTAGCACCTAAATCCCTTGTAGTACCTAATACAAAGGCACGCTTATGCAAACAAGGCATATCGTTTAGCTGACGTCCCGTGGTCATACAATCATAAACTCATAACACTATCCCTGATAGATGTTTATGATGGAAAAGGCAAACAAAGCATTACCGATCCCATAGTCCTTTGTATTCATCTGAATAGCATGAGAACCCTCGTTTCTCAGGCCAGATGGGAAAAAGAAACAATGCATAGAAAAGATCGGAAAATAAGCGGCGACACCACCGATCATAAGACAAAGGAACAAGATTCCGATAACCAAGTCGGAAAAGATAGTGGTAATGATGATTACGATGAAAAACCTTCCTTTACAGATACGATGGGAAATTTCGCTTCACGGATACGATAGGAAATTCTGTTTCACAGATACGTTGGGAAAATTTCCCTTACGATGGGGGATGCGATTACAGTTGTCGAATTAGAGATTAGTCTATATCGAAGATTCGTATCGCATAGTCGAGCAGCAGGACGAAGAACCCCACCGAGGAGGTCGAAACGAGTACGGTTAGAGAACTCCGACGAGGAGGTATCCGCGCAGCGAAATTTTAGAAAAGTGAAAGTAACGTCGAGTGTCGAACGTACGTGCGGTGCAACGAAGTACTTCGAAATCGTATAAAAGAAAGAAACAAAATAAAAATTCAAAATAAAACAATTCTTCTCGTGGTTTCATTTGACATTGTTTTCGCTCCGTTTGTGTGTTTCGTTGTTTTGGGAGTAGTGTTCGGCGGAACACTCCAACATCAGCCAGCAGTGACTAACAAAAAACCGCCAAAGCCCTGTGGGGAGGAGAAGTATTATGCCGGACACAGGCACACGGTTCGCTTCTTCCCCATCAATCACGAAACGTAACTTTCACCGCAGCAACTGATCATCAAAGAAGAAACAAAAACAAACTCCGCAACACACCGTCCACAAGGAGTTCACCAGGAGGACAGTAAATGAAACACTCAAGTTTGTCTCTATAATTGACACGCACTTTTTATTAAAGGTTCTTACATTTCACAATCATTACTTTTGTCCTAAAACATGATTAAATATTTAGCGTTCTTATACTCCGCGTAAACTTATTGTTAATACGAAATTGAGTTTTTTTATAATTTTAGTTGACTACCCACACGACTCCGGGTATTTTTGCGTCCTCGGCGCGCGACGAGGAGCGGGAGATCGCGTGACCATTGTGGTCAGCGGTTGGAATTTGACTCCACGATATTCAATCGTTTGGGGTGAAGATCGTTGGTAGTACACATGTATGTGTGTACATGGGTTCTTTCATGGGACACACCATAATAACGAATCTGAAACACCAAGAAGGGGCATAATGTGCATCCAGGAGATGTGTGTCCGTTGAAACAAACAAATCGAATTTCGTGGGATGCTAATGGGTTTGTATTTGATTATGCATCCAGGTCATGAGCAATGGATTCAGGGCAATTACAATACAACGGAAAAAGCGACCTATGCATCGTTCGATAATAAGGGTCAGCTGGATAAATAGGAGCCACTCATTAAATGAAAACTGCGTTTAGGATATCACAAACGATATGGATTGTTTATGGTATCGCCAGGAAGCCTGTGGAGCAACAGCGTTTCTTTGTTTGCACAGTGGGTGGGGCAAGGTCAGGAGGAGAACAAGTGGAGACGACGTTTGAGTGCAGTAGGGGTGGGGTAGAAATCGAAGGAAGTAGGGTAAGAGTTTGCCCGCCTTAGCATTCGTGAAATGGGTTCATTACAGCCGTAAGAAGTGTGGTGGGAGGGCAAATAGAAGAGACGAGGGTTTCGTAGGTTACGGGGGTTGGTGTGGAGTGCGATGGTGGAGAGCAAGAGTTGATTGTGCCGGGGAGGAGACGGTGGATGAAGAGGATATCGGCAAGAATACTGTGCTCCTCAAGTGTATTGAGGTTAATCAGATGGTGCCGGCTTGTGTATGGGGGGAGAATCCGAGGATTCTCCCAGTTCAGTCCACGGAGGGCAAAACGCACAAAACGACGTTGCACGCTCTCGATCCTGCGGATATGGGACGAGCAGTTTGGAGACCAGACCTGACTGGCGTATTCAAGAAGGGGGCGGACGAAAGCTATGTAGGGGAACGGGAAGCGTAGGGATTAGAGAATTTCTTAGACCAGCGTTTCACAAACCCAAGGGCGGAGTTGGCCTTAAGAATGATATCATCGATATGTGGGATGAAGCTGAGCTCTCTGTCAAATAAGATTCCGAGGTCACGTATTGAGGATACGTATGAAATCTGCTGGTTTAGCGGGAAGTGGAGGCGGGGGGGGGGGGGGGGGGGGGGCGTTTGCGGGAGAAGGTAATGGGGTGACATTTGACCACGTTGAGTTCCAGGCAGTTCACCAAGTTGAGAAGCTGTCGAAGTTCTTTTGGAGAAGTGAGGAGTCGAGAGGAGAGATGTTTGTTTTGTAGAGTTTGGCGTCGTCCGCATAGAGGGAGATGGATGAGTGTTTAATAATGAAGTCGACATCATTGATCATCATCAGCATCGGCACTACTACCGGGAACCGGCCTTGGCCTTATTTAGCAAGTCCTGAGGCTTGTTAAATTTTCCATAAATTGTTATTTCCGGGCAAGGTCATTAGTCTTCCGCCAGACGACATCATTGATGGTAAGGATAAAAGGGGGGGGGTCAAGATGACTACCTTGCGGAACCCCTGACGTGGGAAAAGGGTCGGGAAGGGAGGATCTGAATTTGACACGGTAGGGTCGGTCTTTCAGATAAGAGGATAACCATTTGATCAATAGGGATTCGAAGCCTAGGGAGGACAGCTTGAAAAGGATGAGATAATGGGAGATTTTGTCAAAATGCCTTGCTCCAATCGATGGTGATAACATCGACTACGTTGCCATCCTCTAAGGCATGGAGAGTATGGGATGAGAACTCGATCAGATTCGTTGTGGTCGACCTACCCGAAAGGAAACCGTGCTAGTTGGGTGATATGATGGATTTACAACTGAAAGATAACGCATTGTAAAGAAGCCCTTCGAACAGTTTAGGGATATGAGACATATTGGCAATGGGACGGTAGTTGCTGATATCATTTTTAGGTCCCTTTTTATGTATGGGGGTGACATAGGAGGATTTCCAGAAACTAGGGAAAGTCCGTTGAGAAGGGGATAGGTTGAAAATCGTTGATATCGGGAGAGAGAGAGAAGAGGAACATTTCTTTAAAAATACCGACGGGAGTCCATCAGGTCCAGGGCTGAATACGTCTTTGAGTAAGTTCAATTTCTCCCCAACTACGTGACGCTGAATAAGTTGAGGGATGAAGGGGCCGAGGGAGAATTCGTGCAAGTCATTGAAATCCGACAGATTGGGTTCGAAGGAGATGTCTGTGAAGGATTTATTGAAAAACGAGGCGAACAGGTTGGCAATAGTTAGGGGGTCGGTTGAAGTAGTCGCGCCATAAGAGAGGGAGTTAGGGTAGGCGTCGGATTTACGTTTATAATTTATAAAGTAGAAGAAAGATTTGGGGTCATTGATCAAATTGGATTGTGTTTTGGTAAGGTATTTGGAGTAGAGGGAGTTGTAGAGTTCGGAAAATTTATAAAAGGAACCTAGATAGTTGGAGTAGTTTCCAATGGATCGCATTTTGAGGAAAATGTTCCATAAGTTATTCCTTTTGTTCCGAAGATTGCGGAGATTGAGGTTATACTAAGGCGGCGAAGAAAGCGATGACCTGTGGCGAGAATAGGGGACATATAAGGCGACGGCATAGTAAATCTCCTTATAGAGAGTGGCCGTGGCATCTTCTACACCCATATGATCAAAGCGAAACGCTGTTTTGCTAAGATGCTCATTTAGGAGGCGGAAATTAGCATTGTAGAAGTTGTAAGAAAAGCAGACAGGAGGTAGAGAGGGCTGGGTTTCATGGTCGAGATATAAAGATAAGAGCAGTGGGGACTGATAATTTTCAATGGTAGAGAGGGCGTAAGGGCTAGGGGCAACTGAGGACTTGTGTGGGTCCGTTGTGAACACGAGGTCCAGTTGTCTCCCCATATGATTTGGTACATTGCTAATTTGATGGAGGCATGAGTCGGTGAGGCCGTTTATAAAAATACGTTCGTTAGAACTAGTGGGGTTAGAGACGTAGAAGGCTTGTTCCTCAGCCGATGTCCATTGTAGATGGAGGAGGTTAAAATCGCCAAGAACGACTATATCGTCTATTGCGGTGCTTAACTCTGTAAGGTTATCTACCGCCTCTATTGCGAGTTCGTATGACGCGATGGGTCGGGAGGGAGGAATATAGAAGCAGATAATGAAAAGAGACTTAGGGCGCTTGTCAATTTTAATTGCGGCGTAGTCAAGATCCGGAGAAGAAGAGATGGCAATTAGAGATGAAGCGAGTCTGTTATGGTGCGGGAAGCAGTGGAGCAAGAAAAGGTGGGATGCATTCATCAGTATCAGTTTGTTGGGAAATAAATTTGAAATCATCCAGAAGTACTTGCATTGGTTGATCAGAATGGAGAGCCGCTTACCCATTAGATTAGTGTACCGTCAATTCCATGAAAAGCTAATTTCGACAGCAGTAGTGGATGTCAAATTCAAAGTCATTTCAGATATCCAGTTCGACAACCTTAATTTCACCGAAACAGTCTTAAGGTATGCCTGGAGCTCAACTTCACTCTTGAGTGTGATTTCAATTGCTAGTTTGCACGCTCCAAATCAGATTTTTTACACCCTTCAATGTCAGAGTTTTTCGTTGCACCTCTAGGGTTAAAAGATTATATTTGTACAAGAACAAAAGAACCTGAGCTTAGACAATGAAGACACTTTTGTTCTTTCAGTCAATTTATCTTATTTTTGGCTAAATATACAAGCAAACAATCTCGACTGTCGCCTAAAACACAGCATATAACCTTGTATATACCTAGAATGGAGGTACGTTTAAGCAATGTAAGTTGGTGACTCCCATCTAGTCTAATTGAATAGTTCCACGTGCTGTTCAAATGTTCAAATCTCCAGACATCTCAATGAGCACACACCTAAACCACATGTCGTACCTCGTCACTTGCCCACTCCTGATCTCTCGAATGGACGTTTGAACTTCAATACGGAAATTACTATTCGTTGCACGTTTGTGTTATGCTGCAAGCACTTCTAAGTCGGTTTATCTGAAAAATTGCGTAAAAACTTTCTTATCCCACTCATATCCCCTAGTTTAGTGACCACGTTAGGATACGTTTAATTTAAAATCTTGTGTCTGTCATAGACAGTTCACTCAAATACCAAACTTGTATTTATGTCCCATTGAAGATCTAAGTCAACGCTTTCCTAAGACAGGAGGAAATGTTCTACACCCCCAACGCTCAAACACACTACAATAGAATCACCAGCAGACAAGAATGTCAATTCGATACGGATTGGTGGGAATCTCCGGCAACCGACTCCGTAGATGTTCTTGTGCAGATCAAAATTTACATTCGCAAGCAAAGGTATCTGTTTACCAAACACCTAACCTATGCAAAGCATTGCAAAGCATTTAACGACTATTGCTTGGGCAGAATATTACCGGAAGGTTTAGTGCCTAACATCGAGGTCCAGATGGTATAAAGGCCTTAAAACTGTGTAGGAATGGGAAATTTCGGACAGGATGTTGTCGTTATTTTCATTTCCCTGCCTCTGTTGGTTGGGGCACATTTGAACATAGGTGTCATCAAAATTTGCCCAACAAGGGATACCTCACAAACACAGCATATGGGAATCGAGACAGGATACAACACCTATCATATCCGATACCGGACTCGGTATCCCTAAAATGTGTATGATGCCCACACACTGTTAGAGATGTTTGTTTTTATTTGAAATCTCACACCTGTTCTCAGTTTTGTGGGCGCACGTTGTGTGTATGTATAAATGTATCTCCGCCAGTTGGGCGGAAAGGTCGATGGGCGAAGAATGGAAGAATGAACGTGGGGTGGATGGTTTACCGATGGTCCTGGAATTTGGATCCCTGTGTAATGTGTTGTGCCTGTTGGTGGTTTTGTGTCTTTATCTGCGTGTTCGGCGGTATATCTATACAATTCACTTCTGACTCGGTGTTTATGTGACAATGAAATGTATCATTTTTTTTCACTCTCGTCTTTTCGCCATTTTAGCAAGTGAATTCCCCAGTGGTTGTCAGTGGAAGACGGGAACATCCTCTGCATGGTTGAACACCGAATATGGCCGGAGTGTGTTTTATCCTGTTTTGGCGTTAATGTCTGGACTATTAATCTCAGTCGAATGGTAGAAGGAGGAGAAGGGCCACAGATACAAGGAAAATATATTTTTGGTTGGTATAAGATAAAAATTCGTCTGTTTGGTAGCCCTCTGGAGCACATTAAATGACTGTGTCCTGTTGAAAGGAGTCACTGGTGTGAGTGAATGAAATATTTTCACTCGTTATCATCAATTGTTGTTGTAGTCACCATTGTTTCCGTCTCTAAATGGTGAAACATGCGACTCGGTTCATAATGAAAAATATTTTTGTTGTTGTGATGTTTTCATTCCGTTACTGTTATCCTTGGTATGTTTTTCACTTTTTCGTGTTAGTTTATTTTTTTCCGTTTTGCTTTTGTTTTATGTCGTTGTTTTGTCCTTTTTCACATCATGACACTTGTTCGTGCTTTTGGAGGTGACACTTTTGGCACCAAGTGAGAAATTACGAGAGTAAGCCGCAACAGCCAGTTTGCTCGTCCTTCTGGTATTCATCTATTGTAACTTGCGAATGTTCTACGATTGTTTTAATAAAACTGCCATTAGGGAACTGATCTAATGATAGCGATAACAATTTGTTCCTTGAGGGGAAGTAATGAAACATAATAGTGGTGTGTTGTACAACTACTTTGCAGTCATCAACATGGAATTGTTTGGGCCATTCTCGTCTATTCATGGTAGGCTTTATTGGGTCCCCCGGCGCAAGTGGGTGTGGGCTTAGTTAAAATTCGACGAGCACAATCCAACTGAAAACACTCTCGGGTAAATTAATCAACTTGACAATAGGCCTCGTTTTTGTGCTTTACGATATGTTTTGGGACCCTGAACTTATGTATAACATCATAATGATGTTTTAATAATTCACATTACATGTGAGAAGGGATGCCTTTGTTTTATTCTTGATGGTGTTTTTGGTAATAAGTTTCATGTAATTGCTCAAACGAAGTACCAAGAGAGATGCACCCTTGAATATATGAAGTTTGCCGAAAGGGAAGTCATCTGCTAGGTTATCTCATGTTATTGTTACACTCTTTTTATTGACTGTTCTATAAATGAAGTATTGTCGCATAGGCGTTCAAATGTTCGGACAACTATAAAATTATAATATTATAAGGAATTTTAATACAAAAGCTCACACTTTTTTTTTTCTTTACAAAAAATACTTCGTAAAACTTATTATGATAATAAAGATTTTAATTATTATAATTAGATTGATTGTAATTGAAGTGAATTTTAAATTCACGACAGTCATATCCGTGGTGATCGCAACTGCAGATTATATTGTGTTGTCAAACGGGACAATGTTAAACAGGAAATTACTCGGTAATTCCGCCATACGTTGACCCGCCAGCCTTCAAGTAAATATATTTAAATATTCTCTTGATGTACCTTACAAAATCCTGAAGTCATATTTATGCGGCTGTTCAAAGAGTTCAGTGTGCAATTTTAAAAATCTTAGTAAGATAAGGAACCGAGAAACTCTGACGTTTTCAACAGATACACTTTATAATAAACCATAGTGAAAACAGCACAAAAAAAAAAAGAAGAAAAAATCTAAGAAATAAACCATCCGAGCCGTATACCACAACAATAAACATAGTATTTGCAGTTCACTAAAGAGTAATTGAGGGTATTCATCATTTACACACCGGGGTGGGCTGATGTGTTGAGGTTCCGGTTCCGCATTTTAGTGATTTAGTAAAGAGTAATTGAGAACATTCATCACTTACACATGGTGGTTTACTGATGTGTGGAGGCACCAGTTGCGCATTTTAATGAGTCTGGGGCGGTTCCACGAATCGCACAAATCACCATAGGCTGAGATACCTTCGTGCCACCAAGGAACATACTCACCTATGACTAAACTTCACGTGCCCACAGACACGCGCCCCAAAGTCCACCTTTTCACCTGACCAAAGGTGACATCCATACTGATGTCAACAACCCCACGTATCCACAGATACGTGGGCCCCAAGTCCCGAACTATTTCCCTACGTCTGCACGTCGCTCGAAGAACACGACCCGTATAGAAATTGTGTACCAATCCATTAGCTGGATAAACACAAGTGGTTGGCACAGCTGTGCTAGATGTCGACAAACATCAAATCCTCGGCGATAAGCAAATTGCCGGTAAACAATCCGTGGGCTAAACCTTTGACCCTACCGCAATGCACTTCGCCTAAACAAAGGCCATTGCGGAGAAACAGCAATAATCTAAAACGCTGTTCCCATAGGGCAAAGCAAATACAATTATCAAAACCAACGATAATTGCCACGATCCTCAGGATCGCCAAGAATAAACCACGCACCCGAACGTATACAAAATCAATTCAACAGAAGGTGTGAAAATTCTGGCGATCCCAGGAAGATATCTGCCCACACAGGCAGCAACCTCTGCGTCTGTGTGTGAGCGCAACCGCACATCTGGCCTGCGATGAAACGGAAAACCGCAGGATCGAAAAAAGGGTGCGATCTACTCTGGTGGAGAAATTCTCGATTAAGAGAAAATCGGAAAACTATCGGGTGAGGAGAATCATCCCCAAAAGGAAATATTAAGTCAGTCGACAAAAAGTGGTGTGAACGAAAGGAAGGTTAGTAATTTAGAAACGGGAAATTACAAGAAATCAAGAAATTCGCACGTAAGATAAACTATCGCGAATAACAACAAGAATATTTACAATATCATGCTGATTCGACCAAATCAAATAATCGCGAATTGGGTTCACATAGAAACGGGAAAAATTTAGCAGAAGAGTTTAAACAAAAAAAAATTGTGTAAGAAAAACCTTTAATCAGTGCTTGAGTGCCCTTCCCTAGTTATATCGTAGTTCCCTATTTAATTGATGTACTTTAATAAAAAAAGAAAGGAAACCAATAAAAACAAAAGTTGAAAACAATTGCTCAGTGTTTCATTTCTGTGAACAGTATTTGCTCCGTGTTTCATTTTTTTTTTTTTGTAAACGGTGTTCGGCGGAACACCTCAGCCATACGTTATAGACAAATCCGCCAAAAGTCTGTTAATCATAGTGTTGGTACGAATTGCACTCACTTCACTGCCGTCGCAAAAAACTATAGAATATTTTCCTCCTAATTAAATAATTTAATTCAAGCAACACATGTTCTGGATCCAATAGCATGTCAGATCTGTTGCTAGCTTTCCACCATAATAGGCACATAATGGACTTTTTTTCGTCTTTGGGCTCACATCTCTTTATTGTGCCATCAATGAAGTTACAGGAAAGGCACCGATCAATATATATTTTTTGTTTTTACTTCTCCCAGGAAAGGCGAACCTATAGCACTGAGTCAACGCCCTGAGATGCCTCGGGTCCATCAGCCAAGCTTGAAAGATGCTCAAGCATTTCTCCCAAAACGTTTTACGTAGCTTATAGCTTAATGCGGTGGTATTTCAGTAGGCGGCTGGGCTTTAGGAGCTTACCTACCACTCAGTAATTGTGCCGTACTGCACAATAGTGAGAGTCGTCAGTTGAACCTAGGTTTGCACAATCAAACGCAAGGCATAACCTCCTTACCAACTCAGCCATTGAGGCAGCGGAGTGTACGAAAACGTCAACTGGGACGATCCTTGTAAAGAGTGTTACTTGGTTTTTATTTGTCCCTATCATTATGGAAAATTTAACAAGCCTCAGGGCTTACTAAATAAGGCCAAGGCCGGTTCCCGATTGTAGTGCCGATGATGATGATGAATTATGAAGTTAGCGCTCCCGGTTGACACAAAAAAGAACAAAATTCGTCTTGGGATGAAGTGTACCAATCCACTCAGAGTGAAAAGCTTTATATCTCAGCTAAATACGTGACCGTATTTCTTGTGAAAGAAAATTGTTCTGATACAGAAGTTAAGCTTGCAGTTGTACAAATCGTACAACCAGGCTAACTTGAGCTAATTCAAGAAGAAAAGGGAACACTGCAGTGCCTATATCAAATGTGAAATTTCTCCCTGTAACAAGAAAATACTACAAAAAAGATAACATCGTACAAATGGCTAAGCGTTTACAATAGATACATACGAACACGCAACCGTAAATTGTGAAGAACACAGCACAATAGATAATTCGAATCAAATTCGTTAGTAGAATTGCCAAATACTATAATTGGTTACCACGACGTGATTTGTACGGCACCAAATACTTTCCAAAGACTTTATGTCACTTTCTCACAAAGGACCGGAACACTCTCCGACTGTTCCACCGATCTGCCGCTCTCATGAGTTAATCTTACCACCGCTTCATAGGAAGTTGTTCGTAATATAATTACAATGAAGGGAACAGTGTGATGTTTTCAATAAATACGCAAGAATAGGCACCCTAACCTCCTTTTTGTGAAGCTTATGAAGTTGTTAATAATTCAGCATATCACCAAATGTCACACATTCCGACAAAAAGGTACCGTGAATTAATCATTTATACGAGGGTGCGCTGAGAAATTTTCAACCCAACCAAGATACAAGACTTTTTTTTAATTTATTTTCATTTTTCTACATAGTCTCCTTGTAACTTTACACACTTTTCCTAGCGATGCTCCCATTT
Organism: Microdon myrmicae; assembly: GCA_963931805.1. Classification (NCBI taxonomy): domain Eukaryota; kingdom Metazoa; phylum Arthropoda; class Insecta; order Diptera; family Syrphidae; genus Microdon; species Microdon myrmicae. The sequence goes on along the minus strand of OZ007496.1, from coordinate 171,304,735 downwards.
CTCTAACCCGTCCAAATAGTACTCGTTGTTTTTCTCTGCAAAATGACTGTTCACGAAGGTGATTGTCTCCTCATTTGACGAAAATCTCTGTCCTCCGAGCGCAATTTTTAGTTTAGGGAACAAAGAGAAGTCGCTTGGGGCTAGATCTTGTGAGTAATGCGGATGGTCAAGCAGTTCAAACCGTAATTCGTGGATTTTGGCCATGGCAACCGCTGAAGTGTGAGACGGCGCATTGTCTTGGTGAAACAGGATTCTCTTTTTCTGCAAATGTGGCCGTTCTTCCGCAATTTCTGCCTTCAGTTGGTCAAGTAATGATGCGTAGCATGCTCTGATAATAGTTTTTCCTTTTTGAAGATAATCGATTAAGATAACCCCATGACTACCCCAACAAAAAAGTCGCCATGAGTTTCCCAGCCGAAAAAACAGTGTTTGCTTTTTTTGGAGTCGATTCCCCCTTTGCAGTCCACTGTTTTAACTGTATTTTTGTGTCGGGCGTATAACGGTGTATCCAAGTTTCATCGATAGTAATTAATCGGCCCTAAAGGTCGGATTTATTGTGCCTAAACTGCCCCAACAGAGCGTTGGAAATGTTCATTCGAGCACGTTTTTGGTTTAACGTGTGCGAACGCGGCACCCAACGCGCGGAAAGCCTTCTCATGCCTAAATCTTGATTTAATATGTGACAAACACGTTCTTTGGACATTTTCAGAGCCTCTCCTATCTCTCTCACTTTAATTCAGCGGTCGTCTAGCACCATTTGTTGAACTTCGGCGATGTTATCGTCAGTTGTTGCAGTTTTTGGACGTCTAGAACTTTCATCGTCTCCCAAGCTCTCACGGCCACGCTTAATATCAGCTGCCCAAAATTTCACTGTTGTAAATGATGGTGCAGAGTTCCCATACACAGAGTCCAACTCATCTTTGATTTGCGTGCGCGTATTGACATTCAAAAACAAAAATTTAATGACAGTTTTGTCCATTTTCACAAAAACACTCACATCGACTCACTCAAACGACTGTCAAATAAAAACTACGCATCCAAAATAACTGAAATTTTGGTGAGTAACTGACAAAAGATGCACAACTACATTCACTTTTGTTAACGACTGCTGCTATTTTCTCATTGAGGTCGGAAACTTTTCAGCCCACGCTTGTAAAGCCCGCTTATAGGAATTAGCAAAATGCTTTTGTGACTAAGTTGGTACAACTGTGTTCTATCCTGACATGAAGTTGAAGCGCGAGCTGTCATTTATCTTGTTTTTAGCTGTCATTTTATCTTGTTTTATTTTCCGAGATGGACTTTATGTCGCGCAGCGAATTCTCTTCTATCGACTGAAAACGGGTACCTCGAAGTTATAATTTGAGTTTTGAAAATGGAAAATAGTCAACCGCAGCCATATCAGGTGAATATGGCGGGTAATCCATAACATGTATTGAGTTTTTATCCAGAAATTCGATTACAATGATAGTCTTGTGAGATGGTGCGTTGTCATGCTGCAAAATCTAAGAGCTTTCTTTCCACAAACCTGGATTTTTCGACGTTTCTTCTCTCAAATGCCGCATAACGCCCAGATAATATTTCTTATTTACAGTTTGACCTCCTGAGAAGGATTTCAAGTGCACAATACCACAATAATCAAAGAAAACAGTGAACATTACCTTAAATTATGATCGTTTTTGACTGTTTTGGGTTAGTTGGAAGGCGTCATTCCGAAGCGTATGGACTGAGTAGCCTGTCAGACTCGTAAACTCATGTCTTATCACCAGTTGCAATGCGATTTATAAATGTGGGCTCGGAATGGAGTGGTTTTAGTGTGTCTTCAGCGACATTTACGCGACTGAGTTTTTGAAGAACTTCAGGAAAAATCGCAAAACATGCTTGAACTGACAAAATCGAGCACAGTAAAAAAAACTAAATGATAGATTGCGTTCAAACTCCATGTCAGCGAACTCCACATTTCATATACCAAAACGCCTCTGCTCCTACTCGAATGGAAGATAGGTTTCCAGAACCCAAAAATTCACTTTCGATTTCGTGATTTTGCCCAAGTTTTCAAAGAGTTGAATATATGTAAATCTGCTAGTTTTGATGGCGTTACCGGTGTCATTTGCAAGTGGACTCTTTCTTCATTTGCTAAACTACAGCGAAACGTGTTAAATCTCTTTTATTCAACTAGAGATCGCTCTCCACTTTCACATTTCATACAAATCCTCGTAATGTGCGGAACCCTCGACTGGTTTACGTGCCCGCTCATCACACTTCTTACGGCGGTAACGAAGCCATCTCGCGTATGCTACGACAGGCCAACTCTTTCCCCACCTCCTTCGATTTCAACCTCTCCACTCCTGCTCTCAAACGACGTCTCAAAAGAAACCCGTCCTAACCCCGCCCCCTCCTTCCAATAATCGCCTCTACCCTGCAATCCTACCTCTCCTCTCCTAGCCTCAAAATAGTTCTCCCCTACACCTTCCCAGCCCGCCCACAATTTCAACCTCTCCCCCAGCTCACCACCCCCCCTATCAGTACGTTGGCATGCCCTTCACTGTCATTGTATCACAAATGCCGAATTTACCACCCCCACATACACTCCTCCTACCTCCCCTATCGCCCGGTCATCTTCACCTTCCTGTTTTTTTTTTCTGCTTCTTACTTTAGATTTAAGATAGTCTGTAAGGTTTTTGTATTAATTTAATTTAAGTTAATTTAAGTTTGCATTAAGCTAAATAAATGAGGGTTCTGCCCTCACTAAACTAAAAAAACTAGACAGTTCGTAGACAGATGGAATGTCACCAAAATAAAGATATAGAATAGTTTGACAATATATATGTTGTAAAATTAAAAGTTTTACTTTTATCTCAACATTTTTGTATTTTATTTAATTTTAAACATTTCATCTTTATAGGGATGCCCAAAATATCGATGGGTAACCCTATAACCAACTCATAAAAAGGGCAAACCGTGATCTGCCACTACCTAACCACCCATTTCACGAACCTCCATTTTTTGAATGTTATGAAACCGTTTAATTTTAAAAATTCGACTCTCTTTGTAATCGCCAGTATGGTCAGAAGGCGGTCTAATGCCAATTCAATTAATATTGAACTTAGAAGTGTGCTTTCGAAGAGGCAGTTTATAAGTGTAAATCCACAAAACAATGTGAAAATAAATTTTGAATCAGATTAACTAAGTGCTGTAAAATAAATGCGATGATCAAATAGTGGAGATACTCCCAACATTACTTTGATACAAATCAGATTGTCTCATTAGAATTTCTCTAAGTATTTGCCATCGCTTCTCCGCTTGGTTGTCGATATTGCTATCTTATAAATTTCTCATTCAACGAATGTCTGAAGATTTTTCTGGACATTCAATTCTGGCAGTTCTTAATAGTGATAAATTGACAAAAAAAAATAAGATGATGTTCCTCAGGGTTCCCTCTTGTTGCCTGTCCAATTTGTTATTTTCATCAGTGGTTTATTGTTTTTCATCCACAAGCCAGTCCAATTTTTTCGTTATGATAGGAACGTTGACACTCCTTTAATAATCCGAAACGCATCTGCTTGGTTTGTATCCGAATGCGGAACATGAATAGTATTTATATAGTCGGGGAGAGTGTAATGTGTTCAAGAATTCGAATGGAGACATGAAAATGTATTTGATAAAGCGAAAAACTCAGCAAAGTACTTAGGATTTCTGAAGAGGTTCAAGAAGTGTTTTATCCCATCTGATTTAGTCACAATTTGCAAGTCATGTATTTGTCCAAAACCGGATTTCAATTCCTATGTTTTGTGACGAGCATCAAAAGAACTCGTACTCGATTAGATGCGAGCTGGCGCAGTCAATTTCAGAATACGCTCAATTTCTTCGCTAAAATACAAGCGGTATCTCTTTAGGTCTGTTGTAGAGATATTGCCAGAAAATTTGCGCGACAGTTTGGATCGACCGTTTGGAGCCCTGGCCCCCGAATGCCGCCAATCTAGAGTACACATCGGTAACAAAAATGTAAATTTAAGAATTACAGATGAGGTGTTCTTTTAAATTACACCGGAGCTTCAGGAAATCAAAATGATAAGAATATGAAAAGACAATTCTGTGCATGAGCATTTAAGGAAGTTAATGAATACGAAAAGCGTAAACTCAGTGCAGTTTTCCAAACTTGAAATAACTACTACTGCCGCTTTGTTGGTCATGTTTTACCTAGATTACATGTTTCTCCGTATTAAGAGCACGGAGTTAAGTCATAGTGGTACCTTCTGAGATAAAGAATTCCGTAGTTTCTCATTCGGATCTCCGTGGGGGGCTATATCAGGGGGAACATCATGCAAATATTATGATAAATAACCGAATTTTGAGAAATTCGTCATCGCATAATCGGGATCGTTCTCGAGGCTCTGTCGAAATTCGAATGATACCAACCACCAATGTTTAAAAAGAGCGAAACCTGTTACCCTTGCACTAACGGGACCCAGCTCGATTCGTCAACTGATTCGACATATCTTCATTGCTCAGGATACGGCTTACGAGGGTGGGCTGAAAAATTTCCGACCTCAATGAGAAAATAGCAGCAGTCGTTAAAAAAATTGAATGTAGTTGTGCATCTTTTGACAGTTACTCACCAAAATTTCAGCCATTTTGGAGGCGTAGTTTTTATTTGACAGTCGTTTGAGTGAGTCGATGTGTGTTTTTCTGAAAATGGACAAAATTGAGTATCGAGCTGTCATTAAATTTTTGTTTTTGAAAGGCAATACGCCTACATAAATCAAAGATAAGTTGGACTCTGTGTATGGGGACTCTGGACCATCATTTACAACAGTGAAATTTTGGGCAGCTGAATTTAAACGTAGCCGTCAGAGTTTGGGAGACGATGAACGTTTAGGCCGTCCAAAAACTGCAACAACTGACGATAACATCGCTAAAGTTCACCAAATGGTGCTAGACGACCGCTGAATTAAAGTGAGAGAGATAGCAGAGGCTGTGAAAATGTCCAAAGAACTTGTCATATTAAATCAATATTTAGGCACGATAAAGCTATCCGCGCGGTGGGTGCCGCGTTTGCTCACGTTAGTCCAAAAACGTGTTCGAATGAACATTTCCAACGCTCTATTGGCTCAGTTTAGGCGCAATAAATCCTAGTTTTGGCGCCGATTAATTACTGCCCAGAGATAGCAGAAGCTGTGAAAATGTCCAAAGAACGTGTTTGTCACATATTAAATCATATTAAATAACGTGCCGCGTTTGCTCACGTTAGACCAAAAACGTGTTCGAGTGAGCATTTCCAACGCCCTCTGTTGGCGTAGCTTAGGCGCAATAAATCCGGGTTTTGGCGCCGATTAAATACTGTCGATGAAACTTGGAAACACCATTATAGGCGTGAAACAAAAATACCGTCAAAACAATGGACTGCAAAGGGGGAATCGAGTCCAAAAGAAGCAAAAAAACATCGGCTCAGTCGAACGACTGTCAAATAAAAACTACCAGTCCAAAATAGCCGAAATTTCGGTGAGTAACTGTCAAAAGATGCACAACTACATTCACTAGCTTTTATTGACGAGTGCGGCTATCTTCATATTGAGGTCGGAAACTTTTCAGCCACCCTCGTACTCCACGTTTTCGCTGTTTTTCGTAGTACTAAAATCATGAGCCGTGAAGAGTGAGAAATGAAATATAAAAGCACAGTAAAATCAAAGATATTAAATATGAAGACTGATTGAAATATTATAACCGATGAAGTTCTTACGGAACACCAAATGTACCCGTTATTTATTATTTGGACGATATTGAATTATTGTCTAAGAAATAGTTTAACAAGATTTCTGTCAGTAGACTTCAATTAATTGAATCAATATCAGCACCACATGTCCATGTGTTGTAAGTGCCAAAAATACTCAAACACAAACTAGTTCAGGCTCCGCAAAAGTTTTCGAAATCGTGTGGGAATAACTTTGGAAAAAGGTGTTCTCGTGTCATAATCATTGATCAAATCCGGGTATGTTAGTCTCTATCGGGAGTAGATGTAGTGGATGGAAAGTGTCTATAGTAGCTTTAAAAGTTAATGTACCCGTAGTGTTTTTATTATATAGAATATGGAGAAGAATGTTGATTATTATGGTATATTTTTAAGAATCGGGAAGAGAAAAAATGGCATGTTAATTTTTTTTTTTGAAGAACGATGCGTCAGCGCCTTGATATTCGAAAGTAAAAGGGGTTGGATTTTTTAAAATCAGGCATTTGCGCTACAATTCCGATTAGAATTTCTTTCTGTTGAACAGTTTGAAAAATCATTTATGTACTCAGAAAATGAAGAAGGTGGTTTTTTTGTTAACGTATTTACGTCTGATCGGAATAATATAGGGTTTCCCAATAGGGACTTGACAACTTTTTTTCGGTAGTAAATTTTTATAATTTGCAGACGTTGTTCGTTCGTGTACTTAACCGTGATGAAAATGTTGAGTTTGCTGAATAAATTGACAGTGACAGTTCGATGATTAGTGAAAGGATGCGTTCACAAATTAAATTCAAAGTCCCTATTGTAGAACCCTATTGACAACTATTTTTCGGAAGCAAATTTTTATAATTTGCAGACGTTGTTCGTTCGTGTACTTTCTTCGTGTACTTAACCACGCGGGTGCGTTCACAAATTAAATTCAAAGTTGTCAAGTCCCTAATGGAAAACCCGATAGAAAGACGTTTGGGAAAAGAAGTTAAGCTTGACCAACATTTTTCAGGGGAGTATAGATCCCTAATAATAATCAGCATTGTGAAATTGTTTTTAAACGGCAAACAAAATAAATATGTTTGGGAGCATAGTACACATTTTTGTTCCATTTTAGAAGTTTTCAACCGTTGGGTTCTGGTGGATTGCCACAACATATTCGGCATCATTGTTTGCTTTTCTCAATTTCATATTTTCGTCTCTTCATAGACCTTTCTATCTGTTCATAAAATCGTTTTTTTTTTTTAGAATAATCATTTTGTAAATTAAACAGATGGGTGATATTAATGAACGTCCCTCTTTATTGGCTAACAAAACCTTTATTTGTGTTACCAAATAGTTACATCTGGAACAATTTTCGAATTTAATATTTCCTATTGTTGTAATATTAAGTGCTGGCAAGCTTGTTCGTCGACTTTAACAATGTTATCTCATTAATTCTCAAACTCACCTAACGTTCGGGGTTCTATTGGCGGGCAGATTCCTGCGACTGTAATGCTAATAATCTTAACTCCACGCATAAACTTTCTCACCGGGTTATTCAATGCTTATCCATTAAAATGTAGCGTCTTACACTGCGTGTAAAGCAAAGTCCTTATCTTGCTACTAATCTCTGATTTATGGGCTCACCGCGTTATTCCTGCTGGAACGAGTACCTCGGTTCTCCAACGACTGCATGTTCACTATTCATCGCACTTGATATACGCAAAACGCCACAACGTCCATGATGAAGCGATTAGTAAACGTTGCGTTCTACTTGTTTCATTCTTCGTTTATAACCCTCAAACGCCATTTATCTACGTCGATAGACCATTATCCTTCCTTGTCCATTAAACGCCTCAACATTGGAATACATAAAATGGAAACTGCCTGCTAAGTGACTCACTACCCCGATGACGAGTGTAGCTTCTCATTATCTGCAGGTTCTTCAGCTTCTACGCAATCTTGCCTCAAGTTAGTCATTTGAATTCGTGAGTGATGGCCCTCTCCTAGACAAAAATTAGAAAATAAGATGCCACTTAAACGGTCGTCATCAAACTTCTAGCGGGTGAATCTAATGGTAGAGAGGGGGAAATCGAATTTACTTGATGCTGCTGTCTTCAGTCGTTGTAATTAAGATGAATTAAAGTGGGCTCTATTGGGTCACGTGACCTAAAGAGATATCAGACGACTGATAACCTAGGTTTACGACCGTCTCAGCTAACAAAACCCCTAAAAATCGGCATCGCACGAGAATTCGAAGCCTTTTGCGCTGCAGATAGGAGTCATTAGATGCTGCCCTTTCCACAGCAATATATCGCACCCAACCCGTTTGTTAATTGCTTAATGTGTACGCATTCGAAGTTAGATGTCCCACTATAGGTATTGGGTTACGCACCACTTAGATGAGGAGCACGGCTCCTCTACACAGCCGTACTGCATCGTGAGGCGACAGTTCGTGGCGAGTTGTGTCGCACATTAGCTGGATCGTGGCACGATTCTGCCGAATGTCTCGCAGAACATTAAATTGATATACGAACTTTATCTACCATTAAACCAGTGGCAATTAACAAGGTTACTCGATCTGCTACCGTAGCAGCGTTAATAATACCAGAGCGCCACACAAGACTGCTATCGATATCGCCATTTCAGAATCAATTTACAATCTGTTCGTGTTTGCTGTGTGCAACATTACTCACGTACTATTGCCACAGATGTAGATGCAGACGCAGATGCAGATGCAGTACGGACCATTATTATCACACCAGGGCTGGACACCAAGAATTGTAAGCAATCAGCTTATCGACTATTTACACAACACCGCAACCGAATCACCGAAATTAATTTTTGCTAAATTATTCACTTCGACTGGGACAGTTTAAGTGCAACGATATTCTGATGAATGCCCAGGATAAATAGTGACCGCCATTTAAAAGGACTGCAACAAGCCCAATGATTTGTGGTATAGATGACACGAAATTAGATAACGTCTGTTCATTTTATCAGTTAGTGTTCCGAAATGCAAATGAATCGAATATTTAATTGGATTTTAATTAAACAACCAGCTGCTGTGGGGTCCTCAAGGGAGCTACTATTTTGGAGAGCGTAGCCGGACGCCACAAGGTGAAGCGAAAAATGACTGATAATTAAATTCATATTTCTTCAAAAAACAACAAATAACCGAAGCATAGTTAATAAGCATTCGCATTGAATGGAATACAAGTGGAATGTAAATTACATGTCGAGATCAGCTTTGACTTTGAACGACGACAATCAACACACATCGAATACTATTAGATGTGCAGATACATCCACCGATAAGGTGAGAAATGTATACTTTTCTCAGTGGGTTACTTGATGGCACCTAATTAAAAGTATTGATTGTTGGATATTATTGGATACAGATGAAAATCTAATAAATCACTTTAACAAGTCCTTCCTAGTGCTGTCGTGACACACAGACAGATGGACGACAGATATTGGAATATCATTGACTCATAATGACTGTTAAGTTTTATTGGTCTCACTTAACGTCTCAATTTGCTTATTTCTTAAACATAACGTGGGAGAATCATTTAGGATGTTTTCAATAACTTATTCCAAGGGCGTATATGAAGTATCTAAGATTAATTAAAAATTATTTGTTATTGATGGCGTTACGAGTATTAGATATTAACATAGTAATCGCAACGTTTTATATATGCAAAGGCTTCTTCAATAAGAAAGTTTATATAATTTAGGTCTAAATTACGGAGTTCAACGATTCAGTGCTTTACTTTTGATAATTTTGATATCGATCGGATGTTCAGTGATAATTTGTCACAAAAAAAAAATTAGATTGTGCAAGAAGTGTTTGGAGTTTTTTTTCTGTTTGCTTGATTTCAAAGTATCATATCTTTGAACCGGTTAACTACATCTGGCGGTTGCTTCTGTAATAAATAAAGGTTCTGACGCAAACAAATACTATCTGCAAAACGTCATCATCAGTCGGAGTTATTTTCAGCGAAGCAATTGTAGAAACATTAGTTGTCGCGTCCATAATGTTAGATAATTATTTATCTTATGCCTATGGCCTTCAATTATTTTCCATTTAATTCATGATTAGTAATTTTTTTTAATATCCTTTATTGGATATGAATTATAGAATCTTTACAATTTAATTTTTTACTATATTTGAAATGTGCTTAACTTAGTTTAATAGAGGGATAACGCCACTCCGGCTTTTTCGAACAAAATCGTTTTTTTTTTGCTTAAGGAGTTATTGGGTTGTACCACACGAAACGTCCGATTTTATAGTAAAAATTTAAAAGCCAATACCATTTTTCCGTAAATTGTTATTCAATCAAAATAGGATCCATTGGCATCTATGACATTCTTCCAATGCAATACAAGGTCGAATATTCCTTTTTCGTAGAAGTGCTGACTTTTTGAGGCAATGAAATCTTAAAAGGCTTTTATTACCTCTGCTCGGTTCCGGAAGACCTTCCACCGGCAAAATGAATCCAGATTGCGGAAAAGATGGCAGTCCGTTGGAGAAATGTAAGGAGAGTACGGTGGATGCGGAAGAATTTCAAATCCCAAATGCAATAGTTTTTGCACCGTTTTTTTGTAACGTATGGGGTGTAGCATTGTCATGCAAAAGTCATGATCGACTCAAGTTGCTTTTCAGCCAATTTGCCATGCAATATGTCGATTTCCTCACAGTATTTGATAGCATTTATCGTTTCTTCTGGTTGAAGAAATGAAAAGTGGATTGCCCACAGACACGTGTCCCAATAGCCGGTGATTGTACTTGTAACAAAGGTTATAAGAAATTGTAACAACGTTGAACCCGATATCAAAAAGCAAGGAACTTAACGTTCCAAAAGCTTCCAATATCGAGTTCAACGTTTCATCCATACATCGTATGCAAAACCAATCCCACAATGCAGGAAATCATCGCATGTAAATCGACCACCCAGCCTGAGCAGCAACGCGATGGTCTCCCACGAAATACCATTATCGGTAAATTAACCGAACAAGGGATGCATACTCGGGTACCTAAATGCAATTAGCACCTAAATCCCTTGTAGGACCGCATACAAAGGCACGCTTATGCAAACAAGGCATATCGTTTAGCTGCCGTCCCGTGGTCATACAATCATAAACTCATAACACTATCCCTCATAGATGTTTATGATGGAAAAGGCAAACAAAGCATTACCGATCCCATAGTCCTTTGTATTCATCTGAATAGCATGAGAACCCTCGTTTCTCAGGCCAGATGGGAAAAAGAAACAATGCATAGAAAAGATCGGAGAATAAGCGGCGGCACCATCGATCATATGACAAAGGAACAAGATTCCGATAACCAAGTCGGAAAAGATAGTGATAATGATGATTACGATGAAAAACCTTCCTTTACAGATACGATAGGAAATTCTGTTTCACAGATACGTTGGAAAAATTTCCCTTACGATGGAGGGCGCGAATTCAGTAGTCGAATTAGAGATTAGTCTTTATCGAACAGTCATTATCGAGGAGTCGACTTAGAGCATCCGTCCAAAGACGAGACGTTAGAGAACCCCATGGAGGAGGTATCGGCGATCCGAAAAACAAACAAATTCGAGTTAACGTGAGTTGTGAGTTGTGCGAGATTCGTGTGCAATAGAACGGAAATATAATCGTGTCGATTAAGAGAGTCGCTGTGTGAACAAAGCATTACAAGTTGTAATATTAAAATCCGTAATCTTTATAAGTAGTTAAATAAAACCAAAATTAAAGCAAAACATTTTGCAGTGTTTCATTTGTGTGATCGTCTCCGTGTTCCGGTTGTTTTAATTCCTTTTACTGCGGACGTTGTTCGGCGGAACGCCGCAGTCATCAATCATCATCATCATCGGCACTACAACCGAGAACCGGTCTTGGTCTTATTTAGCAAGTCCTGAGGCTTGTTAAATTTTCCATAATGATTTGTTTTTTCCGGGCAAGGTCATTAGTCTTGCGCCAGCAGTCATCAATACCTGACCTATAAAATTACGCGGCAGTGGCCTGATGGGTTGAGCTTTGGTTCTATGTTTTAGCGATTCTAACCGTGATAGCGCCGGTTCGAATCACTCGCTTTTCACTATCGTCGCAAACGCTATAGAACTTTCCAAACCAACGTCGTATAGTGCGGTCGTTTACCGCTACATCCTCAAAAACGTCATTAATGGTTTTCATTCCCATCGACGCACTGTGTGCCATTTTAAATTCATAAAGGAAGAGGGTTCAAATTTGAACTGCCAACAGCATGGTAAACAATTCCTAGAAAAAAAAACTGTATTTATAACTAACCCTAAAATTCTCACACGTCAAGCATACGTACCATTTTACTTTATGAAAAAAGAAAATTTAACGTTCTGGCACAGATGTTCACTCGAACTTCTTATTTCCGACTGAACGAAAATCGGACATATCATGTTATTATCATCGGAACTACAACCGGGATCCGATCTTGGCCTTATTTAACAAGTATGAAGGTTGTTAAATTTGCCATAATAATTTGTTTTCTCTGGCAAGGTTATCAGCCTTGCGCTAACCTTTGCCCGGATGTCGCTGCATGCATTGGTTCACTGCTTGGCGGGGGCAAACGTAGCTATCCAGGCGTCTTGGATTGAACAAGGACAAGGATCATCCTGGCCTTCGCCGGGTTGAAATCAATCAGTGACTTTGCCCTGTATGTTCTGTATAAATTCCATATCGTCCCGGAAGTATCTACTTCATGAACGTCACAGTACTTACCATTATCGGCCGTCCTCTCTGAGATATCAGTTTTAGAATATTCTTTTCGCCTTTTGTTGACGTTTTCCTATTTGACTTAGTCATAACGAATCTATTAGACATTTTTATCCTTCTTTCTACTGCTCAGCTTCTGGTTGACATCATTTTCCAAATGGCACGGTTTTATTCCAAGATCTCACGAGAGCAACCACTTCGAAAACAATCAACAGACTAATCCTACTCTCTGTTTTTACGTCTTGTTCTTATCTTAGAGTCAATACCTTTCAGTAATGGCAATGCTATGATTTTATTACCTTGCACCTAACCATATTGAAATTCAAGGTGTTTCAAGCATTTTAATTATGAATGGGCCAATGTTACCGTATATTTCCTTTCACATTCCAGACCTTCAGTGGAGCGGTAACACACAACGAAAGAAATAGAACACAACATTAACCTGGACTAACGTCTTCGTGGCACATTTCGTAAGGATTACGTTTCTTTGTAGCCGAGTATTCTCACTCCGCACAATGCATTGACATTTCACGATTTCAAACAATGCTTTCATGCGAATGTATTATTATTTATTTATTATTATTTATTGGCCTGTACGAACCCGGAAGTTCATGACCTCACCGACTCGACTCCGCCATCGTTCCCTGTCTTGTGCACTCTCCTTCCACGCTTGACCATCTGATCCGATCTCCTCAAGGTCAAACCTAACATTGTTCTCCCATCTCCATCGCGGCCGTCCTACCGGTCTATTTCCCGTTGGTCTACCGTCAAGAATTCTACGCACGGCCCTATCGTTGCCCATTCGCGCTAGATGTCCCGTCCATCTTAATCTTCGCGACTTGATTACTGTCTCTATTGTAGTGTGGGGGGCGAAGTCTTGGGCGCAGAGTTCTACCTCGTCCCCACAAAACGTTCGCCGATGAAACACCAAAAGAAATCCGTTCACCAGTAAAAACAAAACAAATCTCCACAAACACTGTCCACACGGAGTAAGTAGAATGAAACATTGTTGGTCTATTGTAGTGGATTATCTTTAATTTATTTAAAACTGTTTAAAATTCGGGGAATGATTAAAATTATTTTATCTTAATGTCAAGTCATTTTAAGTGCAACTGGGTTTTAACTAAAGTAACTATCCACTGAATACATTTTTGTTGTTGAATGATATCCGACTCGCTGCCCGCAAACACAAACGAGATTTAATACGGAGATTGCAAATCATCGATCACCGCATCTTATGCTTCCGGCATTAATTGACCGAACGAAACACTACTACGTAAGCGACACGTCCCGCAGGGGTGCAGACTCCGATGCACACCCTACGAGGGATGATAAAACCAATACTTGTGCGCGCGCTGAAGGCTGGAAAAAGACTTCACGGTATTTACGCATCCCCGGCGATACGGGGGGCGGAAGACGAACCGCCCGGATCGGCGGTTGAAATACGACTTACTGCTACAACCCTGGTTTGGGGTGTGTTTGGTGGTGTGGCGAAAAGGAAATGAAATTTTCCTTTTGAGACCAACCAATAGGAGTAGATCTCCGGTACAAAAAGACTCCACGGTATTTACGCATCTCCGGCGATCCGGGGGCGGAAGACGAACTGCCCGGATCGGCGGTTGAAATACGACTTAATGCTACAACCCTGGTTTGGGGTGTGTTTGGTGGTGTGGCGAAAAGGAAATGAAATTTTCCTTTTGAGACCAACCAATAGGAGTAGATCTCCGGTACAAAAATCCCAACGAGGGTGTGTCTACTTACGCGCGGATCACTTTGTTTGCTCGTGACGCGAGCTCATGGGGGGACGAACCGTGGGAATGCAATTCGAATTAAGGGAGCATTTCTGTGAGGATTGCTTGCAGCTGAAACAATAGCTGCAAGTCATCAGGAAGCCATTGGGATGATTACACAATGACGGTTGTGTATACAACTATGTTAAGTCGAAAGTATATGGCATCCGTAGCGACTCAATGTGAATATTTACACTGACAGAGAATTCGGCTCTTGGCAGATAGACGCGAGTTGCGCTGTGCTTTGTTGGTTGGATAAAAGCCGCCGTGGGTACAGATGAAAATCTGCCGCGCACGTGTGGGACAGACTACGTACGCAGACAGGGGTTCCGATGATTGTGTCCATAGTTTATTGTGGTTGCCTAGTACGGCGGCCGAAATGTTTTTCTTTTCAGAGCAATGCTGAGATGCATTGATGTATGTGGTGATGGCGTACCGATTTTTTCCGGGGAAAATGGTATAACGCATTAAATGCGTGAATGCCCTAGATGGGAGAAATGCTTGAGGATTCTTTTAAGAAAATTTTGCTGATGCGTTGATGAATGGAAAATGCCCTTGTGAAAGGAAATGCTTTTGATGCGGGGAGATTGAGGTGCAAATATGGGTTGCGAATATAGGGGGTTCTTAAGGTGAGCTTTAAGGACCCCCACAGTAGGTTTGCGGTATAGCTATTCCAATTCGTGGTTGTGGAGTTTTCTCCATTGTCCTGCCTCCTCGTCATATTTACCTCCAAAGAAAACCCTTAAAACTTTATTCTCGAATACACGGAAGTTGTTTTCTTCCCGTTTTGTGAGAGCCCGTGTTTCGCATCCGTATAGAACAATCGGCATGATTATGGTTCTATAGACACGGATCTTTATGTTAGCGATATCATCCGGATATGCGAGCACTTGTGTGACGCCGTTCAGGGATGATCCGGCCATGTTGTCGTCTTGTACCTTTCTGATAACATACTCGAGCACAAGATTAAAAAGACACGCTGAGAGCCCATCACAAGGGGTTTTAGTCCGTCCCGGATTTCAAATGGTTCTGAGAGGTGGTTTTCTATTCTAACTCGCCCTTTGTTTTTGTTTATGCAAATTTGAATGAGGGCGGCATATTTTTTTCGGGATTCCCAGCTCAACTACTATATGGTAGAGTCTTTGCCTTGCGACTGAGTCGTAGGCTTTTTTGAAGTCAACGAAAAGTTGGTGAACCGTCTCTCCGTATTCACATTTCTTTTCCAGCAGTTGCTTTACTGTGAACATTTGGTCGCTTGTTGACCGGTTCCTTCGGAATCTGCATTGGTAGTCTCCCAATATGTCTTCTGCATACGGTGTGATTCTCACCAGAATGACATTTGTTAATATTTGGTATGTCCTTGGAAGCAATGATATTCCTCTGTAGTTTTCGCACTCAGATCTGTCGGGGGGGGGGGGGGGGATGACCGACGAATACGGCGGCTGTGGCAAAATGTCAGTTTTTATATTAGGAATAATCAGTGAGGTGCGGATTATATGGGTCAATCTCCACGAGTAATTGTTCTACTATTCTCAGTGTTTTCGTCGGATTGCTTCACGTAAATGTCGCCTAACATCCACACAGTACCACTGTAATGCGGGAACACATTTTTCTCCACGCTATTGAAATCACGAAAAACTGAAAAGAACCTTAACATTTGAAGGGGCTTGCAAAATTCTTTAGATCTTGACCTGTTAGATAGTTTCCATTGGGACAATCGGAATTTTGTTTCGATATCATGCTCATGTATTTCTGTTTCGTCATGGAACTGCCTTTGCCAGAAATTCCAGAATGATGTCTACGCGACATTATTTATGGTAAGTCTCAGCAATTTCAAAACAAATTTTGCTGCCACATCTTTCATACCCAAAACACCCGACAAAATTGTCGGGCTTCAGCCAAGTGATATTTGGAAGCCGATATATATCTCCCTGAAGGGATTCGGCACTTTCTAGAAACAAGTTTATTTGATGTGATCGTTAGTTGTTGAAGTGAAGTGTTCAGTGTCGTCATTATTTTTAGTGCATTCACAGCCTTTCTTGAAAGAGTCGTAAATTAATGTTTATTCAAACCAGATGTACTGAATGACAGTCAATATTTTAAATGCTGTAGTTTATACATTTTTCAAACAAAATTGGATACAAATTCTTTAACCCATTTGCTTCCGAAGTTTAACACCACTGAACACACTAAATCACATCTTTTCCTTCCAACTGTTAAAAGTAAGTTAAATATTTAAAGCGACTCTAAATGTTAGTATATATCCGCAACATGTGAAGCAATAAGATACTTTTTTTTTTAAATTGGATTTTTAAAGTCATCGATATTCCAAAAAGCCCACTTTAAATGTACGTCCTTATCATTCTAGATCATTCCAAAGGGTCCCATTATTAAGTTGAATGTACATGTTTTAGATTTTAATCGTTATACTCGATTTCAACTTTCAGGACATAAAGTATATTTGTTCATGTTAGGGCGATCATACAATAAGCGAGCTAACAAATAGTTGAAATTTTGAAAATGCCCCTAATGGCTTGAACGGAACACGCCAAAGAAAAGAAGTAAAGTATTGAACTTTGTGTTGTATTGTTGAGGGAAATATATTTCGTTCACAATAGTTAAGACCAGAAAATCCTGTTTGTTCTGGCCTATTAAAGTTAAGCATTGTACTAGCTCAAACATTTCATTATACCAAATTTCATGTGGACACAACAGGACAACATGGTGCTTACTCGGTATAATGGCCCCTCGAACCTTCACTGAGCCTGAATAGGCGTTTTATCTTATCCGAACTGCGACTGAATCGAATCAATCTGTTCTTTCTGGGGATGGCCACACACCATGTGTGTTCCTGACTGGAGTTATAGTGCGTAATTCATTCCCCCTGCACAATCAAATCCCCTCCAGATAACTGTTCGTTTCGTTTCTGTGATGATTGGCTCTTTGGTGACTTGATGGCTCTTGATAGCTGGGCGTTACATTTCTCACAGGGTAGAGCCTTTAATAATTGATTTATACAGCTAGATGTGTGTATCGAGATGCGGCCAGACATTCCACCATATTTGCTCGTTATCGAAGTTTATGGGGTACTACTACTTGTGTTTGTTGTAAATATGAAAGTGGATATTCAATATTTGCTGGGGGGCCGTACAAGTGAATTGAATTCGCAGCATTCCGAGGACAGGGACATGTGGCAATACCAACCGACAACCACACTCGGTTGAGTCTGTATTCCTGTCTAACAAATTGCTGTTTGTTTTTTGATTCCGTGTTGAATATTCTGATAAACTATGCACAAGTCAATAGCATTTCATTCTCTATCCGATGGTATGAAATATATATACGAGCATAAAACACACCCCGCTTGCAGGGGCTTGCTACAGTTCCGGAATGTTGCCTTGTAGGGTTGTTTCTTTTTCCCCACTTGTCAGTTTTTTTTGATCGCCTTTGTATTTATTTAATTGCAACCAGAGATAAATTTAATTAACTGCACTTTACTTGCGTATGGGTGCGTGGCTCGAAAAGGATTTATTCTCCCACTCCTGGTCTGTGGTTGTGAACTCATTAATATGTAGCCATAGCAATGGGTTTGTAATTAAGTGCATTTATAGATATACCCATTGAAAGTGCGTACCAGTTGGTTGTGGCTCTAGAATGCCTTTGAATAGAGAATTGGCAAAGCTGCCTCCGATGAGTATACTTGCAATAATTGATTTTTGTTTAAACATTTCCACTTACAATGTTTTGATAGGTTAATGTTTGTAGTCAGATTAGCCAGGATGCTCATGGTAAATATTTTGTCTTGTCTAGTTTGTGGAGGGCTTTTGATTAACTGGGCAATGGTCGAATGTTAATGAACCACTTATGGTAACCAAATGATATTGTTTGTATTTAAGCTTTACTGGACTATCCAATTTGTTAGACAGTACACTCGAAACTAGACGTATAAGGACTCACCCATATGTCCATTCAAAGTTGTTCTTGGTTCTTCTTGTAACAGATTTTTTAATTGTGTGTTTTCTGCTATGCAGTAGCACTTGCGTTTCTCCATTGGGTCTTCATATCACCCTGGCATATGTCTTTACATTATAGATAATCCTTAAAAAACGTTAGGAAAACTCATGTAATTCTTTCGCCCAACGTCCACACAAGAAAGTGGCTTCTTTGCAATGAATATATCGTTGTGCGGAAAAAAAACGAAATGAGGATGTTGAGCCTACCTATTATAAGATAACACTTGCTTAGACTCACAAATAAAAAAGAGGATTTATCCGATCATTTAGTATTAGACCTCCTAACTACATATCATCATCATCATCGGCACTACAACCTGGAACCGGTCTTGGCCTTATTTAGCAAGTCCTGAGGCTTGTTAAATTTTCCATAATGATTTGTATTTTCCGGGCAAGGTCATTAGTCTTGCGCCAGAGGCTCCCCGACGGGGAATCGAACCCCGGTCTCCCGCGTGACAGGCGGGTATACTAACCAGTATACTATTGAGGAGCTATTAATATCGTTGTTCCTTCATAATATTTGGAATGTCGACTAAACAAAAAAAACATTGGCATAATCCATGATACAGGTTTTAATTACGACAACTATAGCAACTAAATTACAGCATTTCAATTTTAATGTCTCAACCGTAAAGGAGAAATGCGTCAATTACAAAATGGTTATGCTAAGGATGAGGATATTATATCAATCTTGGAAATACCTGTGGCGGTTCTACGAACCACACAATCCGCTATAGGTCGAGATATCGTCGTTCCACCAAGGAATATACTCGCCTATATCCAAACTACACGTGCCCACAGATATGTGTCCTCAAAAGAAATAAAAGATAACATTCATGGAGTCAACAACCCCACGTATCCACAGATACATGGGCCACAAGTCCGACCAATTTTTCTACGCCTGCACGGCGATCGAAGGACATGAGCCAGCATAGAAATTGTGTACCAATCTGTGGCGGTTCTACGAACCACACAATCCACTATAGGTTGAGATATCCTCGTTCCACCAAGGAACATACTCACCTATACCCAGATTACACGTGCCCACAGACACGTGTCCTCAAAAGTCCTTCTTTACGCCTGAAACAAAAGGTAACATTCCATATACCCAACATTGAATTCAATGGTCAAAACCAATCGAACTAAACGTTCAAAATTTCCTAATATTGAATTCAAGGCACCCATGCAATTCATCCATTCAATTCAATTCAATGCAATTCCCCCATTTACTCAATTCATCCAATTAAACGCATTTTTCTAAAAGCAAACAGAATAATGCATATCTCCTCATATAGCTAATAGTAATTAGCACCCAAAATTTCTTGCAAGATCCCAAAACCAAGAGGCGCATGTGTGCAAACAAAGGCATAGCGATTCGCCGCCGACACACAATTCTTGCAATCATAAACATCTTAACGCATATCTCACGCCCGATGTTTTATGAGTTAGAAACCGACATCCAAATTCCACGGTTCCTTTGTTACCCATCTGAAGCGTACGAAAACTCTTGTTGCCTTAAGCCAGATGGGTAACGCAAACAAAGCCTATGAAAGGATCGAGTAATAAGTGGCGGTACGCTCGATCCTTCCAACAAAGATACAGATAAGAAGATAGGAATGAAAACTATGATGAGAAATTTCTTTTGCAGATAAGAGGATTAGTATCAAAAGTACGATGGAAAATTTCCTTTTACAGATGAGGGGAAGAGACTCGAAAAAGGGAAATAAAAATTTTCAAGGAGACAGTTGACAGAACAGTCAGAGAACCCCGATGAGGAGGTATCCGCATAGCGAATTTAAATAACCGAAAAAAGAAACCGCCGGTCCGAAGTCTCGTAACGTTTAAATATGCGATTTAACAATAGTCGAAATCGAGAAGCAAACGAAGAAGATTAATGGCACGTGCGGTGTTGTCAAGACCGAGTCCCGAAAATTATCGATAGTGTCGTTGGATTTTTATTTTAGTGTCGTTTCTAAGAGTCACGTCGAGTGTCGAACAACTTGTTTTCGGTCGAAGGGATCTGAAAGAGTTTAAATGTGTTTCCTTTTGTTTCACAAGTAATTGACAGAAAAAAAACGTTGTAGACTAACGACGAATTTTTGAGGGTATTCAATCCCCAGTTGTGTAACGAACTAAATATAACAATAAAATAAAATTAAAATAAATCGAAATATCTCTGCGTTTCATTTGTGCTGCATCCGCTCTGTGTTCCTGGTTGTTCTTTTTTGTGTGTGGACAGTGTTCGGCACAACACTTTGACAACATCATACAAATCCGCTAAAAATCCATCAACTGGATATACATGAACGCTTGGCACAGCTGCGCCAAGACCATTGCGATGCAACAGCAATAAACGAAAACGCTGTTCCCATAGGGCAAAGTAAATCCCAAGATCGACTACTGTAAATCACACACTCGACTGTTTGCGCAAGCAATCCATCAGAGGTGTGAAATTTTGACGATCATAGGATGATCTACAGCATGCAGACAATAACCTCCGCGTCTGTATGTGTGAGCGCGATCTTCACTGGTGGAGAGATTCTCGATTGAGAGAAAGTCACCACCCAGGGGAAGTGAACGAAGAGAAAGACAACTATGGGGAGAATAGAATCATCTCCGGAGAAAGTGACGACAGTCGATATAGAACACCTGTTTCGCCAGTTGGGAACGCAACTCCGTTGTTGCCGATGGTTCGCCAACTGGGAAACAGCAAAGGTTGTTTTCCGCGTCGAGTTCCTCCTCGACGGGACAGCAAACTGTATTTGGCGTTGTTGCCCAGCGAATGACTGCCGAGACGGGCAGTAATTAAACACATTTTGAATCTACATTAATTTACTTTTATTTCCGATTTAAATTTTATTTATGGAACGATGTAATGCACGTTAACAAGTAAAAAACGATTCGAGTTATATCAAACGTAAAAAAACAGTGTAGCACAAAACTGTCTGATCTAGATGTTATATGAACAACAGGTGCTGAAAGCACCGTATACCAATCAAAATTTTTCTTTTACATCAAAACAAACTGTGTACGAAAACAGTAAAACCAGCACCGCGTGAAAACAGTACCATGGAAAACGTCACATGAATAGACCATTTTGCTTTTGTCTATTCAGCAATAGGTGGCGCTCCGTGTGGTATGTTTTTTCCGACTGCTATAAGATATAATATATATGTTGCGGAACTGCAACATCTTCCCGGGCCGCGACGATGGACCCAGTAGTCCTCCTTAGTTGGCGTCAGCGCCGTGGGAAGTGGCGGTTGGTATTTGGTTGAGCTCAGAGCCCTTAATGCTCGTATTGCTCATACACCGGTACGGTAAAACGGTAGGGTGGCAATAATTAATTATGTTGACTAGAACTAACTATTAATTGAATTAATTTGTTATAAAATATACTTAGTTATTGTTTCAATTTCTAGTCAATTATCAGTGTTAGTGTGTGTGTGTGTATGTGTACCGAAGGTCCAGTTGGCCATTGATTAATGACGTTATAGCTTGTGATAAGGCCGTCCTTCTTTATTGTTTATAGTCTCCGACATATTGTGGAGGGGTTGCCTGAGATGCGATATTTACCGCATTAGCGGCGGCAACGATTTGAATAAGCACTTACGTTATTCATAGTTTGTTGTTTGACTTATGTGTTTAATGTTGAATGTTGGTTGGATCGTAAATCCCTGGTGTCATCGATGATCTTCTTGGACGTAGTCCTCCTTTGGATCGTGATCCCTCTGTGTCATCGATGACCTTCTTGGACGTAGTCCTCTCTTTGGATCGTGAATCCGTATGTAAAATTTCAATAAGTTGGACGTAGTCCCAAGTCGGATCGTAAATCCGTTTAAATGAATAAGAATATCTTGGACGTAGTCCCCTGTTGGATCGTGAATCCGTAAGTGTAGTTTATATAGTTGGACGTAGTCCTATGTTGGATCGTGGATCCATGAATGGTAATTAAGCGCTGTGGTCAGCAATATGTTGAAGGTGATGGGTTGTAATTCCTGGTTGGAAATGTGTCCATTTAGATTTAGTTGAAATCTAGGTGCACTAGATGGAGCTGTCAATTCAGTCCAAAGACCGATTAGTTGCGTTAAAGTCGGCCGTGCAATATTGGTTTTCTATCATCTTCTGAATATGGCCAGCCTGTGCCGATATTAGAAGTATTAGAGTTGCCGCCAACTGCATATGATCATCTGCGTCATGAATCCAAGGTGATTGCTGTGCCTGATGCTGTTGCAGTTGGGGATTTGTCCCATCTACGCCGCTAAACCAATGCTCGGCGTTGGGCGAATTTCTTTATGGGAGCTTAGATTGACGTTGGCCACATTGCCTGGCGGAGTATTTTATCCACTGATAGAGTGATTGTTCTCCAAATGATAATTATGATCGCCGGTATTGTTGGATGCTCTGGCATTTGAACTGTAGTTACCGTCAGCCGATTCACATATCCGACGTTGAAGTCGCTGAGCGTAACTCTTAAACGCAGAATCGGGACTGCGGTCATACGGTGCAGCCATTGTCTGCGAACCACCATCATCTTCATAATAATTGTCAGCACAATGTCTATGCTGCTGCTGCGATTGTTGTTGTGGGTGCTGTGACCGCATGTGATTCCCTTTTGGAACAGCATAGTTGTTCAGGTTTTGATGGTGTTGTGGTTGAACACCTTGCGGCATATTCTGTTGTTCAATAAGCCTTGTTTAATTGTGTCGTAGGATAAACTAGTCTTAAAGCCAGGTACTTTTCTTCTTCGTATGGTGGCTGGACCATGTGTTCACTATTCACCTTCCGTTGGTTGGATTTCCCGAAGGGTGCCGACATCTTTCCTTTTTTTCTTCTTCTGTATTCCCTTATCTTGGCACCGAAAGCCTATCTTAGACACCGACTCCGTTGGAGTGGTGCCCCCGTGGCAGCTATGTGCAATGGGCGGTGTTAAACGGGTGCCCCCAGAGCATTTCGTCCAGGCGGCGAAAGGTGAAGAACCCCAGACACGTGACAGCGATATGTGCCTGGGTGGCGAGAGCGGCAAAATCAGGATGCTCGAACGATGAATCCAGGTGACGAGAAGCGGTGAACTCCAAATCCGCGACAGCTTTCTGATGACATGCTTTTCCGAAGGGTACCGGCATCTTTCCTTGTTCCTCGTTTTCTTGTCCCTTAGTCTTGTAACCGAAAGTTTATCTTAAACACCGACTCCGTTGGAGTGGTGCCCCCGTGGCAGCTACGTGCAATGGGCGGTATTAAGAGGGTGCCACCAGAGCATTTCGTCCAGGCGGCGAAAAGCGAAGAACCCCAGACACTTGACAGCGTGCCTAGGTGGCGAGAAGCGACAAATCCTGGATGCGTAAACGATGCGCCCAGGTTTCGAGAAGCGGTGCCCAGGAACGGATGTGGATGAGGCGGTGAAAATCGCAATTCTCGGATTTCTTGACCGTATTCATCTGTAATTCGATTTTTGGGATGATACTTGCAGGTATAAGACCGGATGTGTCGTTGTTGATGAACTTTGTCTTAGTACTGACCGCTTCGATTTCATTGCATTGTCCTCTTGACTGTTTTGTCCGATGGGTCATCGTCCTCTTCTTGAGGTTCCTTTAATTTACGCGGGGCGTAGAGTGGTAGCGTGGGTCGTTCCAAGTACCTGCAACTTCATTAAAAAGAGGAGCCGAATGATGTCCTCAATCCAAACCCTGGAATTGATCGAATATTTCTTGAGGTACCTGCAGTGAATTCTGTAAAATTAAGCCAAATGAAACAACCTTGGATGTCGAACAGTGGACTGTACTTTGTATTTGATTAATTGAGTATTAATTAAATTGTTGGTTAACTGTATTATTTAAATTGCTAAATAATAGTAATTTGTGGACTGTAATTTGTATTTGGAAGAATTACTAGCTTTTCGTTTATTGATGATGACTTGTTCGACTTGTATGTTAAAGTTAAAATATAAGTTGGATCGTAAATCCATCTATATCATCGATGACTTCTTGGACGTAGTCGTCTTTTGGATCGTGAATCCCTCTATGTCATCGATGAACCTTTGAACGTAGTCATACGCGTTCCACTCGAATGAAACGAAAAAATGTTGTTTTATTTATATTGGAAGCTTATGATGTTGGTAAAAATAGGAAATATCTATTAATTCATTCTATTTACCGTCGATTGCAATAGAAAAATTATTAAAATAAAGCAGAAATTAGTTTATTTTCACAAGAGTGATGAACCACCTAATCAGTACGGGCTCGGATATGTCCAGTCCGATTGAACTCAAGAAATACATATGTGGTAAGCATATTCCACTTGACCACGGTGTCTTCGTTTTTCAGAAGCACATCTGCCAGAGTTCCACTCTTATGAAGTGCTCCATCACTTTGTTTATTATCAACGCTTGGTGATGTAATACTTGCATCCGATTCCCATTGTTGTTGTCAGGTTCTAATTGAATAGCTTTCGTATCGGCGTCTATGGCTTCATCGTACTTTCCTGTATTGATTCGGCCATATGCTTTGCTGTAATTTGGATTGTAGAATAATGCAGAGTTGCAGTCTTTAATCGCACGATCATTTTCTGTTGCACGGATATAAACTGCAGCTCGATTACAGTAGAATATTGGGTTTTCCGGATCGAAACTAATTGCCCGGTCTTGGACTACTGCTTCTTGATATTTGCATTCCTTCATCGGGCGGTTGCCTTTATTCTTAATCTGTTCGGCTGTTTCAAGGGATTGTGGATTGCGTTCGATAAACATCGACTGGAACATTTCGAATAGATCTAACCTTTGTGGTTCCGCTTGTGAGGTTGTGCCTGCACTGTTAGACGTAGCTTCTTCGCTATCGAGATCCTCATCATCGCTCAGATTAAACGCTGCTTGCAAACATTGTATAACAACATCCAGACTTTCGACGACGTCAGTGCCCAGCGATTAGCCCTCACTCGGTTGTTTTACATAGTCAATGAAGGATTTAACGAACTGCTTGTGGACTTGATCAGACATTTTCGAAATCTATCAACCGTAAACACTGAATTGCCGTTATTGGCCTCAAATCAATGTCTACACTCAATTCATGTTAGAAACTAGAATAGTCCCGAATCACTGCACGATCCTGTTCTTGATATACGAAGGTGATTGTTTCCCGTTTCACAATTTTGCTATTAATTACGATTTCTTTGTTTAAAATTATTATGAATTCATTTGTTTTTGTTTGTTCTGCGTATTTCCATTCATTGGAAATTCAGCAACAATCATTAAAAGCGGTTAGCTTAACCTTAGTTTCCGTCCTTTTGTTGATTTAATTAATACTTTATTTAGTTTTGATGATGAAAATAGTGTGACGTCAACACGTAGATTTAATCACAAAGCACGACACAGCACAACACTCCTTAAGTTAGGATCCATTCGGATCGCTAATTAATTTGTATATATTATTATTAAATTATTGCCACCTACCTGATCTCGGCGATATTTCCTTGCTGGTTTCGTCTTCCTTTAACATTGTCCATAGGTTGGCGCCTTCTTGCGGATGAATCCGGAACACTGCACGTTTCGAGCCAAAGACCATTGAATAACGAAAAGCAAATGGAATTAAATGAAAGACAAGGTTTCTTCAGCACATATTTTATTATTATTGCATTATGCATGCATTATTAATGAAAAAAATATTTTCCAATAGCGTAAAATGTGAACACTAATTATATATCTATAAATATCTGCGATGGGCTGTTAAAATACAGGGAAGTACATTTTTAGCGTTGGGGAATCTAACTCAGGAAGAAAAGTTTGAGAATCAAAGCACTAATCCAGCCGTGTATTGGGAATGAATTGTTATTTTCAACTACTCATTACCGAAGTCGAAATGATATTCTAATTGTTGCAGAATACGGCTTTGCTTTTAATTTTTTTTTGTGCTGTTTTTCACTATGGTTTATGTATCGTGTGTATCTGTTGGAAACACCAGATATTCCTCAACAGTGTGAGAATAATTTCATGAATTTCTTCAACAAGTTTGAGGGTGTGCTGTTGTGTGCTTTTGTAATGTGCACATGTCAAATGGTCTATTAATACTGTTTTCGGTATCAAAAAAGAGGGTAGAGCTTAAAAGTGTAGACCTAAAGTTCGATTCGAGAAATTGGGAAAAATGTATTAAGTAACAACGTTTTGCTCGAGCACATCCACTAGCCGTTCCATAGGTTCATGATACATATTTTGTATATAAGAGAAGTTTAAAACAACGGTCATACACAATTCTACCACACATCTAACACCATTCATCGAAAAACAAGTGAAAAATTGCATTCTCTTTTCCAAATATAGATTCCAGCAAGCGAGTGTCGATGCATGCAAATTGTACCGAGGAAATGCATGATCGGACAGAGCGCATTAATCTCGCATACTTCGACTGAAGAATGGCTCCTTACTGCTGATTGTTCATTTAAAATTGACCTATAGAATGTGTAAATGCTTTGTTTACGGTTTTGCGGATGAATATTATGTGACTTGACTGATCACCCCTCATAGAAAATCAAACCAAAGTCACTTTGGCGTTTATGATATAATTATTATTATAATCCATTACGATCCGGCGATATTCGTGACTAGTGGCAGGACTGTCTGCACTTTTATTTCTAGTGTGTACCGAACTGGCTGTGCTAACAGCATGTAGCAACCACGTTGGTGTCGGTTGGTGTAAGCAAACCGCTGCGGCTATGGCACAAGTTGATCCTTCTGCATCCCCTTGATGCTTTCGGTCTCTTTCCGGAAAATCGTGTAGCTTGAGCCTACCGCGCATTTGTCGGAATATTTGCACTCTGCCGATATTGTTGTTGCAGGTGATTGGCGGTGCTTATACTAAGGCGTGTTGTACCATGGAGAACTGTATTGGATCGGCGTGTAACTGTCCAACGACCTTGATATCGTTCGCCTGCTGAGCGAATTCGGTCACGCTGAGGTCATTTGATGTCACGAGCAACATCCTAAGCGTCCTTGTTTCGGCCAATGATCGCACGTATACCAAGCAGTGCGACGTTATTCTTTAGAGCTTTTTAACTTGAAGCAGACATCATAACCTACAATGTGTTGCTTCGAAGAATGGTCTTAAGGGGTCATATATATGATGGCGAAAAAAGCTTTTCTCGATGGTTTGTTAAACGGTTTAGTATATGTATATAAAATTTTTTGCAAAATATTGCATACAGGGCAAAGTCTCTGCTTTCAAGCTGGCGAATGCCAGGACGATCCTTGTCCCTGTTCAATCCAAGTTGACAAGTCTCCACGTGACACCCTTGGATAGCTGCTTTGGCACCCTCTAAGTAGTGAACAGTGATGATGATGGTGATAAACAGAGGATGAACGGGAGGGAAACAATCAAATCACGATGCACTTGAAAATTCCACAAAGGTAACGTAGCGACAAAAGAACTCCGACAGTAATGAACTGCTCAATTTTTATATTCTTCTTAGAGCACTACACTGTGCCTCCTCAGGGAATAATGCTTGCATGACTGTAAGCCATGTAGGGTTGCACTCGTCCATTCTTTTATATTGGGGCGAATCGGAAAGCACTTGAATAGGGAGTTAATCTGCGGCAGTTCCTATGTGAAGAAAAAAATTGGTATAGGTTGTATACCTATGCAAAAATTACCCGACAATGAAGGAAGATCGTGCGGTTTTATTACAGAAAAGAAAAGTACCAAAAACAATCCGTTTACACAATGTTTAGTCTGCAAAATATCCATCATCAGATTCTGCAACCTTTTCCCATCGATTTACAAGCTCGTAGATGCCATTTTTGAAGAAATTTTTTTCACGGGATTCAAAAAACGCGAAACCAAAAACAATCCGCTTACACAATGTTTCATCATCATCATCGGCACTACAACCGGGAACCGGTCTTGACCTTATTTAGCAAGTCCTGAGGCTTGTTAAGTTTTTCCATAATGATTTGTTTTTTCCGGGCAAGGTCATTAGTCTTGCGCCAGACACAATGTTTAGTCTGCAAAATATCCATCATCAGATTCTCCAACCTGTTCCCATGTATTTACAAGCTTGTAGATGTCATTTTTGAAGAAATCTTTTTGGTGGGATTCAAAAAACTGTACTACCACGTTCTCAACCTCCCCTCGAGTTTTGAACTGGATATAGCGCATTCCCCTATGGCCAATAAGAGATGGTAATACCACAGAGCAAAGTCTGGTGAATATGAAGGATGGGGCAAAAGTTCCTAGCGGAGTGAAGAAATCGCTTCCAGGGTCAACCTTGCTACAGGGGCGTCGTGTTGTTTTGGTGGAAAAGAACATTCTTCCTATTCATGAATGTTGGCTGTTTTTTTGCGAATTATTCGCCCAATTTGTGCAATTGTGCTAACTAAATCTTTTTGTTAATGGTTTTACCACTGTCCAAAAACTCAGTGCAGTAGTTCACCACACGCCCTCCGTTGATGAAGAACAGGTTTAGCACTTAAAGGCATTGGATCATGTGATGAAAGACAACGGTATGATCGTTTTGTGTTTCAATAAATTGTCCACTTTTGTTCACAGATCAAAATCCAGTTCAAAATTGGACAATTCTGGTTCCTGGTGAGAAAGGCTGAGCAAATATTATCTCGCAGGATTCGGTTCGCAGTAGTCAGTTCGTGGGGTATCCATTTACTCATCTCCCAGGAATTTTCCAGCTGATGCAAGTGTGCACGAATTATATCATCGTTTATCCCAAACCGTTCGGCATGTACCTCACAAGTTTGGCTAAAATCCTCTCCAGTTCATCATCATCGGCACTACAACTGGGATCCGGTCTTGGCCTTATTTAACAAGTCTGAGGCTTGTTAAATTTTCCATAATAATTTGTTTTTCCGGGCAAAGTTATTAGTCTTGCGCCCAAATCCTCTTCAGTTGCTGCTTTAATTGCTTCAAATCGAGAGATTTTATTCTACCCAATCTAGGTGTATCTTCAAGGGTCTCATCGCCACTTGAAAAGGTTTGAAACCACTTTTGAGCTGTTCGTTCACCTCTCTGAATGTTGCTTATATTACTCTTGCTGCTTCGGCATCTTTTGCGTCGGATACAACCATACTTAACTATGCATTTCTGAACTGTCACTATCAACCTGTTCTCTATGACGGTAATGTCCCGATTCATAAGCTTCCAGAAAAGCTCTAATATACATATCTACCCCAGGCGGTGGATAGTATTATTATAGCACATCATCATCATCATCATCGGCACTACAACCGGGAACCCCTCTTGGCCTTATTTAGCAAGTCCTGAGGCTTGTTAAATTTTCCATAATGATGTGTTTTTTTTCCGGGCAAGGTCACTAGTCTTGCGCCAGAGGCTCCCCGACGGGGAATCGAACCCCGGTCTCAGCGTGATAGGCGGGTATTACTATAGCACACCAATTTTAAAAACTACTTTCTTGGTTACCTGATAGTTATGTTGAACACGAGTCGATCTCTTCTAAAGGAAGAGAGACAATTGCACCTGGTGGATCTACGCTATGGAGCGAAATGGCAATGAGAGGTACTAGGCGATTGCAGGTAGTACAAAGACTTCGGGATTCAAGGGAGTCGTACGCCCTCTATTTGAAAGAAAAGAATGGCAAAAAGGTTCTGTGGGGGAGAAGTGCAATTCCCTGCATGGAAGAATAAAGGAAGGCCACTGTGTCGAAATGAGTGAAAATAATACTCGATTCCCTAATGTGGATCATGAGTATGTGAAGATTCTGAAGTAGGTTGTATTATTTTCTTGGTTTACTTAATTTTAATTTGAAAATTGTTTCTATGGTGGCTCAGGGGCAGCATACCCTATTGTATTCAAAACAACCGTCGATCTCTAGTAATTACTGAAGGAAAAGGGGAGAAAAGTATAAAAAAGTAAAAAAAAAAAACGGATACTATTATGTGATTTGATGTTGAATCAATGGGTCCTGATTTGGTTGTACAGTCCCGTTTCTATGGATGGGGGTCGCTGGTGGTAAGTGTTTTGGGGTTTTGTGAGTCGTTGTCAAAGTGTCACCGAAGTGTTCCTCCGAACACTGTTCACGAGGAGAGAAACAACCCGGAACACGGGGACACTGCCACAAATAAAACGCTGAGAGTTATTTTCACTTTCTATTTTATTGTTAATGTTTTATTATCTTTCGTCACACAGAAATTACAACGGATCCCAAGAACTAGGATTGAATTGAAATTGATGCAAGGTGTCACTACCGTTTCCTTAGTAAAACTATAACGTATAAATTCGTATCACACGACAACCGACACACATTTCCTTTTGACGACACGGAAGGTTTACTATTACTTTTAATTGTTTCGCGGTGAGATAGCCAGTGCAAGTGCGAAGTTAGGGATATCTCCTCGTCGAGTTCTCTAACTGTTCTATCTTTATTAGACTGATGCTCGAAGTATCCTGAAAAATTCTCCTGCCCGCGCCGCTTAATTTTCGATCTTTTCGTGGGATTTGTTTGTGTTACCCATCTGGCTTTTAAGGGGACATCCCGGTTTGTCGGGTCAAAAAATAGGTAATTTTCATGATTTTTTTTAAGAGAAAGTATTAAAGATATAACAACAATTTTTTTTTAAACATTTTATTTATCTTTCGACTACGTTTGTAAATTTTGTCGAGTCACTCCGGAACCGGACCCCCCCTCCAGGTCTTCAAAGTTAGCCATCCGTTCTGCTCGTGTAAGGGTTATTTTCGTCCTCGGTGAAAAAATACGAAAAATGCAAAAAGTTTATTGAACCTAAATACATTTAGCCCAATGTGAGTGAAAAAAATTTTAAAATTGATAAAAAACAAAATGGCGGACTATTGAAAAAAAAAATTGATTTTCGGCCCTTTTTTACTCTATTTTTTAGTTATAACTAAAAAAATAAAAAAAATAATAAAAAAGTAATTCGCCCACAATTTGCGGGTGCTTGTTAAAAATATGTGTGCGAACTTTTATAAGAATCGCATGCACCGTTTTCATATTATCGCTTACACCGCACTCAAAAAAGTCGTTTCGAGAAAAACGCATTCAAAGTTTTGTATTTGTATTTGTATCCGCGGGAGACCCGACCCTTTAATGACCTATAATTTTGGAACCGCCTGAGATTTTGTTTCCAAATTTTAACATATTATTTTTGAAGGATAAAACTATCGATTAAGCAAAAAAAAAGATTGATTTTTTGAACCGAACAAACCGGAATGTCCCGTACAATGTTCTTGTGCGCTTCAGATGGGTAATAAAAGAGCCGTGGGATTGGTATTGGTTTCTAATTGTGTTTCCAAATCATAAACATCTAGCGTGAGATCTACGTTAGGATATTTATGATTGCATGGACTGTTGGTCGGCTATCCTTTGTTTGCACAAGTGTGCCATTTAGGTTTTGGGCCATGCTAGGAATTAAGGTGCTAATTGCTATTAGCTATCAGCTATTATTCGTTGTTCAGTTTGTTTACCGAAGAACGCGTTTAATGGATGTATTGCATTGATGCCCTGAATTGGATGCGTGGAGTGGATGCGTTGAATTGGGGCGCCGAATTGGATGCATTGAATTCAATATTAGAGACTTTTGGAAGTTTAGTTCGATTGATTTTTGCTATTGAATTCATCGTTGGTGTCTGTTTCAGGTGGGAGTAAGGGGCACGTGTAATGGATAACGGTGAGTATGTTCCTTGGCGGAAAGGACATCTCAACCTATAGTGGGTTGTGTGCTTTGTTGAACCGCCACAAGTGTCCGAAGTTTGTCGAACTAATTGAGGGACTAGCGTTGGGGTCCTGGAAGTATTTACTAAAAAGATTTATTCTCAAGCATCACTATATTAGTTGCAGTAAATGTGTTTTTGAGGGACTGAAATTTACCATTTGTAGATTATTGTCGTTGAATGAAAGAATTTTCTTCTTGCAGCGTGGTGGTCTTTCTTTTATATTGTAAGTTTGTTTTTGGTAGAGAATTGATGGGATGATCACAGTGTGACACTGTTTGCCATTGAAAAATTTTAATTTTCTGCTAAATTCTGGCTGTGTACCAAAGCCAGGTTTTAGAGGAAATCGTAGTCGCGATCACCAATATTTTATATTTCAGTAACTCTTAAGTGCGTAATCCTTTTCGTTCGGTTTTCCATTCTTTTCTCTTCTTTCTTACTTTTCTTTTTTTCCATTTTCCTCTTTTTTTGTTTCTTTTCTTTTCTCTTTGTTATCTTTTTCTTCTTTTTTTTTTTTTTTTTTCTTTAATTATAATATTTTTACTTCCATTTACTTCTCTCTTTTCTTTGGACGTTTGCTTATGCCATTTCGTATGCTTGTTATGAAAACTTCGAAAGTGGCGTAGTTCAGAGACATTCCAATAACTTGTGGTGCAAAAACGTAACTTCCCCATTCATTTAAGCTATGTTTCTTCTTGAGCGGGGTTACTCGTAGCGAATTCGAGAGTCTACTTGACTCATAGAATGCTACTGGCTTCCTAGCACTGACAGAGATGAACTGATGAATAAAGTGTAGAATCGTCTTTGGAATGTGCAGCAAGTGTATTCGGTATCTAAGTTGCGCTAACGACGGAATTAACCTATGAGAGTTAAAGTGAATGAAGAGACATCGTTTTTGATGTTTCTCATAAACACCCAAAGAGGGCGTCTTAGCCTTTTCTTTTTCTTTTGACAGACAGTAATAACTTGCATCCCGCCGAAGCTTATAGAGTCAGCCATAAATCTTTAACTCGGAACTATAACGAAAGATCCGAACTCCTAATATTGTCCACAGGCTACATAGAGACCGAACTAATTGACATATGGAGGCACTCAAATAATATCGTTCTTTGTCGAAATACACGGACGATAAACGCTCTGATGGGTTATGTAACATTAGAATTTCAGATCTTTAAATTATAAACTGTTCCCTGTGGTTTTCTTTCATCATAGAAAATGATAAGTATTCTTTTGATGTGTATTATTTTCTTATAATTGTTCCAATCAAAAGGGTTGTGTAAAAGAGCATGGGGATGAGGTTTTTTAGGCAAATTGTACTTATCATTTTGTCCATTAGAGTGCGTATATTCTCAATTATTCATTATTAAAATGTTTGTTGTTTTTTTCTTTCCAGGTAAAGATCATCTTTTATACCAATACTGAGATGTAAATGTAGAATAAGAAAGGTAAGGACCATTTGATGAGTTAACTTGAACTTATGTGGTTATATTAGACCACGCGTCAGAATACATAGTCATAGGCTTGAGTTCTTGTTAGAAAAGTCATGTCAGTCATTTATTACTACTTGGAAGAATGTCCCCTTACATTTGTTATTATCTTTTATTTCACCAACCACTGTGCACACCACACACACTTAATGTTAATAGAACCACACTTTGTTTTATTTCAGTTCTAACTTTTATTCAATTTCACTTAGGATTAGTTAATGTTACATTAATTTATACTTTACTAGATTATAAATTAAACACACACAACCGATAACTCCACGCCCGCTGGTTATATTGCACACAACACAAAATCACAGCACATCCATCTTTTTGACACGTAACATTCACTGCTCTCGATATAATTTTACGTGCAACGGACTTCAAAAATTTAGCACCAAACCCACTCGCGAACAACCGTCTCGGTCAACAATTTAATATCAACTCCTAATGACCGTTTCGGGCAAATATCAAAAACCAACTCCTTTAACGAAGACTTTTTTTCTTCCATCCTGCAGATCGAAGGATATGTCCTTTTTTCTGCTTGGCCCTCTTGCCAGCCGCTATTTCCTTTCTTTATCTTTCCCGGCTTGGGATCAAAAGAGGAAACACAAAGGAAAAATCAACAGAGGATGGTGCTAATGGACATTTATGATCCTCTATGTTGGTGGGCGCTAACACGAACGTGCGGTTCGTTTTATGGTGCAAGTTATTTGTTTTAGGAGAATGGACAAAGAAGTTCCCTGTGGGAAATGGTTTGGGTAAACACACCTTTGAAGGATCATAAAATTGCAGACTTACATTTTATGATTCTCAACAACTTTGCTTGAAAGTCCGCAGATTTCGATCCAGGCGAATTTGCGTGTTGAACATATGGTTCGTTCTTTCACGTTTTGGATTCAAATTAAATTCAATGTGGGCAAATTGAACGTGTAGTTCAATTTGTTTGATACTGAATTGATGTCGCGATATTTAATGTATGCGCGATTAATGATAGAGCTTAGCTCCAAAGAGGTGGGTATTCAGAGGTGGAGGGTTTTGTGCGCAACACATTCTTCCAAATACTAATAAATATAGGAGCGTCTTATACAATATTATCATAGCTTATAATAATATTATAGTAATAACTATAAATGAATTGGTAACAAGTAAATATAGTTTTTCGCGAATATTATATTTGAAAAATAACTCCAATTCTGCGATCTGGTTACAAAAGTCACCCAATATAAATTTATACACTAAACACAAGTGTTGTAGGATATGTCAAGACAAAAAGAAATTTGAAAATGAACTGAACTTTAAAGTTCTTCTTTACCATCGACGAGGTTCTCACGATATTTATTTTAAGATGGTTTTTGAAATAACTTTAAATGTTAGGGCACAAAGTTGGCAGAGAGAGAGGGAAGGGGTAATGAAAGAAGAAATTGATGTACATAGGCTTTTGAATGCCTAGAGAATTTATTCTAATTACGAGGACATACATGAATATATGCAGAATATTCGACTAACGAATGGTTCTCTGTGTTTATCCGTTCGCCTGAAGTTAATTTTTAGATTGAACTGATACTTTACAGCGTTTGCGAAAATGTGACCACTAAAACTTAGATGAATTACACGATGGTTGCATGTGTCTAATCTTTCAATGCAATGACTTTAAAAATGCATGTAGCAAAAAATTAGGCAGACATATTATGTTTATTTGTTGAAGGTATTTAAAGACTGGCGTAAGTCTCTAATGAGTTTCACTCTGCGTTTACATCCTGTCGAATACGTGCAACGCTGACTTAAATGCATTTGACCAAATAGGTGGATTGAACTTAGATTTAACACCCAATACATCATCATCATCATCGGCACTACAACCGGGATCCCGTCTTGGCCTTATTTAGCAACTCTCTCCACCGGTATCCGGTCATTATCCGAGACTTGTTAAATTGTCCATGATAATTTGTTTTTCCGGGCAAGGTTATTAGCCTTGCGCCAAACTTTCTCAGGATGTCGCTGCATGCATTGATTCACTACTTGGCGGGTGTCAAAGTAGCTATCCGGGGGTGTCGCGTGGAGACTGTATGTCAACTTGGATTGAACAGGGACAAGGATCGTCCTGGCCTTCGCCGGGTTGAAAGCACGCGCTTTGCCCTGTATGTTCGCTCCCAACCCCCTAAAACCCAATACGCGCCTTACAAATTATGCCCAGACTGGATGGGTGAAGTATCCTCTTATGAAACCTTATACGAGGGTTGCCTTTTATATTTCGGGATTAGAGAACAAAAACAAATATTGATCATCGAAAATCACTTTATTGTTTTTCAAAATATTCCCCATGAAGATCTATACACTTTTGCATGCGTTTGAACCAATTGTCGAAGCACTTTTGCCACTCTGATTGGGGTATCTCCAACACATGCATTCTGAATGCAGCAACCGCTTCTTCAGGTGTCGAAAAACGTTGACCTCTCAGTTTGTTTTTTTACGTACGGGAATAAAAAGAAGTCATTCGGTGCCAAGTCAGGACTATACGGCGGATGACCCATCAAATCGATGTTTTGGGTGCTCAAAAATGCAGTTGTCGCAGCCGATGTGTGAGAGCTCGCATTGTCGTGGTGAAGAGTGATCCGTCTTCGGCGGTTGGTTTTCCTGATTTCTTGGAAGACAACTGGCAAACAAATGGTTGTGTACCACTCAGAATTGACTGTTCTGCGTTGTTCTAGTGGTACAGTTGCGACATGTCCAGTTTTTCCGAAAAAACAGGCGACCATTTGCTTGGAAGTGCTTCGTGCGCGAACAACTTTTGTTGGATTTGGCTCATCTTGAAACATCCAGACAGTCGACTGCTGTTTACTTTCGGGCTCACACGCGTAAATCCAGGATTCATCACCTGTCACGATATCATAGACGTGTTTCGAAGCACCGTGACCGTATTTTTTGAGCATTTCTTTCAACCAATTGACACGAGCCTTTTTTTGGGCGATTGACAAATTGTGTGGGATCCAACGCGAACAAATTTTTTTGACAGTCAAATGTTTACGCAATATTGAATGTATGCTGGTCCCACTAACGCCTAAGGTTGTCTCAATCTCACGATAGGTCACATGACGATCTTCCAATATCAGTTCGCGCACAGCATCAATGGATTTCGGAACAACAACTGATTTTGGACGACCTTCACGAAATTCATCTTGGAGTGAACTACGACCACGATTGAATTTACCATACCATCGATAAACACTGGTCCTTGATGGAGCTTCTTCGCCAAAAATTGAATTAAGTTCATCCATGCACTGTTGCTGAGTTAATCCACGCCGAAAGTTGTAAAAAATAATCGCACGAAAATGTTGACGATTTAATTCCATTTTTGGGCCGAGATGAATCTTTTAAGTTACTGTAAACAACACAAATAGCGCTCGTATGTCAAAACGTTCTGAGTGCGTATAACCTCAAAAATGTCCAACTTTACGACAGAGCTGTCAATTGCCGGATTGCAACGCTAGGGTTGCCAAATCCCGAAACATAAGAGGCAACCCTCGTACATTTGACTTAATCTTTCCCAACTTCAAATTCGTGCACCAAAATTTGATAATTCTTTAGTTTCGACGATGTAAATTCCGTTCATCGATCAGAGGTTACCCTGGGTTTTAGAACGATTGAATTCTATTCAGATAGGTAATCCCCATTGACATAGCTTATTGAAGTTATTCGAGAACTTCTTCGAACACGTTTGAAAGAATAGGACACATCCAATCCGTTTGTGCATCGGCAATTGCATAGCTTAGGTTGTTAGTAATAACGAGATGCAGTTTATTAAAATAAGAAAAAGAGTAGGTGAAAGTGCGGAGCCATGTATAACCCCAGCTTTGCTTTAATGAGAGTAAGATTTCTCGGCATCAAGAAATTTGTTAATCCAAAATCTTCTTTTTTTTATACACTAAATCAGAGTATAGTCAACTCCGTAGTAAAGCCAAACTCTGTCTAACGCTTTTGGGACTACTGTGGAGGATTAAGTCGTGGTGCCGACATGGGCACAGAGTTCTACCTCGTCCCCACAAGTTCTCAAAGGTCCGCAGTAAAATAAACTGTTCGTCGAGAAAAAGGAAGTACACACAAACACTCAGGAAACTGCAGCGGGGAAAGAAAACACTAGTGTATGTTGTTCAAAAAGAGCTCTTTATTTAAACTGTTATTTATATGTATTATCATATTGTGAATGCGATTCGTCATCAGAAGGATGTACTGCCACACCAAAAGTCTAACTTCACCAAAAAGCAATAACTTGAGATATAGAATTTTGAATCACCATAACGAAAAACACTTGAGTTTTAAACTTGAAGTTTATTTTAGAATATATTAGTACTTGAAGTACTTGAAGACGATTGTCCCGAACTACAAATATCGACAGACTTACAATAGTGGTTGCAACACTCCACTGTATACGATCAACTTCCGCACTTCTAAAACTTTATGCAAAACTCTAATTCAGGATATTTACGCTTCTTCGCCGAGCGACGGAGAGCGGGAGGCAGGCCGACCGGTTTGGTCGGATGATGGCGAAGGACTCAGCGATATTCGGCTCGTGCAGAGCCGACTCGCTAATTGGGTGAGTTTCCCTGAGAGAGAAAGTGTTCCTCTCGTAGTGAAAACGAGGAAAGAGGATCTCACTGGTGAGGTCTTGTAGTGGTGTGCGTGAAGTCGATCGTTGAGATCAGATTGTTTACTAACGCTCGCAGGTCAAAGAGAAACGAAACCTAGACAAGGGATGCAGAACAAAAGAAGAAGCGACCTAAGGCATCGTTCGGTAATGGGGGCCAGCTGAGTAAATAGCAGGCACTCATTAGATGCTAAAAGGGATTGAAATAATGGGGATCGTATATTGTATCTCTGCAGACTGGGAGAATCGGATTCTTTTGTTTGCATATGTGTATGTTATTGAATCCAATCCGGCGGCTAAGCGCGACGTTGGTGATTGTTTGAAGATTCAAACAAAGAAGTATTTCCGAGTGAAGTGCTTGCAGCTGAATCAATAGTTGCAAGTCCTTGGAAAGTAATTTAGATGGTTACACAATGACGGTTGTGTATACCATCTGTGTCACTTGTGCATGGCATCTAAGGCGACGCCAGAGACGAACTCTAGTGTGCATATCTACACTAATTGGAAATTCGGTTCTTGGTCGCTAATGCAAAGATGCATTGATACATGTATGAATGCCCTTGTAGGAAAAATTCTTTACAGGCATTTCGAGATAATGCATTGAAAGCATTAATTATCCTTGGGAAGGAAATGTTTTTGCTGCGGGGAGATTGCGGTGCAGGTGGGGGAAGGTTGGAATTTGCCTGGCAACCGAAGGTACCGAATAGGCTTTGGTTGTATGCTCCTGTAAAATGGAAAGAATTCTTGTAGGCAATTTGTATGCGAAGAGATGCATGAAAGGTAAGCATTCTTTTCCAGGAGCTTTTAGTTAAATAAATTTGATCTATTTGATGCGTGAAGCATTTACAGGTGCTTAATGGGATTGCATTAGCAGAAACTTATGCAGAATTCGTTGTAGGGATGGGGGTTCTTTAGGAAGTAACAGTGGGGTTTGGCGGAACCGCCACACATCCAACGGCATTGTGGTGTTTCTAACAGATACACACACAGTATACAAGCAAATAGTGAAGAACAACGCAGAAAGAAAATCGAATAAGAAAAAGCATCAGCCTCATACCAAGCGATAACATAGCAATCCCGCACCAGTTGAGTACTTGAGGATAACTATAGAATTCGTACACCCGGCTAGTGATTCTAACAATCATAGCGTCAGTTCGAATCACACATTCTCCACTATCGTTGCAGACGCTATAGCATATTCCTATTCACGAAAGTAGTATATTAAATGATTCCACTTCTCTGATCTCCGATGAGGAATATTCGCTACGAAACCATTCTTCTCGGTCTCCAAGGAGGTATTTTTTTTTTGTTTTTGGCAGATATTTTACAAGTGAGCAGTTAATCAGTGACTTCTCTCTCTTCGACAGAATGGATTCGGGTGGTATGAGTCTCTAGCCAGAGGGATGATGGCAGTTGGTTAAATATTTGTTGATTTTCAACTTTTTGGAAATTTCTCACTTGAAATAGAAAAGTCTTCGCAGTGAGTGAAGAAGGACATATTTACAAAACTATTGGTGAAAAGCCCTCTGAATTAGCCTCTCTTTGCGTACTCCATCAATAGAACGAATTCGACAGCTATTTTTTGATCACGAAATGCTGGTTTCGTTCAAGTAGGGGCGGAGCTGATATGATATCAGGATAGTGGAGTTGATAATGAAGTATCTACCGCGCAGATTTATTTTACGTCTTGGGTTGATGACTGGACTGTTATCAGTGATGGGTAACGAAATGGAGGGTTGAGTGCTCTTCACAAATTTGCAAGTGTCTATAGCAGAGTCACAAGAACTTTGGTTGTTGACATTTTCGTTCTTTAGAGTTTTCTATTTCAAATTCTGAGGCTTAACCCTTTAGACTGTACCCGAAAGCGAATCAGATATCCAAGTTTTATTTGATAATCTTTACTCCGTATTGAAAAAACATCCGCATGCCAACTAAAATCGTATTTGTTAGTTCCATCGGCAACATCATTCTTGAGGAAGAATTCAACCTCGATGTGCGGTATACAGCTATCTGACGAACAGGTAGGATTTAAATTTTCTATTCATCCTTTGAAGATCTGAATTACATCAGTGATGATACAACAGTGCGAAGAGAACCTTTATATTTTCTGCATAATTCATGCGACCCTCTAGGGGTCGATGGTTTTTCATTTAGGACTAAATCACAATTTACGGAAGGATTTTCTGGTATATGTCATACCCTATTTATTTTGGTTCGGGTATAATATTACGAGACTGTAGTAATAACTCGCGTCACCTTTTGAATTACCTGTGTTGTAATTTGAGAAATATTTTCACTTTGCCTGTGAGTATTAACCATTTGCCATCATTTCACATGAATTATGATGAAAATCGACAATTGAATTTAATTTTAGCAGTCGATGAGTTGTGTTTATATTTCGCCCGCTATTAAGAGATGGTTAAAAATTCGGCCTGAATGTGATTGATCAACGTCAAAAATATCTTCGAGGTTTCACACAGTAGTGTGTATGGTCAATATTGACAGCAGTAAATCAGGCTATAAAATCGGCATTTAAAAAAGGGGATGCTGTTGTAAGAGCAGTTGATGGCAGATCTTAATGTATTCTTTATAAAATTATGTTTCATAAAACCTTTAATTGAAAGAAATAAAAATATTCGTAGGTGGGAATTCGATTCCCTAGCGAATTTCGAAGGGTAGAACTATGTTACAATATTATTGGAAGGGGTAATCTTAGTAATATGAGTTACCTCAGTCTAAGGCCATAATCTTAGGTATTATATCAGACCAATAATAATAATGTAAATCCATTAGAAGGAAAGGCCTACGACCACATTTAATGGTTCTACACGAAATAGGTTTATCACACGCAGATAGTATTCTAAATATTATGGACGAGAACATGCATTTTAAGAAAAAAAAAAATTAATTATAAGATTTTTGAAAGATGTTAAAATTAAAACAGTGTGTGCACATACATCACAGATAAAGTCAGATACAACAGCTATTTATTGACCTATATATGTGAACTTGACTGCTATAAGATCGTGTTAAGTCTGATGATACTGTTTTTGAATGCCTCCAAAATTGAAACTCATGTGCCCGATCTTAATGAAAGCGAATCAAATTGAAAATGAATTCCACTTTTCACAGAAACGAAATTCTGAAATATAAACGTAGTTAAAGAAACCCTCCTATTTTATTATTTACATACGAGGGCTTCGCAGTCAATAGGCTAAAGTATAGCACTGCAGAAGAAAACGATTGATTTGGGGTTGCAAAGGTTAGTGTTTAAATAAATGGGGATAATCAAAGAATTGATGGCTGTAGATCCGGGCGGCAAGGAAATAGAATAGAAGCAATATTTCTATACTCATCAGATTAATTGACTTCATTCAATCATTGTAACGAGAGGATGAAACTATTCCTGTCAAACTGGTCTGCGGGTAGTTAACCGCAAAAGGATGGTTGTAGTATAGTATACACTCTTGATGAATATATGCAAGAGTAGTCAAGAATACATAAGCGATTATAGTGGAATATTACAGAAAGGGAAATTTCAATCGGAATAAGTGATTTTGTTCTCAAAAACAAAACTGTTTGATACAAATATAATTTTTTCCTTATACTTCTCACCTTTTTGGTAGTGTATGCAATATATTCGAAAAGCTTCCTTTTTTTAAATGAAAGAATCGTTTCTACAATTCAAAGCTATAAATACTACTTTTAATTAAAAAATGTAATTTCATTTCGATTGTAGACTCTATAATGATTATTTCAAATGTAATTTGGTCAACAAATTTTGTTCTTGCCCATATTTTGGCATCTTATTCAATAGAATATTTACTTCTCAAGAACATACTTTCTACTTTCATGTTGGCACTTTCCAGATGACTTACTGAAAAACAGGGTCGGAGTCTGATTGGATTGCGATGTTGCAACTGAACAAAAAAAGTTGCCACTACTCAAAATTGGTAAATTTTTGGGACGGTCTTTCTTACCCCTCTTATATATTTTTTGCCAATTGTAAGGGTTTTACAAGCTACTAATGACAGCCAAAAGGGGTACTCACCTATTGGTGGGGTTCTTTACTCGGGGCCCGATGTATTTCGGCCGGAGAATCTGTCTCGGTTATCCCGGGAGTGGCTTTCGTGATCTCGATGGCCGCGCTGATGCGGATGCTCCCTGTGGATCCTCCCGGACTCCGTGCCAATGGGGTCACCTCCTCAATATTTGCTGGCGACGTGAGTACTGGGTTCCCTGATGGCTATTTGCAAAAGTAAGTTATTATAACCCTTGCTGACTCAAGTTCAAGTTGATAGGTTTCCCAGTAGTTCCTCCCAGAGGGTGTGCAAGTGGGGGCACCTCCAAATGACCACCAAGCCTCCACAGCAAATCAGCCACCCTCTGAACACAACAGCCACAGCGCAACTCCTATGAACCACTCCACAGCAAATGGAACCTCGGCAGCCAAAAGGAACCAGTGTTTTATAGTTTATAGAGGAATGCCTCTTTTGATCTTCCTCTTCCGAATGTTCTTCTTTTGATGTTCCTTGCGGTCTATAAAGCGTCAGGGCACATAAACCCGTGACGTGATAATTTATAAATGGCGCCTAGGCTCATTAACCTATGCCTCCAACGTAGATTTCAATTGACGATCCAAACAACACTCGTGATACAATTTGTGGCTGTAGCTCAGACAATGGGGAATTTTCAATCACAAAATTCCGTAGTGATCTCGTGCCATCGGCGGTAATTACCTTAAAAATAATATCACTAATAATGTTACGCACCTTTTACAAAGAACAGTTTTTAATTATTTTATTGAAATACGGAAGAAACCGCTACACATTGTTTGCGCTATTCACAACAACTCGTGGTTTTTACTCGTCCAGGTGCACGGAATAACAACCCCTTCTCTCTTGCTTTCTATACTGAAGTGTGTCCTTATACTATTGACGTAGATGGAATCTATCGTAACAAAACAATTCCATTGAGAACATGTCGGATTTCAAGTGATGCCAGACCCAATAGAGTTTATGATGCAATAACAAGAATGGTAAAACATACTTAAATTCACAATGATGCAATAACAAAAATGGTAAAACATACTTAAATTCACAATGATTCAATAACAAAATGATGAAAAATACTTAAATTAACAACCAGCATCAGAGAAAGTCATTCACAAGACAAGGCTGTCAGGGGGAACATCATGTAAATATTCTGATAAATAACCGAACTTTAAGAAATTCG
This sequence comes from Microdon myrmicae, assembly GCA_963931805.1. Taxonomy (NCBI): domain Eukaryota; kingdom Metazoa; phylum Arthropoda; class Insecta; order Diptera; family Syrphidae; genus Microdon; species Microdon myrmicae. The sequence continues at coordinate 171,261,447 of OZ007496.1, read as the reverse complement.
TCATCGCATAATCGGGCTCGTTTTAGAGGCTCTGTCGACCTTGGACTGATAACGGCAGTTTATAATATTAGGGGCATCAGCTTCACCAATACGAATGTAAACGCCGTCCACCAATATCTTTGCCCTAACTGAGACTCAGGTCGATTCCTCAACCGATTCGACATATCTTCGTTGCTGAGGATACTTGCATTCGAGATTCCCTTATAAGGGTGGAGTCTGCCTCTTCACGTGGTCCGATCAGGCTTGCCAAAGGATAAAGGCGTTACAACCCCATTAACTTGGACATCATGTGGTTCAGGGTCGTGCTGAGGAATTCTGTTAAATTTCTTTGTTGTCTTTACCGCTCCGCGAATGACGATCGAACAGCGACATTTTTCGAACACACCCTTATCGTCTACTGAATACAAATCAACCATCCGGCTTCTGAAATTGTCGTCCTCGGCGATTTTAATGTACACATTTTCGGCTGCATTCTAACAGAGCCGATGAGGCTGGGGGCTATCGGAGATGTCCGCTGTTAGCTGCAATTTGATTCAACTCTTGCATCGACGAAGCCAAGGAATTATCAATCCTCGGCACTCGAATTAATTCGACTCTTAACTGGAATGAGCACATATTTAAAGCTGCGAAAAGTGCAGCCAAATGTATGGGATTCCTTAAGAGATGCAAAAGATACTTCACTCCATCCAACCTGGCCACTATTTACAAGGCGTATATTTGTCCCAAAATGGAGTTTAACTCCCATATTTGGTCGGGCGCATCCAAAACTGTACGTGCTCGACAGTATGCAAAAACGAGCAGCGAAACTTATTGGGGTCCCAGCCGTAAGTGGATCAATTCCGTCCTTAGAACACAGGCGCAACATATCATGCCTATCTCTTTTCTATAGGTATTACCACGGTCGTTGCTCAACTTAACTTGCTGAATGTGTTCTGCCCCTTCAGACATTTTCCCGCGATACCCGTCAATCTGTGAATGCGCATCACTTCACGGTGAAAGTGGACTTTAAGCACACAAGTAAACATAGAAAGTCATTCTTTAGCCGAACTACACGAATGTGGAGTGATCTGCCTGATTATGTGTTTCCTGGTCCTTGTGATGTCCAGACATTCAAGACCAATATACATCGACATCTTTCCTTATCCACTTCCTCTCCATCCGCTCGCACTGTGCTCTGACATTTAAGGGTACTTCAAAATCCCCTTTTGCGTGCGCGTTAGTGTAAAAAAAAATAAATAAATAACTCCTATAGGAACCTACGCGTGTGTCGGATACCTGAGGTGATTATGCGAACACCCTGTTTTTGACATCCGAGCCGAGCATTTATACCGTAGAGGTTGCTTCGCCATTGGGGAACTCAGATCACTGCTTGGTATTGGTCGCGCAACCACTTGCATTTCAAGCGAATAATCGACCTAAGCAACTGCGCCATGTAAGGAGATATAGGCCTGGTAACTTAGACGACTTGAGAGATTTGTTCGCATCCTTTCCGTGGTCGGTGGTGTGCTTTAGAGACACCAATGTTAACCCACGCGCGGAGTCAGTCACGGAGATTATTCTTCTCGGCACGGAAATTTACATTCCGCATTCCATTAAACGAAATTCATCTGATAAACCTTGGTTTGATAAAAAACGCGAACAGAATACAGGGGCAAAAAAGAGACCTTTTAAACAATGGCGTTTCAATCCGACCGATGTTAACAGAACGAATTTTGTTAGAATCAAAAACGCGAGCAACCAGGCGATTGATACCGCGAAGAGGGAGCAATAAACTCCTTGAATTCCCAACAGCTTCGCGGCCTTTCTCCTCTTCTACCCCGTCAGCGACGGACAGCGGGACACTAGTCACAAATTCAAAAGATAAAGTTAATTGCCTGCGAATTTATTTACCGCAAATCCCAACCTTGATGTCAGCCTTTTGGAGCCGCCAGCGATCGCGGCGGTACGACCTTCGACGCGGGGTATGAGATTCTGGGATAGGTTCGCCTCTCCCGAGAGAACTATAATTAAAAAAAAAAAAAATCTTTAAGAACAAACAATTCTCGGAATTTTCTTCGTATGACGAGTTATTGTCTTTTGAATTTTGGAAAAACTGGAAACGGGTCTGCCAATTTGTAAGTGGTGGTCGTACCCTTCCAACGTTGAAAATTATGTTAGAAATACTTAGCGAGAAGGTATGTGGTTTTATTTCGGGTTAAAAGTAAATGCCTTTCAGCTGCAATCTATAGTATATGAATAATCTACTTATTTCAAATAAATAAATTTATAACATTATTCAAATTTGTGTATTAACATCAAATAGCCGCCAGATGTGCTATAACGTCCGTTTATGTTACTCTACCATCTAATCTTGATTTCATAGAACAAATGTTACATGAGCCTTAGCTAATGTGATATTTGAAAAGGGGAAATACACAGGAATAACACATTTCTTACTCAGTTTAATTTACTGCGTGTTTCTGAAGTAATTTCACGGTACGTTTGGATTCCGAATGGAAGATTAAGTTGAATTAAAATTAAACCAAGTTCAGCCTCAGTGACTGTGATCAACACATTCGTACTCTGAAGCAGGAGTTCATATAATTGAGTGTGTAGAATTAAACATTAACATCAAGCGTGGAGACCGACATCATTCCAAAGTAAGTCAAAATAGTAAAGCAGATAGCTTACACGTACTATTTCAGTTGAAACTTTTTACCCCCTATATGTACTGAGGTAATTGTAAGTGCTACTAAATATGGTGAAGTTACACGGGAATAAACACTAGTAGAGAAGGTCTCTTAGATGATAAATGAAAATCCACATAGTTCAATTACTAAAATAATTATAATGATACGAGGGTTGCCTTTTATATTTCGGGATTAGAGAACAAAAACAAATATTGATCATCGAAAATCACTTTATTGTTTTTCAAAATATTCGCCATGAAGATCTATACACTTTTGCATGCGTTTGAACCAATTGTCGAAGCACTTTTGCCACTCTGATTGAGGTATCTCTAACACATGCATTCTGAATGCAGCAACCGCTTCTTCAGGTGTCGAAAAACGTTGACCTCTCAGTTTGTTTTTTACGTACGGGAATAAAAAGAAGTCATTCGGTGCCAAGTCAGGACTATACGGCGGATGACCCATAAAATCGATGTTTTGGGTGCTCAAAAATGCAGTTGTCGCAGCCGATGTGTGAGAGCTCGCATTGTCGTGGTGAAGAGTGATCCGTCTTCGGCGGTTGGTTTTCCTGATTTCTTGGAAGACAACTGGCAAACAAATGGTTGTGTACCACTCAGAATTGACTGTTATGCGTTGTTCTAGTGGTACGGTTGCGACATGTCCAGTTTTTCGGAAAAAACAGGCGACCATTTGCTTGGAAGTGCTTCGTGCGCGAACAACTTTTGTTGGATTTGGCTCATCTTGAAACACCCAGACAGTCGACTGCTGTTTACTTTCGGGCTCATACGCGTAAATCCACGATTCATCACCTGTCACGATGTCATAGACGTGTTTCGAAGCACCGCGACCGTATTTTTTGAGCATTTCTTTCGACCAATTGACACGAGCCTTTTTTTGGGCGATTGACAAATTGTGTGGGATCCAACGCGAACAAATTTTTTTGACGGTCAAATGTTTATGCAATATTGAATGTATGCTGGTCCCACTAACGCCTAAGGTTGTGTCAATCTCACGATAGGTCACACGACGATCTTCCAATATCAGTTCGCGCACAGCATCAATGGTTTTCGGAACAACAACTGATTTTGGACGACCTTCACGAAATTCATCTTGGAGTGAACTACGACCACGATTGAATTCACCATACCATCGATAAACACTGGTCCTTGATGGAGCTTCATCGCCAAAAATTGAATTAAGTTCATCCATGCACTGTTGCTGAGTTAATCCACGCCGAAAGTTGTAAAAAATAATCGCACGAAAATGTTGACGATTTAATTCCATTTTTCGGCCGAGATGAATCTTTTAAGTTACTGTAAACAACACAAATAGCGCTCGTATGTCAAAACGTTCTGAGTGCGTATAACCTCAAAAATGTCCAACTTTACGACAGAGCTGTCAATTGCCGGATTGCAACACTAGGGTTGCCAAATCCCGAAACATAAGAGGCAACCCTCGTATGAGATTACAAAATGTTTCTCGAAATTTGTATATTAATATGAATCGCCGATGATCCCAGCTGAATTTAAACCACAAGGAGCCCCCGAAGAAAGTTGAATGAGAAATGGGTAGACGAAAATTGAATCAGTCACTCGCACTAGACGGGACGATCAGTAAATATCCGTGTTTGAACACAAATTGATTTTTCGCTTAGTTTATTTACCAGCTAATTGCATCACGTGCGTTCCGTACTTTTCAATGAAATCAATATCGATCCACAATTCACCTATTATTTCAGCATGGAAAACATACAAGACAACATTAAAGTTGGATACATCAAGCATTTTTACCATGTACGGCAACCGTGAGGTTGTAGTGCTCTGAAAAGCCCTACCATCTCCTTCCCCCAACACCTACATCCAAATCCTAGCAGTAATACACTAAAACCTGAAATTCAATCAAAACCCGAAAAAACCCAAACTAGACCCAAAATTCGCAATAAACGAATCAAATATCCGTTTATCGCTTAACATTTACCTCCACGGCATAATTTAATCTAAAAAACCAAATTAAAATCAAAATTCACAATAAACGAATCTTATATTCGTTTATCGTTTTGCATTTGCCCCACGGCATCATCCAAACTCAAAATCCAGAGATCATTATCTCTATTTGGGAAAATTCTTAATAAATTGAACAAACAAAAACCCAAAACCAGATACATATCGACATCTGCACAATAGTTTCATAGGAATTCAGGAAACTGAATCCTTATCTTAAATAAACACTGAGCATCTCACTCAGGATTCCAAAATCGGGATTTTTGTAGGAAATTGTGTATTTTCGAGATACAAATTTCGATTTGTTTCTCTTTATAAGGGTGATGAATTTCAGATTCGAGAATCAGTCTCAATTGGCGTTCTAAGTGTAAGGACGCCAGAAAATGAATTTAAAAATAAAATTAAAATTTAATAAAATGAAAAGTATTTTTAATTGATCCTGGCCGATTCCCGGGACCATATTCGATCGGTAGCTGCTCTTCCCTCAAGGTTTGAGGAAGCACGGCGGCACCGCAACGGGTCCCCTCGGGAGCGGTCTTTAAGAGATCTTACGTCCTTTTCAGGATAAGAAGACACGCTACCTGAGAGGAGGACCACTACAAAATGGTGGCAGCGGTTTGGGATCCCAACATCCCCTACCAATAAAATAAAAAATATATGAGCAGTGGATCGGACTGATTCATTCATCCTCTACAAAGAAGACTGCGGCAGTGGAGCGCACTTGAGGTGTTAGAAATACAGCACAAGGCATGGTATAAACAAAAGCAGTGGTATCTAGACGGAGATCATGAATGGGATAACCATCCCCTATGCGAAGGAAATACGAGTAATAATCATCCCTTAATCAACACAGTCGGTAGACAGAAGGTGACGTTCATCATCAGCAGTTGCACAATGATTTCAGCAACATCCTTTTCAATAAAACAAGGAACGAGCGTGTTAGTGACTGGATGCTAACATTTAGTTGGAGCGAGACAATAGTGGCCTTCAACAACTTCAACAACTACATCATCAGGGAGGAAGCGTAAAACATTCCCTAACAAGCGGAGGAGCTAACAAAACCAGAGTACTCAAATCATTGAGATTTACGTCAACACACACACAATTACATGCCCATATCACAGCATCGCAACAGTACGAGCAGTCGATACTGCTGTAGTAGTCAACAACATCAGCAACAAAACATATTTCACCAATAACATCAGTAACGTGAGCAAGTATTTCCAACATCATCAATAATAAGTTCCGAAATAAGCCAAGATCAGCAATCACAGCGATGACTTCAACAAAGCAAGAGTCAAATACTCATCAACGAAGCCTGAAATGGTAGCGGACAACATAACAAAGGAAGATCACAGGTATTTATATCCATTTTTATTTGTTAACACATTTGCAAGTGGACAAAGAGAACCCCAAAATAAATTTAAATTTATATTCACATTTTTACACATTTAAAAATTCATTTAAAAAAAAAGGGGACCCAGAGAACCCCCAAAACAAATTAAATTAAAGGGGATATTGAGATGTGAAATTTTTTTGAAAATTTTATTTTTTTTAAGGAAAAAACAAACGTGTTCATTTTAAGGGTACAATAACGTAACCGATTTAAACATTTTTTACATACACATAAATATACATATATTTTTCTATCAACTTATATTACTTGGGGAAGACTCTTCATATCGTTAGCAAAACTTAGGCAGGAAACCCTCGACTCTGTCCTTAGCATCATTTGTGGGTTCTCCACTTGTTAGTTTGTTGGTTTCTTCTTCTTACCTTTGGCGTTTTCCATAGAATCTATCTTGAAACCTGTTTCTCTTCTTGCCCTCGACTTAGGTGTAAAAGGATCTCTTATTTTCTTTCCTTAGTCAGGATTCTTCCATTTTACGATTGTTCCAGTTGGGTTCGAGAAATCCCTTTTCCTTACCCTTTGCCTTTGTTGCACTTGCGATTGGGAAGCTGCGCACATATGGGAAAAATCTTATCTAAAATGAACACGCGACTCGAATATTTAACGCGCGAAATTATCACGTAGCCAATAATGAATATTACAATCGGATTGAAGGATATCTTAGATTTCGTGCCGGTGTTTAACGGTAACCCGGACGAACTCGATGATTTCATTTCTTGCGGAGATACTATTTTTTCACAGGCACAGGACGACAGTCGGCATGCTTTTTATCTAAGCGTGGTGAAAACCAGACTGAAAGGGCCAGCATACGACCACATCCGGTACAAGGTCATTTCAACCTGGAATGATCTTGCTTCCGAATTAAAGGGAGAATTTAAAATTCTCACCTCAAGGTCAGCGGCACAAAACAGTCTGGTGAAAGCCAAGCAAGATAGCAAGGAAGATGTGAAGGAGTTTGGAAACAGACTCGCACACCTCCTGCATCTGCTGAACAAAGCCACGTTCGAAAGCACTGTCGATCCTGCGGTGCGAACATATCTCCTCGAAGAAAATAAAAAGCTCGCCTTGCATACTTTTGAAGATGGTCTTAGGGATTCCCATTTAAAACTCTTAGTTAAAGCACGAGGTACCCCAAGTCTTAGAGCAGCAATCAATTACGCTCTCGAGCAGGCCCCACGACTAGGCGATGGAAACCCTCTTAATTTATGTAATAATACCAAATATAGCCAGCCACAAATTTGCCAATCGTGCAATAGGTTTGGTCATACTTCTGCGACATGTCGTCGAAATGAAAACGTTTGTAATGCTATTCCCCAACAAATTAAGACAGAGGTTCATCGCATTGAATGCACTTATTGCAGAGTTAATCATTCCCAAGCAGAATGTAGGAGACTGTCCCATTTCAGAAGTCAAAAAGACTCTCCATCAAATAAAAATGATTTTAAAACTCAGTCCACTTCTACCACAAACGTTTGGAGAAGTGGAGTATTAACCAAAACGAACAGGGTACAATTAATAAAAATTGATTCCGAGAAATTAAATAGGGGAAAAATTGAACAAGCGACGTTAGAAGCTAAGGATATAAACAGGAAGGTAGAAAATGCCTCACCTTACAAGGTGTCGGCTACGGATGAAATTGGCGTTAGAGATAATAGGGACAAAAATCAGAGGCAGGACGATCTAGAGGCCCCCCAAATAGAGGAGGTATTGGCCAAAGATCGCATCCAACAGTCAACATTTGAATCCGTTTGTCTACGGGCCGGATCTGATGATTCGACAAAGACTCCTGACCATACTATCCTAACACCTCCATCTACTTTTATATTCTTAAATGCTCCGACTTCTAGCAACACCACGTCCAAGCTCATAGAGCACAAACAGAAAATTCCGGCAAAGTGTAAGCCTGATGAGCAAGAACTCGCAGCAAACTGTAAGCCCGAGAAACAAGGAATTTCAGCTAAGTGTACGCCTGCGGAACAAAGAGTCCCAGCAGAACTTAAGCCTGAAAAGCCACAAGAACTCCCAGCATCCAATAAGCCTGAGGAAAAAAGATTCCCAGCTAAGAGTAAGACTGAGGAACAAGAAGTCACAGTAGAATGTGAGCCTGTAAAAAACAGCTATATCAAAATATTCCTTTTAAATTACTTGTTTGTCCGCATCGTTTCCCTCGTTTTTCAAACTTCAAAATGGATTCCGCAAATGAAACTTAAAAATAAACAAATAATCAAAACCCCGTTTATAAATAAAACAAACGTTGATCTTTCAAAATTGATTACGACTCCTCCATCCTTTAAAACGCTCTTTCTAGATGGTTTTATTGCCCAAACTTTGAACTATGTCACACAACCCAACCCTAAGAAAACATGGAAAATTTTTCACAAATTTAAAGAGAAACTTAAAGTGAAACAAATGGATTATTCCTTTTCAAATATACGTATACATATATGAATATAAAAATAAAACACAAATTCTCAGATGTAAAAAATGAAAAAATAAAAAATAAAATAAAACTATATGTAAATTAAATAGAAAATATACAATTAATAATTTTTAATTGCCCTCTTAACAAATTATTGTACAAAAACAAAATGGTAACATATACATATTAACACAAATAAATAAAATAAAAAAAAACCAACTTTGTTTTGGAAAATGTATGTATCTAAAAGAAAATAGTCTATAATAAACAAGAAAATTTATAAATAATACAACTGTATTAACAATTCGGGAGATAATAAGTAAAATATAACACAAATAAATCTTTAAATAGTTTATATTATGAAGAGAATCTCCCCAAATTCATATTATTAACACACAAATGATGAAACAAATATTAACTCCCTCAATAAAATAATTTTGTAAATATTATACAATATTTTAATTAATTGCCATTAACTTAAAATTTAAATAAATGAGCAAAATTATTTAATTAATAAATGATCTTAATTTGTAAATAAAAAACATATATAATTCTAAGTTAAAAAAAAAAAATGTTTAACTAAACAAAACAAAATCTATGAAATAAACAATTTTAAATAGAAATATAATAATTTCAAATAACTATGTAACATTCTTCAATTAACCAAATTACATCTATCCTAAGAAAAATAAGGAACTAACATTTTTTAGTTAACTCAAAACAAACTTAAAAATTTAGAATTAAACCTTTCTTTATAATACATGGAACAAAAACATAAATATGGTCCTCAAAATGAAACAGAAATATATTCTGGAGATAATGTAAATCCTTATATAATACAAAAGCTGTAATACAATACATTATTACGACTTACCTAATGTTTATCCGTATATATTATCGCGAATTGAATTTAATATTTTATTTAAAATAACCTTGGTTTATAAAAATAATTCACAATTATTATTAAATATATTGAAAACACAAAAGAACACTGTAAATAACATTATTAATATATATATAATCTTTAATTAATTCAATATCAAAACGTAAAAAATGTACTTATATACACGATAAGAAAAATTGTGTATTTAAGCCTATAGTTTAACACATAATCTTAGACTTTATAAAAACATAACAAAACATTGAAGAACACTCTACTGTAAGCTACAGAATTAACACAAAATTTTGAATAATACTTAAAAACAAGAACAAACATTTAAAAAAGTAGCAAGCAATTGTAACTACAATGAAAATTTAAAGTAACTATTATAATTGGAAATCCAAATTATGTAACGAATCATGATGACATCGCCCTTCATCTTTTATCGCGTCACTCCTACAAAATTAATCTCTTACAGATTAATTTTTTTTGAAGGAGGGGAGGATGTAGTGCTCTGAAAAGCCCTACCATCTCCTTCCCCCAACACCTACATCCAAATCCTAGCAGTAATACACTAAAACCTGAAATTCAATCAAAACCCGAAAAAACCCAAACTAGACCCAAAATTCGCAATAAACGAATCAAATATCCGTTTATCGCTTAACATTTACCTCCACGGCATAATTTAATCTAAAAAACCAAATTAAAATCAAAATTCACAATAAACGAATCTTATATTCGTTTATCGTTTTGCATTTGCCCCACGGCATCATCCAAACTCAAAATCCAGAGATCATTATCTCTATTTGGGAAAATTCTTAATAAATTGAACAAACAAAAACCCAAAACCAGATACATATCGACATCTGCACAATAGTTTCATAGGAATTCAGGAAACTGAATCCTTATCTTAAATAAACACTGAGCATCTCACTCAGGATTCCAAAATCGGGATTTTTGTAGGAAATTGTGTATTTTCGAGATACAAATTTCGATTTGTTTCTCTTTATAAGGGTGATGAATTTCAGATTCGAGAATCAGTCTCAATTGGCGTTCTAAGTGTAAGGACGCCAGAAAATGAATTTAAAAATAAAATTAAAATTTAATAAAATGAAAAGTATTTTTAATTGATCCTGGCCGATTCCCGGGACCATATTCGATCGGTAGCTGCTCTTCCCTCAAGGTTTGAGGAAGCACGGCGGCACCGCAACGGGTCCCCTCGGGAGCGGTCTTTAAGAGATCTTACGTCCTTTTCAGGATAAGAAGACACGCTACCTGAGAGGAGGACCACTACAAGGTAATACTTCAATGAATTTAAAGATGTTTGGTCATTATCACAGAGAAAGTCTGGAAATGATGCACGATATATGTCTCATTGATCGCCGACCCAAAGCAAAAAGCTTTTTGATCTTCAGGCGGAGCAAAGAGTTTTTTATTCCAGAGAAAATTATTTTATATAATAGAAACAAACATATTCTATTTTAAATGATTGTTCGATTTAAATATAAAAAATCGGACCAAGCCCAAGAATAGTTGAGGAACTCGAATGTACCCCCCAAACAAATTTTATTAATTTTTTTTTCTTATTTATTGACATCCTCCTTACACACTCCACTTTCCAAAAATTTCTGCATTTCTGTTAGGCCCTTCAGAAGAGGAGATTTGTCAAACCCTCCAAAACACGTATTTGTCTCGTTTAATCTGATTTTTTTTCGACTGAGCCGTGTTCTCATTAAAGTTAAACGAGCAAGGAGTCAGGTCGGGCGAACATGGTGGACGTGGCGGTAATTTCGGATGATTGTGCTGGTGAGTCATCGTGTCTCCTTCAATTGATTACGTAACCGGTCCAGCAAATCACTGGAGTACTCCTTCGCGGATGTCCTTTCTTTCTTTGAAAAGTCCATGGATTACAAAAAATTGTGAGCATGACCTTTCCGACTGATGGAACTTCTTTTGCGTTCTTCGGAGTAGATTCGAAAAATCCGTTGTTTTGACTTCCGCTTAAATTCTGGCGTATGATAATGTATTCAGCTTTCAACAACGGTGATGATTCGATGCAGAAACTCTTGTGATTTTCGCCTACAAGTTCCAAGCACTCTGTCGAAATTGGCAACCACATCCGTCTCCCACCAACAACAATTGTAGGCAACTTTTACACAGTTACGATTTATTATTTTGGGGTGTAATATTATGATCTTAGAAAAATTAAACGCTCACAAAGCCTGATTTCGGGGGTTGGGAGCGAACATACAGGGCAAAGTGCGTGCTTTCAACCCGGCGAAGGCCAGGACGATCCTTGTCCCTGTTCAATCCAAGTTGACCTATAGTCTCCACGCAAAACCCCCGGATAGCTACTTTGACACCCGCCAAGTAGTGAACCAATGCATGCAGCGACATCCTGAGAAAGTTTGGCGCAAGGCTAATAACCTTGCCCGGAAAAACAAATTATTATGGAGAATTTAACAAGTCTCAGATATGGACCAGATAGCGGTGGAGAGACTTGCTAAATAAGGCCAAAATCGGATTCGGGTTGTAGTGCCGATGATGATGATGATGATGAAAGACCGATTTCGGCAAATCCAGGCGTTGCTGAAACAATGTAGCAGTCCCTACGTTCTATCTTTTTTGGAAAGACCTTTATTTTTTTCTGTGGGACACAATAATGGAATGATATCTTAATTACCCTTAATACAATCCTATTGGCGGATTTCTAAAAAAAGGAAACCCAGGCGGTGTAGCACCCAACCCAGTAAGGCAATAATCGAGTAAGATTTCCTTCGTCATCTGGCAGTAATCCCTTCGAGTATCGAGTAGTGGCCTTTTACGAGAAGGTGATTTAATAATCACAGAGAATTATTCTTTAGCCTACCCGCACGAAAGTGGTTCATGTGTTTCCTCTTCGTTGATCATGTGTTTCCTCTTCGTTGTAATAACCGATGTACATACGTAGCTCTTTTCTTTATTCGCTCGCAATGTGTTCTGACATTTAAGGGTACTTCAATATCTCCATTTGAGCGCACGTTAGTCTATTAAAAAAAATTGGGGCAGTACATATCAGGGCATTTTTTAACTATCGGGTTTCGAATAGGGACCTGACAACTTTTTTTTTTTAAATAAAACGTAAACCATTTGAGATATTTCAAAAACTTTATTATCGGCTTGAAGTACAATCAAAACATTTATGAATGGAACTCGACATCGTTCATATGGCCACCGCGAAAGGGTGCGTTCACAAATTAAATTCAAAGTTGTCAAGTCCCTATTGGAAAACCCGATACTACTCTCATAAGATGCAAACCTGTAGCCTGGAAAGATAATAAGGGTAATGCTATATACGCTACCAGAACGCATACTGCAGTGGTGCTGAGATCTTCCACTTGTACATGGCTATAGCTGAAACTTTATGGATCACAACGCAGCACCTCGCCGCGGGATAACCTTGTAGTACCTGTGTCTAAACAAATAGTTCTTACAGAACTGAGACACATTGTTCAGATGTCTATTTTCAATTACTCTATGAGTTTAAAAGGCACATCTTCCACTAAAGATTGTAGTAGCCCGGACACATGGATCTAGGTTTTTCTTTTGTGTTTTAAGAAACGCACGCTCAAATAGAATCTTAAATGTCAAATCAAAAGAAAGAAGAACGAAACGCCGCCACGTTTTTCCACAACCGGTAGTAAAGAAAACACGCAGGTTATGTTGGTCGAAGTAAGTTCTTTAATTTTATTTGGTCCTTGTTATTTTGTTTTAACTTTAACAACTGATTATACATTTACGTTACGTTTATACTTTCACTTAGATTTATTCTTTAGTTTTGAATGTATATCAAAATCGAACAACACATAAAATGACAAATTTTAATTAATACTTTCACCAACTTTGACACGATCGCCAACACGTCTGCGGTTCGTTGCGTTTACTAGTTTACGAAAATACTTTAAAAACTATTATCCACACGGCTCCGGGTATTTTCACGTCTCCGTGCGCACCGGAGAACGGGAGCGGCAACGACCATGGCGGCCGGCGGATGGAAATGGACTCACCGAGGATAGAACCCTGACATGAATTCCATCCTAGGTTAGGGTTAAGAACAAAAGAAGAGAGAAAAAACCTTTTCTCTTAAGGGCGTGGCCACCAAGGGAATGCACTCTGTCAGTGCAATGGTATGCGTGTGTGACCGTACAGATCGATGTTATTTACATGTGCTCGAAAGCAGTGGAAAAACCAAACAGGCAAGCGGCAAACACAAAGGAGATTTATGATCCGTGTCTATGCTGTGCATTGCAGCTATCATAGACGGCAGTTCATCGGAGAAATGTGGTAAAAGCAAATAAGGGCATCATACAGACATAGATGAGTGGTGCGGATGCGTAAGTAAATGTATCGCCATTAGGAAGAAGTGCTAATGGGTTTTCTATTTACACAATGGGAAATGTGTATCGCTGGTGATGCTAAAGGGATCGAATTGTATACATGATTACATGCGAAGGAATTCGTTTTATGGCTCTAGGGTAGGATGAGAGTATTTGCTTTTGTCCGATGGTCAAAAAGCTGCCGCGGCCGTGGAAATGCCAGGGACATGTGGTATGCACATGTACGGCGGAATTGCATTGGTGGAACAAGGGTGCCTAATGGTCGGAAATCTATGGTGCATATGCACGTTAAAGATTGTTTTTAGGAATTTCAGATATATTGTATGCGTTGTATGCATCAAATGTCCTTGGAGAAGGAAATGTTTTCAAGTGCCAATGCAAATGCATTGGCGGGAAACAATGGGAGTTGTAGAATTCCTAAAAAGGTAATGAAGAATTCTTACAGAGAATTGTATGCGAAGAGATGCATGATGGTAAGTATTCTTTTACAGAAGCTTTGAAATAAATAAATTCGGTAAGCTCGATGCGTGCAGCATTTATAGGTGCTAATGCAATTGCATTAGCGAAGTTAAGAGATTGAATGGGAGTTATGGGGGATTTTTAGGTAAGTGTACCGTAGGGTTTCGCGGAACCCCCACAGAATCATTGAAAGTCATTATTGCAGCGATTTTTGCAGATATGAATCGTGACACATTAAAGCTCGTATCCATAGGAACCTGTAATATTGTGCCGTCCTTTACGAAAGTAGGTAATGTAGTGAATAAATATGGTTTTAATGGCTTTACATAGATGTTAAAACATTTTATAACCTTTTCGTTTTGCAAAAAATGTATACCTTGTCTGATTTTTCCTCTGGTATTATTTCGGTTCCAGGTTTCTATAGATCTGCCTTATATAACTGAGGACTGCAAAAGTCACTCATATATATAAAGATACTCACCAGCAACTTGTGCTTATTAGTTTTGTTTAGTGTTTAATTTTACTGACTGAGGCTTAGAAACTATGTGTGATGTATGCATGTATCCTGCTCACAGGAATAACTCAAAAAACAAATTCTTTGTTGTAGAAGATTTGTCATAAACTATTGAAATATCTATACACTTGAGTAAGTTGGGTGCTGATTTCTGTGCATTTGTTCAATAGATTGTAATGATGTTTGATAGTCCAACGGGATTATTTTTATCAATTTTAACGATATTTATATTGATGTATATCTGAAACTCTGTTAAATGTCAAAAAATGACTTACTTCCAGAGATACTTAAAACTTCCCTGACACGCAGACACCAATTGTATTTCTTTTACTGAGTTACTCCATTTAAACAAATATCCATGTAATTTGACATTTGTCGATAACCATTAACAACTAGAACCCATTAAATTGCATTGCACAAAGCTTTAAGCCTATTATAACACTAAACTCTACACCAGACGCAATAATGAATTTTTTTGTCAACATCCCAAATATCTTATAATCCCCATTTCGTATGGCTTAAATTCCAACTTACACATTCACATAAATGAAAATGATTTGAATCAGTTGTATTGCCACTGTCAGTGAATCCTTGGTATTCGATAGTTCCAAGCGGTTTTCAACTCTGGGGCTCAGGAGATTCAACCTCACCTGTCGATATCTACCGCTCTACCTAATTCCCAAACATACTAATTCCCATCACTTTAATGCTGATTTATGAGTTCTACATTAATTCTATAAAGCCCTTACCTGCCACTCAGCACGGGCGGTAGCTATAATCGACAGCGGCGTCTTGTTAATCTCTAAGATATTAGTTGTCTTAATCTTCTTCACGGTCTAATGTTCTTCTAATGCGAAATTGCTGCCTGGATTTCCTTAATTAATAAATAACCACTTCGATTGGATTTGTTGGTTTTATTATCTTGTCCGAACTGTGGTGTGCCGACACAACGGAAGTGGTTGTTTCGGATTAAGATACACAGAGGGGAAGAAGATTTTACTACCAACCTGCTTGGGAAAGAATGAACCTCCTTATCGCTCTGAGTCGTTTGGGCCCACGGTGCTAATGCTGCCAGGCCCATGACAGGTATATATGAAAGAATAGTTTACCCTCCGGGGGTTATATCTCTCTTGATAAGATACAAGTTCCAAATTGAAAGCTCGCTCGAAGTTAATGGTATTGCGTGTATACTCACTCACTAAGTTAGCACCCTTTCTTGATGTTTCCGTCAATATACACGCAAGCTTGGTCTTCCTCTGTTCCTTCTCCATGTACGAGTTTATTTTGGATTAGTTTTATTCAATTAAAAGGTTGACATTTTAATTCTTTGTTTGCACAATGTGAGCTTCCTCGTTCCATCCCGAATTCATCACTTGTTGTCTTCTCAGTCGGGAGCCGCTGTACTTCACACCATTCCTTAAAGTTCATCTTTATGTATTACGGACCTTCCTCGTTTATTGGGAAAGCAAAAAATCACCAAATGACTTATTCCTCCATCGGCTATCTGTGGAAGAGGCGATTGAGTTATTTATTGTAGATTGTTGGGCGGGAGGCTAGTTTTGTTGCCAACGACGTATACCAGTTGAGGGATACTGAGCGCAGACATAGTGGGATGGAGTAGGTGATTCGTGTAGAACATCATTGGGTCGACCCAAAAAAAGATACGCTGGTACTGGCGTTTGTTAACCCCACGTCTAAGTGGAAAGATAACAAAATTTGTTGTGAAGTTAAATACTGACGATGATGGTGATATGATAAGAATGTCAAGTGGGTTATAGAGTTTTTTCGTTTACAGTGTGAATTTCCTTAATACATATGGAGTTGTAACACAAGTTTAGTGGGAGACAAGGGAGAAAAATTTCTTTTAATGTGGGAATGTGTGTAAAAGTAGTGCAGTTTATGTATGTTCAACTTCAAACGAATACGGTTTTTTATTATCGATATAGACTGACAATATACTTCACGAGATCACTGACCACAATAGTTATGTATTAGGATATATCGTTGGATAATTTGCGTTTAATTCGGTTCCGTTTTCCATAGTGTTTTAATGTACAGAAGATATTCTTTTCCATGGCTGTGTAGGGTTATATTTTCAAATTAGTTTTTGCTTACCTCCTTTGGGGCGGCTTCCGGCTGTTCTAGCCCGTTTGTTGTTTCCAGGGGCTGTGGTAGCTCCCGGGTCGTTGAGCCCGTGGATCGCCTCCGGCTCCTAACCCCGTGAGTGAACTGTTCTGGGAGTTAGGGCACGAACAGAGCTAAACCAAAAACTTTTTTTTCTTGGACCGCGGATACGGTAATTTATTTTATTTTCCTAGTGCACGTCCAAAATTAAAACCAACAACTTTTTACTTTGTCTAATAATAATTTGTTTTTTCTTTTGTTTCTCGAAGCCAAATTTAATATTGAACTGGCTCAGTTCAATATTAAATTTTTAGTTTTTGTGCAAACCCTTTTATAGTGCCCAAATTTGAATTTTATTTTCTTTCCCCCGGTTGAATCGCTCACCTTGAGACAGTTACCCGATGCTCGCCCAGTCGTAGGCCATGCCAACGACGATGGGAACTGCAACGTTGCAATACTGTCGCCATTCACCTTGAGATGGCAACCTTAAGCCTACTCTGGCTGCAGCTTTACCCCAAGGCCATGGCAAAATTTCGGGTAACAGATCCAGGTGTCAACCGATTCAAAGTGATCTGGACGGAGGGCATGTGCCAGCATGGGACATGGGAATTGCAGAATTGCAATTTGGTATGGGAATAAAATGGTATGCGGTGATAGCATAGGCTAGTCCAATGTGATAGGAATTGCAAGATTTGAAGGTGATGAGAATTTTTCGAGTTGCGTACAGCAATTTGCATGAAAAGTTAAATGCATAAAATAATATTATTTCCTTGAAGGTTGTTGGGGTATAGGGCATATGTTATAAGATATTGTTTCAGGTTGCAGTATGGGCATTTTTTTTTTTGGATTGCGTACAGCAAATTGTTTTTTTTCCATTTTTAAAACATTTTTTATTTTTCTTTTTATATTCTTAATTTCTAAATTAAAGGCTAGACAAAAAATGCTTAAATTCTAGCTTAATTATCTTATATAATAACTTACTGGTCCTTCGCAGACGCTCTAAGCTAAACATTACTTAACATTTGTATAATTTGCCTTTCGGCGACAGAACTTTGTGGCAGTACTGATAATTAGTTGAAATACAAAGAAAAATTTGAAAAACTTTGTCAATTTTTTTGTTTTTTTGTCTTAAAATTTAACTTACTTAACTTACCTAATATATATATATTTTTTTTTTAATTTTTTTTTTTTTTTTTTTTTTTTTTTTTTTTTTTTTTTTTTTTATGTAAAAGCACTTAACCTAACTTAACTTAAATCTTATACTACCCTAATTCTAGAAAAGCTAAGTCTATGTAAGCTAGCTGATGATAGTATGATTCTATACTGACTTTGGTATCCAGGTCTTTATATGCCATTCAACCACCAGAACTGTTGACGCTGCCTAATACTATCGTCCCGGTCTCTGTGGGAGATAGCCCTACTGAAGCGCAGGAGCTCTTCTTCGGTGCGCGCTACTTCCCGGTCGTAGCACAATCGCCCGTCTACAGATGATCTACTTACATGATAGATCAGCGGAATTCCGGATCTATCCTGTATAAGCCCTTTCATATCCAAGTCAAGGAACGCCTCTGGTGGAACAAAGCCGTTGCGACGCACGCTCTCATAGTACAAGGTGTTTGGATAATAGGCCCCGAAAATTAGGTCATTGGACGAGCTTATTGCTCTCGCAATATGTCCTCTGATTAATTTAATCATAAAATTATCCACCCTATTTATGTACGCTTCATTATATAAAGTCTCATTTGAGTAATACTTTTTATAGTCCGATTCCGGTGTCCGATATAATCTGAGACAACTTCTGAGACACTTTCTTTCGAACACCCGAATCTTTTCCATCAAATTTGGACCTATGTTGAACCATACTGGGCAACCATATATGAGCATTGGCCTGATTAGCGTCATGTAGCATATGACTTTTACCTTGCTGTCAAGTTGGCTACTGTGAAATAGCCTCCTTGTCATAGCAAAAGTTTTCCTCGCTTTGAGCAAAGCAGCCTCTACATGTCTGTTGAAATACAGATATTGATCTAGCCAGATGCCCAGGTATTTAACTAAACTCTTGGTTTCCAGTTTATCTCCATGCGGTCCCACGATAACTAGCTTTCGCCAGTTTTTCCTTGTGTCGTACGTGGCTTTATATAATGGAGTTCTGAATAGGATGGCTTCACATTTCTGGAAGTTGATCTTAAGTTTCCAGTCATTGCAATAGCGCTGCACTTTGTTGAAGTCTCGCTGTATTAACCTATTTATAATCGCAACTTTCGGAGCTGTTCTGTAAATTATGAGATCGTCTGCGTACGCAATAGCCTGCGGAAGTGCTTCTAATAAGTCGCTAATATAAATGTTAAAAAGAATCGGAGAGAGTACCGCGCCCTGTTGCAAGCCATTCTTGATATTATACGTTTTATTAGAGGTCACATTATCACTTTTGACCACGAACCTCCTGTCCTTTAACATATCGATAAGTACATATAGTAAAGGCTTATGTATGCCATGTCTGACCAGTTTGTAATACAACCCTTCGATCCAGACGGTATCAAAGGCTTTCTCCAAGTCGATCAGACAGGCACCTGTGCATTGGTTCCTACATTTATTCCATTGTATGTCGGAGACCAGTTTAGCTGCGGCATGTGTGGTTTCATGACCCGCCCTAAAGCCAAACTGGTTATTTGGAATAATGCTATTGTCGTCTACCCATTTTAGCAGAGCTTTGTTAATGATTTTTTCAAATACTTTACTGATGCTTGGGAGTAAACTTATCGAACGCATGTTCCTTGGGTTTGTACAGTCTTTGCCCTTTTTTGGGATGGGCTGAATGATAGCCGTTTTCCAACGCGCGGGATAATATGCATTATTCAACGCGTTGTTAAACAGGACCGTGTATATATCTATTGCCTTTGGGGGCAGGTTCTTGAGTACGATGTTAGGTACTCCATCTATTCCCACTGACTTTTTGCTTCTTAATGAGTCGAAGATACTCTGGATTCCTTCCCTTGTGATTAAAAGGCTATTAGCCCCACCATTGGCATTAATGTCAATTGACAGATTGTCGTCACTGAATTCCGTAAAACCAGGATTCTCCGATTGCCAATGTGAAATTTCATTCCGGAGGTGCAGGTGATTCAGTCGAATTCTGCCCTCCAGGTCATGGTTTCGGCGAATGCTTTCATTCACCTTGTACATTTCCTGAAAGACAGCTCCCACAGCGTTCGCCTTCTCCAAAGGATCTTCGATCACGAAGAGCTCACTATTGAGGATAGCGTTCTCTGTATCTATGCCAATGTTGGCTAGCAGCTGCTTGTTTACCTGAGTACGTGGGATTTGGAGACACTGAATCTCATTTTGATTATTTCTCCTGAATATTTTATTTATTTGTGGGAACATATTCGGGTTATTAGTTTTTATAGCTCGAATTCTGTTGTTCCAATACAAATTTGTTGCTAATCTATAATTAGCTTTAAGTAATTGTTGGAGGTTTTTTAATCGGGATTTCAGTGATATTATCTCCTGGTCTTGTCTGTCTGTAAACTGTCTGTGTAATTGTTTTAATTTCGATAGCAGTCTGCTCTTTTGCCTGTGGAGTGCGTTTATTGTTGCGTTTCTGTACATGTTAGTGTGATCTGTAACTGTTGTTTTGGGAATTGTTTTGTCCATTGTTCGTTTTACGGTTTCGTCCATTTGTTGAATGTATTTGTCGATTTCGACATTAGTCAGGTTTCTGTTTACTGGCAGATTAAAGTCATTCGAACGAAGTTCTCTTGTTAATGATCTGGTGAACCGTGGCCATCGCATTGCCCCGTAGTTATAGGGTTGCGGGATCACGAATTCCTCCAGATCTGCGAGCTCGTTCGGAAGCTCCATTACTGCCGTGAATGCACAGTGGTCACTGTCGTATTCAATTGTCCGTAAACAGTTTGTGTTTCGTCTGTTGGTGTTAAGTATTCTCAGTCGTGAGTCGATTAGCAAGATATCTAAGAACGATCTACCTCTAGGGAACGATGGATATTCGGTAGCTAGCAGGTCAGTTCTATATTCAATATGAAACTGGTCTAACCAGCCAGCCAACTGATTTCCTCTGGCATTAGATATATAATTTCCCCAATTTCTATGCTTGGCGTTCATATCTCCCCCTAGAATAAAGTAATTTTTGCCCAGGTGCAATTGTAAGCATCGGAAGAGAGTCTCGAGCTCTGCTATAAATAGATTATGTTGGTGCTCCTCAGGTGCGTAGACCGCAATCGCATACAAACCCCTTCCTTGCTGAAGGGGTATGCGTACGATACAGGCTTCCAGCACCCGGAACCTGCGCACTTCTCCACTATATATAACTTTATGAGGGATCCCTTTTCTAATAAAGATTGCGACACCCCCCCCTTGAGAGGAGTTAGGTCGGTCTCTTCGTATAATATCGTAGTTTTTATGCCATATCTTGTGTCTCTGGTTTAACTTTGTTTCCCCCGCCAGAAGTACATCAGGCCGTTCAACTTGCAACAGTTTGAAAAGATTGGCTCTCCTCTCAGTTCTTATTAGTGAATTTACATTCACGACAAGAGCTTTTATTGATGTTGTGGTTAGAGGGTTTATATTGACTTTTTGTTTAGATTGGGCAAGTACGAGTAGATCTCGTTTATTTGGTTTTGCAGCTGTGTCATCTGTCTCTGCAGATTAAGCAGAACCGTGACCACGTCCGCTTGCGATGTTGTTTCAGTCTGTGTGGGAGTATTTGTGGCTACCAATGTTGTAGCCTGGTTTGATGGTCTCCCACCCGACGCAACTTGTGCGTACGACCGCTGCGATGTTACGGGCATTGTTGTAGTACGAGCTGGCTCTGTGGTTTTTTGCCGGATCACACTTCTTGCCATTATTTCTCGGAATTTAGGACATCCTCGATAATTAGCGGGGTGTCCCTCATTCCGGCACACTGCGCACTTTAGAAGGGCTTTGTCTTCTACCCTTTCTTTTCCCAGAGGGCACTCTTCTGCCTTATGGTCTTTTCCGCATTTCACGCAACGGTGCTGCATTTCACAGTTCGCCGCCGCGTGACCAAACCTTTGGCAGCGGACACATTGCAGGATGTCTCTGCCTTTTTTTAACTTGTCCCATGTGACACTTTGATGATCCAAGACTGTAATCTTTCTTAGACCACCAATTCTGCTGCTGGGCGTTAGTTGAACCAAAAAGAAGGGTAGCTTGCGGTTTTCCCTTCTTGCCTTGGTTGTAGTGAACGGTTTTACGGAGATAAACTCGAGATCGTCGTGCCTCAACTTTTGAAGCATCTCGAGCAGAGCCTCCGGTTCCACCTCAGGGTCGACACCCTTTAATAGAACCGTTACCCTCTTTGTTTGCTTCGGCGTGAACGAGTAGAATTCCGCGGTGGCCCTTTTTAAGACCTCTTTAATTTTTTCGTGGTCTGCCACCGCATAGGTTTGAATGGCATGCCTATTACCAGCCAGTCTTTTAACTACAAAATTGTTACCTATCGCTAGCTTACAAAGACTTACCAATTCCTTACACTCAATATCTATAGTGTTGATCGGTGGCATCTTTATTTTTTGGTTCTGATTGTTGCTTTGCCGCTGTTGTGTTGCTTGCTGTGGTCGATTTTGTGTTGATTGTTGCTGTTGATGTTGCTGTTGCTGTTGCTGTTGCTGTTGCTGTTGCTGTTGCTGTTGGCCGACTTTTGGCTTCGGCTTTTGTTGTTGTTCCGTGTCTTTTTCTTTTTCGAGTGCCGCTATTTTTTTCTTTCGGCGTCTCTCTTCTAGACGGGCTCTTGCCATCACAAGTTTCGCCTCCAATTCAGTTATTTCCTCCTCTTCATCCTCAGACTCTGAGGATGCAAGAGAAGCGAACGAATTGTTTGCCCCATACATATTAAAATTGTAGGGGGAGGGGCGCTCCCTGTCTTCCTCCATTTGCTGGCCTTTTTTCTCCATTGTTAATTTCGCGGTTTTACTTCGCGTCACAATGGAGATTTTCTGTGTACCTTTTCTTTTGTGTGTTGTTGCGTTTTTGTCGTCCTCCGTGTTCATACTGGTTCTTTCCAATTTGTTTTCATTTAAAAAAAACAAAGGCGACCCGCAATACGAAGCACGAACTCGACTTCTTCCGTACGCCGAGTCGAACTTGGCTATCGTCGAGTAGGAATCACTGACTCTGCCCTCGCGCCAAATGCTGCCTTAAAAACCACTTGCTTAATGAGCAATATATTGTCTGTTTCAATTTTCACGCTTGCGAGGTGATATATTTTAATTGATAGTTTCTTTATCGCACCTCACTGAAAGGATTTTGTTATGCACTTTTTTTTTTATTCTTTAATTTGTTTGTTTGTTTTTATTTTTGTTTATTTTCGATTATTTTCGATTCCTTTTGATTCACTTTTCGTTCTGTTACTTTGTTTTGACTGTTATTATTGCTGTGAAGCAGCGCACTTTATAATGTCACTGAAACCAATTTATCGTTTTTGCTTGATTATGCTTAATCAAGCGAAAGAAAAAAATGGGGATCTCGGAGGTATGCGATATATTATTATTTTTCTCAACGAGACTATTGCATAGCTAATCAAACTGTTAATGAAATTTAAATTTATTGTTTATTGTTTGTCCTTTTGTTTTTTGTGTTATTGATTTGTTTTCACGTAAACTATTAAACATTTTCGTATGAACTTATTAATTCTTTATTTTTGGTACAGCAAATTGTATGAAATGGTAGATGCATGAAACAACACTATTATGCGTACAGCAATTGAGTACGCGTATGCACGCGTGAATCCTGCGCCCGTGTATAAATGTAAAATGAGGTGTGGTAAGATAGGCATTATGAAGTATGGTAGCATAGCAATTATGGAGTATGGTAAGAAAAGTATTATGGAGTTTGGTAAGAAAAGTATTATGGATTACATTAACATAGGTATTATGGAGTATATTGTCAAGAATATATGTCACATGAGATGCATGAAGCAATACTATTATGCGTACGGGAATTGAGTATGCGTATGCAGGCGTGGATCCTGCACGCATGTATGCATGTAACAGCTACCTTTGTTCGTCACCAGATGTTGTTATTATCTCTCCCAAATACTTTAAACACTTCTGTCATTCGTAGTGGGAGACTGTGTGGAAGAAGTATGGGTGTGCAAGCGTACTGCACCGGGTTCCCCTCTTCCTCCACCATAAGTTCACTAAACACCAAAAGCATTCTCCTCGCCAGAATTGTTCTCGAACAGAAAAGAATGAACGATAACACCCAGAACTGCAGCACGGAAAATTAAATAAAACGCACGGATTGATGGGTGATCACCGCCTTTTTATTACTTCAATTGTTTGTTTTTTGTCACATTTTACACTATTGCATTTAGACCGGAGTCTCAAGAGAAATTACTTTTAATATAATTATAATTGCTATTTACTTAATCTGACCCAATTAAACTTTCACTCGCGGTTGAATTTCGCGTCCCGCAGTGCTACGGGAGCGGAGTTGGAGACCCCGTCTCGGTCGGGTGATGGAAAGGGACTCCTCGAGGATAGAACTCTGACCTGAATTCAATCCTCAATTAAGGGTGAGATGTGGAGGGGAAAGAGAAAATTTTCTCTTAAGGATGTGGCCACTAAGGAAATGCGATCTTTCCTTACTGGGTGTGACCAATAGACGGCGCTCTGGTGTATATGTGTGATCGTACACATCACCGTGTTTATCGGTGCATTTCAGCAAAGGATTAACGAAACCTGAAACGAGGGAAAAAGAACAAAGGGATCGTAAAGATCATTGTTTACCCTGTGCATTGCGGCTATCATAGACGGCACTTCATCGGAGAAATGGTGCTGAAAACAAATAAGGGCATCATTACAGTCGTGGATGAGTGGTGCAGATGCGTTGATATATGCATCGCCATTAGGAAAAGGTGCTAATGGGTTTTTAATGTTTATGGCCTCTCTGATTGCAGTGGGAACCGAGTTTTTGTTTGTACTAGGAAATGCTAGAGGATTCGGTTTCGATGATAATGCTTGGGATGCGGTAATTGTTTGTCGATTGGACAAACGAATCGTTGGTCGGTTTATTGCAGCTGTATAAACAAGCTGTCCGACATAACATATTAACGATGACAAGGGTGCCGAATGGTTTGGGATTTATGATGCCGTATGATGTGAAGAATTCTTTACAGGAAATTTGAATAACGTATTAAATGCGTGACTGCTGTGAGAATTCTTCTTAAGGGTTTTCAGATAATGCCTTGAATGCATTAATATCCTTGGCAAAGCAAATGTTTTCAGGTGCCAATGCGATTGCATTGGAGGGAAACAATGGAAGTTAGGTTGTAATAATGGGGGGTTCTTCGGGCAAGCTTAAATGAACCCCCACAAGACTGCTACATTGCTCTATAGGAAGGGTTCTTACGATCGAAAGCCAAATTACACGCCTTCTTCCAAGATTCGTTTCGACCCCTGCAACAGCTCTCAGGTAAAGTCAGTAGCAGAACCGACAACATGTTTGAGACGTACCCGCTTTTCCCTTTGACAATTTTTTGTTTAGTTTAAATCCACATTTATTTCTAATACAATTACAGATTTTACTTAAGATTAAATGTTAAATTATATTTTATAAGCATCATTCTTACATTAATTTTCTGACTCTTCGCAAACACTCTAAATTATACAATGTCTATTTTTGTCTTTCGGCGTACAATTCTCTTTGACAGTGTTGGAAGTCGTGTTCACTAGACGAAGTAAGTCGTCTCTTCTTGACATCGACCAAGGAACCATATGAACCATTGCTGAACTTCGAATTTGACTCACGTTCAGACCTCCCCAGTTGGCATTCTCATAGTACACATGACTATTACAAAATATTATTAGGTTATACCACATGAAATGTCCAATTTTCGCTCAGTCGGAAATGAGAAGTTCTCTGGTAAACATCTGTGCCAGAACGTTAAGTTATCTTTTTTTTGTAAAGTAAAGTGGTACGTGTGCTTAACGTGTGAGAATTTTAGGTTTCGTTACAAATACAATTATTTCTTTTCTAGGAATTGTTTACCATGCTGTCGGCAGTTCAAATTCGAACCCTATTCCTTTATGAATTTAAAATGGGATATTATGCGTCATTGGCAATGAAAAACATAAATGACGGGAGATTGCACAAAGGATGGGAGTATCTCCAATGACAATAAGTCGACACCTTTCTCTCGAGGGAAAGGTAAAGAAACTCGATAAGTGGGAACCACATGAACTGATCGAGTCCCAAATATTACGGCGCCTGGAAATCTGCGCATCCCTTAGATTAAGAAACCAAACTGAACCGTTTTGCACCGGATAGTCACCTGTGATGAAAAGTGGATTCTGAATGATAACGGTAAAAGACCTGGGCAGTGGTTGCATGCAAGTTAAAACCAAAACACACCCCAAGCCCGATATTCACCCAGAAAAAGTTATGGTGACAATTTGGTGGACGTCGAAAGGACCAATCCACTTTTCATTTCTTCAAAAAGGGGAAACGATAAACACTATCAAATACCTTGAGGAAATCGACATATTGCATGCCAAATTGGCTGAAAAGCAACTTGAGTTGGCCAATAGGCACGGCCCGATTCTTTTGCATAATAATGCTAAACCCCATATCCACAAGTCACGGTGCAAAAACAGTTGCAGTTGCGATTTGAAATTCTTCCGTATCCAGTGTACTCTCCTGAAGTTTTTCCAACGCACTACCATCTTTTCCGCAATCTGGATTCATTTTGCCGGCAGAAGGTGTTCCGGAACCGAGCAGAGGTCATAAAAGCCTTTGAAGATTTCATTGCCTCGAAAAGTCAGCACTTCTACGAAAAAGGAATATTTGACCTTGTATCACGTTGGAAGAATGTCATAGATGCCAACGGATCGTATTTTGATTGAATGAACATTTACGGAAAAATAATATTGGCTCTTAAATGTTTACTATAAAATCAGACATTTCATGTGATACAACCCAATAATTTTTCGCAAAATACCCTAAAAATTGAATTTCCGATAAAAAATCGACATTACATTATTTATATAAAAAATGTTATTGATAATTATTCATTAAATCCATGTGTACTGTACTAGATAGTGTTTCTAAGAAGCTACACTTAAAATTTCAACTCGATTGAATAAAAATTGCCCGAGTTCTGTTGCACACCAACTTGAAAAATATTGGTTTTGAGAAAAACACGTTTAAAGTTTCAAAACGTGTTTACAGGACGAAATTTATGAAATACGTGCTTGTCAATTTTTTTACTATCTCGTGCTATCTTTCTCTAAAGTAAAAGTTTTATAACGTCATCTACATATACGTATTTTATGAAAGTATGACTCGGTTGTATCGAATAAAAATTTAATATTGTATTGAATAAAAAATAATAATAAATGAGTACCTCAGCAATATCACACTCCGTTTAAACGATATAAGTGTAGGGGTACAGGGCTACAGCCTCGCTCTACATAGTAATATACAACGCCAAATCCCCATATGCCCCATATACCCGACACAGGTTATCATTCTCATCGCCCCCTTGCTATAAGCACAGACTCCGCACACTTCGTAACAAGAGGAATAAGTTGTGGAACGCTTTCTTAAATACGCGTTCTCTCCTGGACTACTCCAAGTATCTGGGTCACTTTTACCAATTCACCGAGCTTTATAGCTCCCCCTACCACAATCAGCTTGCCAAAGCTCAGCTCAACCTGATCAATGACCCCAAATCTTTCTACCACTTCATCAACTACAAACGGAAATCTGATGCCTATCCCATCTCTCTTTCCTACGTCTCAACTACTACAACTGACCCCCACACCATAGACAATCTTTTCGCGTCCTTCTTCAAACTATCCTTCACGGACGACTCGTTCGAGCCGAACCCCTCCTACTTCACTGCCATGTCTGAATTCTCCCTCGCCCCACTCATCCATCTACACATTCAACAACACCAAGTTATAGAAAAATTTGATAACTGAATGCTGATCTCAATCCCGACCCAGACGGACTCCCTGCTATCCTCTTGAAAAAAATGTTCCTCTTCTCTCTCTCTCTCTCCCGCTCGCTTCAATCTTCAATCTATCCTTTGCAGAAGGTCTATTCCCCGACATTTGGAAATCGTTTTACATAACCCCTATACGTAAAAAGGGGCCAAAAAACAATATATCCACCTATCGTCCCATTGCTAAGCTTCCGCACATTCCTTAACTGTTCGAAGGCCTTCTATATGAAGCGTTATGTTTTCGCTGCGCTCCCATCATCTCTCCTAACCAGCACGGCTTCCTCTCCGGCAGGTCCACTACTACCAACCTTGTCGAATTCACATCCCACACACTCCTTAGCCTAGAAAACGGCGATGCGGTCGATGTAGTCACTACCGACTTTAGCAAGGCCCTCGACAAAATCTCCCATAACCTCATTCTCTTTAAATTATCTTCCCTCGGTTTTGAACCCCTGTTGATTAAGTGGATCTCATCCTATCTTAATTCTCGAACCTGCCGCTTGCGATTTAGATCCACCCTCTCCGATCCTTTTCTTCCAACCTCAGGTGTCCCCCAGGGCAGTCACCTCGGCCCCCTCCTATTTATCCTAACCATAAACGACATAGGCTCTTGCATTAATCACTCCCTCATCTCGCTTTACGCGGATGATATCGAAATATTCAAGACAATCCGCTCTCTCGTAGACTCCTCACTTCTCCAATCGGATCTTACCAGCTTTTCGATTTGGTGCCAAAATAATTGCCTAGAATTGAATATCACCAAATGTCACACAATCACCTTGCTGGACCAACCGATAACATTGGTTGAATCGATTTGCGACCTGGGCGTCCTATGCGACAAGAAGGTTAGATTTACTGCACATATCGATGACATAATCCTTAAGCCAACGCCGCCGTTGGCTTTGTAAAATGCTGGTCGAAGGAATTCCTAAACCCCTACGTCACCCGATCACTCTACACAACTTTTGTCCGGCCACTACTCGAATATGCTAGTCAGGTCTGGTCCCCGTATCAATCACGGGTGCTGTTCTTCAGAGATTCTTGGTATTAACCCACGCAATTCGGTTTATATGCGCTCCACAAGACAATCCGACGGATCGCACCCGTTTGTGGTTCATCTCCCGACGGCGCGAACATCCCTGCATCAGAACTCGTTCCGTTACAGAGCGGGAAAGCTGTGAAACTCCCTTCCCACGCGAGTTTTCCCGGAGCGTTACAACCTGCAACTGTTCAAAAAGAAATGCAACAGTTATTTGATGGCATCTCGGGGCGCCCACTCGGCGCTATAGGTTCCCCTCTCCCGAGAGAAGTCTAATAAAAAAAAAAAAAAAAAAAAAATGGTCTCACATTCGTAGGATCGAGGGCGTTCAACGTCGTTTCTTGCGCTTTGCCCTCCGTGGACTAAACTGGGAAAACCCGCTCACTCTACCACCATACATAGGCCGGCTCCTTCTAATCAATCTCAACACACTTAAGGAGCGCAGAATCCATGCCAACATCATCTTTGTCCATCGCCTTATGTCTTGCTCAATCAATTGCCCAAGCTTGCTCTCCACTTTAACATTTCATACAAACCCCCGTAATGTGCGGAACCCTCGACTGTTTTACGTGCCCGCTCATCACACTTCTTACGGCGCTAACGAACCCATCTCACGTATGCTACGACAGGCCAACTCTTTCCCCACCTCCTTCGATTTCAACCTCTCCACTCCTGCTCTCAAACGACGTCTTAGAAGAAACCCGCCCTAAACCCGCCCCCTCCCTCCAATAATCCCCCCTACCCTGCAATCCTACCTCTCCTCTCCTAGCCTCAAAATTGCTCTCCCCTACACCTTCCCAGCCCATCCACAATTTCAACCTCACCCCCAGCTCACCCAGCATACATTCAATATTGCATAAACATTTGACCGTCAAAAAAATTTGTTCGCGTTGGATCCCACACAATTTGTCAATCGCCCAAAAAAAGGCTCGTGTCAATTGGTTGAAAGAAATGCTCAAAAAATACGGTCACGGTGCTTCGAAACACGTCTATGACATCGTGACAGGTGATGAATCGTGGATTTACGCGTATGAGCCCGAAAGTAAACAGCAGTCGACTGTCTGGGTGTTTCAAGATGAGCCAAATCCAACAAAAGTTGTTCGCGCACGAAGCACTTCCAAGCAAATGGTCGCCTATTTTTTCGGAAAAACTGGACATGTCGCAACCGTACCACTAGAACAACGCAGAACAGTCAATTCTGAGTGGTACACAACCATTTGTTTGCCAGTTGTCTTCCAAGAAATCAGGAAAACCAACCGCCGAAGACGGATCACTCTTCACCACGACAATGCGAGCTCTCACACATCGGCTGCGACAACTGCATTTTTGAGCACCCAAAACATCGATTTGATGGGTCATCCGCCGTATAGTCCTGACTTGGCACCGAATGACTTCTTTTTATTCCCGTACGCAAAAAACAAACTGAGAGGTCAACGTTATTCGACACCTGAAGAAGCGGTTGCTGCATTCAGAATGCATGTGTTGGAGATACCTCAATCAGAGTGGCAAAAGTGCTTCGACAATTGGTTCAAACGCATGCAAAAGTGTATAGATCTTCATGGGGAATATTTTGAAAAACAATAAAGTGATTTTCGATGATCAATATTTGTTTTTGTTCTCTAATCCCGAAATATAAAAGGCAACCCTCGTAGAATATTCTA
Source organism: Microdon myrmicae (assembly GCA_963931805.1). Lineage (NCBI taxonomy): Eukaryota > Metazoa > Arthropoda > Insecta > Diptera > Syrphidae > Microdon > Microdon myrmicae. Next base: position 171,230,908 of record OZ007496.1, on the reverse strand, counting down.
GTACTGATTGTCCTATGCATCACAATATGTAGTTTAAGCTAAAAAAAAATTCTCGATAGATATAACCCGTTAATATACGAGTATATATAACTCTTACCTTTTTTATAAATCCCCAATCAGTCCGACCCTATTTTTCTCATGGATGTGGGGAATTCTGATGTTTGCAAAACACTGCCTATGACGATGAAGGGCATATCAGTACTTGGGTATAAAATCGACCCTCCTAACACCATTTGATTTTCGATTGCACCGACTTTCCGCAGATAGGCAGGCCACGTATTCAAAATAAAAAAATCGAAAAAGGCTTTACCCTTGCATTCCATTGGATTATGTAAATAAATTAAAATGTACTATATTGATGTTTAAAGAAAGAAGGCGCCTGCACCGTACATACGAACATCTAAATCCCCAAAAAGATGGCAGATGACAATGTGTGTAGACTTGTATTGTTGCGTTTTATTTGAAGACAATTTATTTCGATTTCTATGCAAAAGTGAGTTCTGTACACAAATCAAAAACGGAATGTGCCCGCAATACGTGTTGTTGTGGCGCCACTGATGATTTTGCATTCTGGCGGTAAATAGAACTACCGCTCCCTTTCGTTCGGATCGCACGCACGGTCGGCATATCAATTGTACGCAAAAATTATTATTGCATCGTGTGTTCGCGCTTCATTTCAAAACAAATCAATTTTTGTAAAACAATTTATGTTTAATCCGTCAGTGTAAACAATCGACGGTCTAAACACTTCCTCTTCAATGGTAAAACCGCCGCCCTTTTGCAACCTAAGTACCAAGACACGAGTGTATGGAATGTATCGGGTAATCGAATCAAGTTGACTGTAGCATAGGCAATGAACTTGTATTGAACATTTGATTCAAAATTGTTCAGTGAGCCGTGCTATGTTGCCTTTTGCCGTCTATGCCATAGACAGAACTCAAAATAAAAATAAACCAAATGACAAGCCTCAACATTAAAGGCCCGAACGAGCGCATCTGTAAGTTGGTGTAAATAATTCAGTCAATCGATTATTTGTGGCAGTTGTAGGTTTATTTGCAGAGTTCGTGTTGACACAGTTGCAGGTTTCCGCAAGGGGGCCACCCCTGACTCTGGGCGATTTGCTTTCATTTTCCGCCCCATGAAGCGGATCATGGACTTTTGATTTCCTGCTAGCTTAAGTCTTATTGCTTTGGTCGATGTTGACCAAAATAAATGAAAAACGAAATATTTAGCATAACATCGGCGAGATAAAAGCCCTTAAAGACTTCATAGTCTGTACGTATCCTCTGTGAAGGTTTTGAAAGCATTGCGTTTCTGAGCAGGGGGCATACAGTCGTCAACTTTGCCTCGCTAAACCAACCATGCAAGGAGGTTCTGAAAAGCAGTCCTGGCATTTCTGTGGACAAAGTACGTTCTCGATTCCTTCCGCTTGGCATCGTGGCACTTGAAATGCCGCCATTCATGTCTCTGACCTTCCGTTTTCCATTTTCATTTAAATAATTTCTCTTCTATTTTTTTTTTCCCTGTTGGTTGTATTTTTGTATTTTTACATTTCACCCTCTTTTCCGTGTGATCCTGCATCACGGTGATAAGCAGGATTTTTTTTATTCCTTTGCTTCTCTACCTGATAAGGGCGGTTGGTGATGGAAGAGTCTAGTCCGCAACAGAACAAATTTACCAGCTCTTCAAAATGGCTCAGATGTTAGTCGGTTTTAATTTTAATAGCATGGTGTACACACCAAGCCACATTGGGGATCCATAAATTCTAGGAAGAGACAGTGGCATTTGCTCTTCCCGTGAACCTGTCGAGACGGCTAAAGAGCAGATTATTTATGCTTATGAATCTGGAAATGTTACAAGCAGCCCCGTTGCTATATGAGATCTGAAAGTATATCCTCCAGATACCGATGGCAAATTGCATCATTATATAAACAAGATAACCAGCGAAAGATGCAATATACAGACGCCGGGACACAGGTTGATGCATGTGAAATCACCAGCACTAGCTACAGTGGCAACAGTAGCTACGGCAGCTGAGGTAGGTTGTCTCCAAGGGAATATATAATTAAGTCAATAATTCTTCGCCTGATTATTAGTTTTGAAACGTGCCTCTGGCGACATTTACATTTCAAGACCTTGCTTCTGACTAGTCTATTTTTAAAATCGTTAATCCCTTCATTTTAGTTTTCATTAAAACTTGATCCCCACTTTTTTTCCTTTATCAATAATTTCGCAGCACAAATTGTCGTTGGTAGATGTAAATGAAATTAATTTTCACCTTTTAATGATAAAGCAAAAACTCTCTATGAAACCTGACACGCTAAAAATAATTAAAGAGGCCATTAAATTCTGAAACTGAAAAAAAATAAGAAGTGTTGAATTTAAAAACAACAAATGTTATATTTATTTGGTCCACTAAAACGAACTGCAAGTTATACTTTGCAGTGATGCCGCTATGCAAAGGAATTACTTGCTAAATTAAAAAATCCATTTCACGGAAATTATAAACCAAATAATATGGTGGTGGCGGTATCAAATTAGCAAAGGTCTCCTCGTTGAAATCAGTCGAATGGAAATTCCATTTGAACCAGGGTGGCAGGCCAACACAGTGGAGATTTAAAGCCCAAATTCCGTTGGAATGGAATTTGAAAATTACTGAAAAATGTTCTCATAAACATTTGCCAGAGCAGGCGCCCGGAAAAGCGAATTGTTTTTAAGGGATGCTTTTATATTCCTGTTGATTGTGGTTTCCTACCGGTGGGATTGTATTGTTCTCCACAGTTACTGCCTTTTTGAATGTTCTCTATTGTTTTTTGACTGTATTGTTGATTTTTCTTGCGTTTTGTTGTTGTTTTTGTTATCCGAGTTCTTACGTACTTTGGATATTTCCGAATCACAGGAACTCATGCATGAGTGGCACATTTCGTGTGACGTTTATTTGCCAAGTGAATTTCACAGGTGTGACCTAGGTATAGAAATGCAGCATTAATTAATTTAAATATGTCTAGATATGTATAATCATTTAAGGCGTTAATTGATTATTTCATCATCATCATCGGCACTACAACCGGGAACCGGTCTTGGCCTTATTTAGCAAGTCCTGAGGCTTGTTAAATTTTCCATAATGATTTATTTTGTCTGGGCAAGGTCATTAGTCTTGCGCCAGGGGCTCCCCGACGGGGAATAGAACCCCGGTCTCCCGGGTGACAGGCGGGTATACTAACCACTATACTATCGAGGAGCCCTAATTGATTATTTGGTATATGGATAAAGAGCAAGAAGTGGTAATAGTTTCACAAGAGTGACATTCTAGATTTACAAACTCACAATTAGTTGAATGATCATAAGTGGTAGGTGGGCTCTCAAAGCCAGCCGCCCGTGAAGTACCACCTTCGTGAAGTGGTTAGGAGAAATCCGTGAGCATCTTTCGGAGCTTGGCTGATGGATCAGGTCGAGAAACAAAAACATCTCAGGGCGTTGACTCAGCGCTATGGGTTTGGCCTTCCTGGGAGAAGTAAAATAAAAAACAAAAGGTATTCGTATACTTCGTCGTGGATTTGCTTTCCATTCAATTTCGTGAATTTGATAAGTATCTAATTAAAAAAAAAACCTCCGAATTCTATCAAAAGCACGGCGAGAATCTTAATCGAATCGATTTCAATAAATTAAGCAATTAACTCGGGCATTTTGATTGAGAATTATAAAAGAACCGCAAATTTTAAATTCAATAGACATGTGTTGACCTCAGAACAGTGAAGACAGTCAAGACAAAGAACTTCAAAAAGCAAATACTAAACACAAAAACTTAATTCTTGGAACTAAGTGACTTAAATACACAGTATATACAATACAATAAAAACTAAACATAAATGTGCATAATAATTCACCTCAATGACATGCGAAAAAGAAAAATAATAACCAACTATACTATACTATTTATTGGCCTGTAGGAACCCGGAAGTTCATGACCTCACTGGACTCCGCCATCGTTCCCTGTCCTGTGCACTCTCCTTCCACGCTTGACCACGTGATCCGATCTCCTCGAGGTCAAACCTTACATTGTCCTCCCATCACCGTCGCGGCCGTCCTGCCGGTCACTTTCCCGTTGGTCTACCGTCAAGAATTCTACGCACGGTCCTATCGTTGCCCATTCGTGCCACATGTCCGGCCCATCTTAATCTTCGCGACTTGATTACTCTCACTATTGTAGGTTTGCGGTATAGCTCTTCCAATTCGTGGTTGTGGAGTTTCCTCCATTGTCCTGCCTCCTCGTCATATTTGCCGCCAAAGATACCCCTTAGGACTTTATTCTCGAATACGCGGAATTTGTTTTCTTCCCGTTTTGTGAGAGCCCATGTTTAGTATCCGTATAGAACAATCGGCATGATTATGGTTCTATCGACACGGAGCTTTATATTCCGTGATAGCAGTTTGGATTTCAGCAGTTTACTGACTGCGTGCCAACAAGCGTTGTCGGAATGTAGTCTTTTGTTAATTTCCTTTGACATTTCGTTACTGGCCGTCAGTATCGTTCCCAAATATTTCCCTTTGACGTTTATATGTGCTCCCTGAGGTCCACCTGCTCTGGCCGTAATCATGTATATTGTTTTGTCTTCATTTATTTCTAGGCCCACCTCTTCTGCCACTTGCATGATGATTTCACAGTCTTTACTTATAGTTTCTAGATTTTCGCCCAAAACGGTGATGTCATCCGCATATGCGAGCACTTGTGTGACTTCGTCCAGGGCTGATCTGGCCATGTTGTCGTCTTGTACCTTTCTGATGACATACTCGAGGACAAGGTTAAAGAGACACGGTGAGTGGCCATCCCCCTGTTTTAGTCCGTCGCGGATTCCAAATTGTTTTGAGAGGTGGTTTTCTATTCTAACTCGCCCTTTGTTTTCGTTCATGCAAATTTGAATGTGGGCGGCATATTTTTTCGGGACTCCCAGCTCAACTACAATAAGGTAAAGTCTTTGTCTTGCGACTGAGTCGTAGGCTTGTTTGAAGTCAACGAACAGTTGATGAACCATCTCTCCATATTCCCACTTCTTTTCTAGCAATTGCCTCATTGTGAACATTTGGTCGCTCGTTGACCGGTTCCTACGGAATCCGCATTGATAGTCTCCCAACCCAAAAATCAACTATAATAAACAAAATATATCACATCGGCCTCAAGCGCGAAAGACAAGAATAACAATATATTGCTCGTTAACCAATCGGTATTTAAACAAACAATTAGCCTTCGTGTAAGGTGAGTTCGAGTGCAAGGAACCGAGAAGGTGTATTTTGTCGAAATTCGTATAGAGACAACAGGTCGACTTTTAGTTCTAATGAAAACAAACCGGGAAGTACCAGCATGAACACCGACGAGGAGAATAACGCAACAACAAATAAAAGAAAAGGGGCTACGGAAAATATGATTGTGACGCGAAGCAAAGCAGGAAAAATGCAATTGGAATATAGGGAACAAATGGAAGACAATAATCTAGTTCCGGCTCCTTCGGCCCCAAAACCGAGCTGCTCTGCCTCCAAAAGTTTCGCAAGTGTAGCTTCGTCGGGGTCGGATGATGAAGACGAAGATATAAAAAAGCTGGAAGCAGAATTACTAATAGCAAAACCTCGATGATGGAGAAGAAAGAGGAGGAGAACAATAACCGAGGCCGGAAAACAAAAGGCTAATCAGCTACAATATCAACAACAACGCCAAAAGAAAATATAACAAAACATAGGCCAACACAATTAAAACAGGTCGCAGACCTACCAGACAGCAGCTCAACTACAACAACAGTCCAATAAAAAACGAAGATGTCGGTAATCAACACAGCAAATATTGACAGTAAATAACTGGTAAGTCTATGAAAGCAAGCGGTAGAGAATAGTTTCTTAATAACAGGCTGCCATTCGAACACAAACGGTTGGCGACCACGTAAAAATAACTAACATTTTAAAAAATGTCTCCAAAGAATTCTGCTTTACGTTGAAATCAGAAAAGAGCATAAGGGTTCCGTTAAAGGGCATCGAGCCTCAAGCGGAACTGGAAGTTCTACTGCAAATGTTGCAAAAACTTAACCACGGCAAGCATGAGTTCATTGGGGCAAATGTGTAGGGGTTCTTTATACTTCATGGGGAACCAACCCACAATTTCAACCACAATTTCCGCCTTATTTCGACCGCTTTCAGCGCGTCTTATCAACCCCTATCCCACCGTTCAGTAATTCACCTGCAAAATATGTTTCGCAAAAGGACGCATAGCTGAACTCATTATCCTATTGCATAATTGAGCTTAGCTATCTTTTCGCCATACGACAACTCTATTTCGCTAACCTATGAGATTGCCACCGGAAATCGCATCATGTCGGTTAGCAACGGCATAGTCTGTTCAAACGACGCGGTTGCATAATCATGCAATCGCTGGGGAAATTATCAAAGCATTTAATTTAGTTCCCACGATCAGATTTCCCTAGCCAATTCGGCGTCCTATTCAGATTTCCCCAAACACGCCATTCTCTGGGGATCAATGATCTCTTTCCGCAGGTGAATAGCACCAGCTACATTTTCCTCTCCTCCACAATTCTGTCTCCCTACAGTTCAATGCACTCTGAGATCACCACAGTAATCGCACTAGGGCAGTAGGCCATCCTCAGAGGCTGCATTGATACAAGCACACAAGCTAAGCCAACCCGAAGTTATTGCGCTCTCTCTTTTGTTCTTTTCATCCTCCGCATGCCCAGTGACTGTCGAACGATATTCATCTCGCTGAGACCTGCAAATGAAAGGATTGATGGGAAGAGCGCTATGGTGATTGGCTAATAGCCGTGCGAATGCAAAATTAAAATTTCATCCCTAATTGGGATCAGTCGTTACACAGTCACAACCGCGGTAGGTCACGTCGCCGCTCTGGGAAACTCTATTTCATGTCGGTTTAACCACAGCCGATATTCATCCCTCGTAGAGTGCGCAAACACAAGTCAATTACTAAATCATTAACTGATTATATTCGGTTCGAAACAAAAAAAAAAAGAAAAAAAAAAAACAGTTTAAATTCCAATCATTTGCTCAAAGAGAATTTATCGTGTTAGTTTACTAGTTACTTATATGTACATAAATTGATTAAATCTTAAATTAGAAAATATCAATCGCTTAAGCGACCCATGTAATAATAGTGCAGTGTGGAAAATAAAATAATAAAAAGTGAAAAACTTTCAACAAAAAACAGGCAAAACAACAAAAAAAAATTCAATAACATTTTATCAAAATTAAACAAAATTCATCAAAAATAAAGTAAAAAATTAAAAAATTAAACAAAATCAGTTCAAAAAAATAAAAAGTAAAAAGTTCAAAAAATCAAAACGGAAAATAAATTAAGACATTTTGAAAGAGTAAGTAGAGCTCCACCCCATCTTTAAACCAAAACATCATCACTACTGCTTCTGAATGCAGCAACCGCTTCTTCAGGTGTCCAATAACGTTGACCTCTCAGTTTGTTTTTTACGTACGGGAATAAAAAGAAGTCATTCGGTGCCAAGTCAGGACTATACGGCGGATGACCCATCAAATCGATGTTTTGGGTGCTCAAAAATGCAGTTGTCGCAGCCGATGTGTGAGAGCTCGCATTGTCGTGGTGAAGAGTGATCCGTCTTCGGCGGTTGGTTTTCCTGATTTCTTGGAAGACAACTGTCAAGCAAATGGTTGTGTACCACTCAGAATTGACTGTTCTGCGTTGCTCTAGTGGTACGGTTGCGACATGTCCAATTTTTCCGAAAAAACAGGCGACCATTTGCTTGGAAGTGCTTCGTGCGCGAACAACTTTTGTTGGATTTGGTTCATCTTGAAACACCCAGACAGTCGACTGCTGTTTACTTTCGGGCTCATACGCGTAAATCCACGATTCATCACCTGTTATGATGTCATAGACGTGTTTCGAAGCACCGCGACCGTATTTTTTGAGCATTTCTTTTCACCAATTGACACGAGCCTTTTTTTGGGCGATTGACAAATTGTGTGGGATCCAACGCGAACAAATTTTTTTGACGGTCAAATGTTTATGCAATATTGAATGTATGCTGGTCCCACTAACGACTAAGGTTGTCTCAATCTCACGATAGGTCACATGACGATCTTCCAATATCAGTTCGCGCACAGCATCAATGGTTTTCGGAACAACAACTGATTTTGGACGACCTTCACGAAATTCATCTTGGAGTGAACTACGACCACGATTGAATTCACCATACCATCGATAAACACTGGTCCTTGATGGAGCTTCATCGCCAAAAATTGAATTAAGTTCATCCATGCACTGTTGCTGAGTTAATCCACGCCGAAAGTTGTAAAAAATAATCGCACGAAAATGTTGACGATTTAATTCCATTTTTGGGCCGAGATGAATCTTTTAAGTTACTGTAAACAACACAAATAGCGCTCGTATGTCAAAACGTTCTGAGTGCGTATAACCTCAAAAATGTCCAACTTTACGACAGAGCTGTCAATTGCCGGATTGTAACACTAGGGTTGCCAAATCCCGAAACATAAGAGGCAACCCTCGTAAAAGCAACAACATCGGCAGCTTTAGAATCATCGGTCATCCCAGCGCTGGACTTCGGCAACAACTTTAACTCTTCAAGCTAACATCACCCCAGGGTAACCAGGTTTTCCTTTTATATTTATTTTTCAAAGTGGTAATTTCTCTTTTTGGTGAGCTCCTCCTGAGCCACAAATTTAAAGACAGCAAAAATATTATTTTCAAAGAGAAACAAAAGGAAAAACTTAATGAAAGTGTATACCTGTAAACTGAAATTGAAAAATAAGCCCAATAAATGAAAATAAGTTAAACAATCAAGTCTTTTGGTTAAAGTCAAATATTATTAGCTCTACAAGAAGTCCCTTCAGGCAATCTAGTAACACCGGCTGTTGTTCCGAGCAATTGAAAATCTGAGGCTCTCTGTTTGTACCAAATATTTTCCGAGCAATACATTTATATTTTCACAAAAAAAAAGTAAATTATTAAATTCAATTTATTGCTATAAAAAAAAAAAAACAAAGCAATAATACTGTTAAATTTTTATCAAACAAACAAACATCATTCTAAATCCTTAACACCAAATAGCTCTAAATTCTAAATAATCATTTCCAACGAAAAGGAAGAAAGTGAGCAGCAAATTTTTAACAGACTGTTAAATTTTTAACACCAAAAATAATTCTAAATCATAATTTCCTCCAAAAGGGAACGAACTAAGTAATAATATAGTTAAATTTTTAATAAACATTATAAATAATTTTACATTTGGAAGAAAAGAATCTTCCTGATTAAATTTTTGTCTAACATATTTCATAATAATTTTATCGTTGAGAAGCAAGAATTCCATTCGCTTTTTAGTACCAAGGAAACAAAAACACTAAGTAATCCTAAATAATTCTTCCGCCAAAAACGAATCTCTGTAGGAAATATTTTTCTTCGATGAAATAATCGAAGGCCAGTCAATAATTTTTATTTCGTGTTTATAGAAATTTGCTATTTCAAATTAAATTTAAAGTTAATTGAAAGGAAAAAATTAATTTAACTTAAATTAATTTCCTACTGGTGACTGATTCACGAGAGCGAAAAACAAAAGTTCAAGTGTTTTGAATTTGCTTAACAGAAACAGAGACAAACGATATTTATTTAGAAATTTACATATATTCTAAATAAATCAAATGATTCCAAAAAGATACAATTTCGTAATCGCCAAAAATAATATAAAGTGTATTATACAACATTAAAAATCAAAAATAAAAGAGAAAAAGTACAAGTTAAAATATTACAACCATAGAATCGATCAGCCTATAAATATTTATCTTTTAACAATAAATACACTATAAGTTTATTGAAATTAAAATTATAGTAATAAAGCGGCGAAAAACAAAGACACAACAACAAGTAAATAAAATATTAAGTGGTCGCGCAACTAGTCTAGTAGTTAAGCAATCTTTTGCACGAAAACTTAACTATTGTAAGTTCTGGGTTCAATAAGGGTACAACACCGCATTATTATATTCTCACCCCCACTCGACTTCATTTAGACTTCTCGCGACTCCACGCGTCCACTTTACATCTCTTGCCTACGCACGCAGACACAACGAGACTTTTTCTCAACCCTCCAAATCCCGGCTCCTTATAGACTTCGGCACCACGATGCCCACCACACGAGCCGGTACCTCACAACAGGCCCAAGCTCGCCCTGACTCCCCCGCATTCCAGGACGCTTCCAGCGTCGAATCCCCATCCCTACCGCCAAATATTAAGCTTCCTCCCTTCGAAGAGGCGGATGCAGAGCTATGGTTCGCCATAGCCGACCGTATTTTCCGAGCCGCCAAGATGCACGACGGTGAACTGCGTGCTGTTGAACTGATGCGGGTGCTGGACCGCACATAGCGGATGCATGTGATTAGGTCGTCAGACCCTAATCCTTACAGCACCACGCAGGAGACGCTGCCCAATGCTCTGGACGAGCCCACCAGCATCAGACAACGACGTTTGGCGAACGAGATAAATTTCTCGGGTATTAGACTATCCCTTTTCCTGACCCATTTACGCTCAATAGCGTCGGCCAGGATCTCGGATGATCTAATCAGGCCTCACTTCCTGAGGAGCATTCCTCAACATGCCCGCTCGGCATTAATAGCCCAATCCAATCAGAGTTTGGGCTATTTAGCAAAGGTTGCTGACGCAATCATGGAAAGTTCAGACCCGCAGTCTAAGCTCCCAGCGTATCAAGAGGCGGCGATTAACCGGCATCTTTTAGATCAACCAATTTCCACCAGCGTACCCATGACCGCAGGCCCAGCGAGTCTTCCTCAGACCACTCCCCTGCGCCCGTCACCGTATTCGACCTTCTAGCGTTGCAGACCTCACACCGCCGCGATTTAAACCAAATCCGCACGGAGGGAAGAAGTGCCCATCAAAACGCGCATACCCAAGGGGTAGGTCGCCCTTCGCCCCTTCAAAACACCACACCAGTGGATCAAACCACCAGGGACACGGCGCTCGTCGCTTGCACTAGGGGACCGCAACTTCGTCACGGCGGATGCAAGCGAGCTACCGATAAGTCACGACCTAATCGGACGTCATACTTATTGGTCTATGCAAACCAAAACAGACCAGTGGACCGCACTGCAATCCCCTTGCCCCTGTCGGCAACACACGCGGTACCCAGCAGGTCCACTTCCAATACGGACTCAAGCCCAGCCACCAACCAGATCCTAAACACACGACTCTCCTTCTGACACACACCAAACTACTCCCGCCCTACCTTTATTTCGTGACTATGTCGCGGGGGGGGGGGGGGGGGGGGGGGGGTTACTGTCGGGGTTCTCTATACTACATGGAGAAACAAAACAACAATTTCCGCCTTATTTCGACCGCTTTCAGTGCGTCATATCAGCCCCTATCCCACCGTTCAGTAATTCACCTGCAAAACATGTTTCCCAAAGGGACGCATAGCTAAGCTCATTATCCTATGCAGATAATGCATAATTGAGTTTAGCTATCTTTTCGCCAGGCTTCTCGATAGTATAGTGGTTAGTATACCCACCTCTCACGCGGGAGACCGGGGTTCGATTCCCCGTCGGCGAGCCTCCGACGCAACACTAATGATCTTGCCCGGATAAAAAAAACAAATCATTATGGAAAATTTAACAAGCCTCAGGACTTCTAAATAAGGCCACGGCCCGTTCCCGGTTGTAGTGCCGATGATGATGATCTTTTCGCCATACGGCAACTCTATTTTGCTAACCCATGAGATTTCCACCGGGTATCGCATCATGTCGGTTAGCAACGGCATAGTCTGATCAAACGACGCGGTTGCATAATCATGCAATCGCTGGGGAAATTATCAAAGCATTTAATTTAGTTCCCACGATCAGATTTCCCTAGCCAATTCGGAAAACGTTATAGGGCTACCACCCCATTTATTCGCTTAATTCTAGCAACATAAGTACCTACAACTAAAGTATACTCGTATATAACTTATAAACTAAAGAGTGTAAGAACTAACTTAACTAAGCTTAACCTAAGCTGCTAACTAGGTGAGTTGTATGCCTACGTGGGTTAAGGGGAAGGCTAGTTACTATGAGCAACAATCTTACTATGAATTTCTGTAAAATTATAGCAAGTAATGGAATTTAAAATTACTTTGAGGGTATGTTAGGTCAACGTGAACTGTAACACAATCACTTTAATTTTAAATTAATCCTCCATAATCGAGTCTGAGATAGAGTGGACATTTGAGTCCGTGCAGTCGGTGTATTTAATTAACTCTGAACGTTTTTTTTTTTTAGTTTTAATTTGTCATACAAAAAAACGTAATAAAAGAGACAAATTAATTTATGTCGTCGAGAGGCAAATGTTTAGCTTAGACCGTCCGCGTCGGACCTGTAAGTTATAATATAAGATAAATAAGGTAGTATTTAAGCATTTTTTATCTAGCCTGTAATTTTGAATTTAAGAAAAAAAAGGAAATAAAAAATGCTGAAAAATGAAATTAAATGAAATTAACCTTGAATGTTATATTCATTCAAATTCATTCACTTGACCATGTATTCAAAATGCACACCAGTGTCTACTTTCGCAATATTTTTAAGTCAACTTGTGATTGCCGTAAAAGCCTTGTTATTTAACTAGACAATCAACTAACTGATATTATATGACTGGCGCCAGGATTCCAGGTTGCAAATTAAGTCTTTAACCAGAGAATCTGATACGATGGTTTCCTAGTGTACTAACACGTATTTCCTCTACATTCCCTTAATTCGCACTTCTAAGAAACAGAATCATCAACGACGGATGACCAGCATAAAGGGATGATTCTATCTGTGAATGGTCATGAGAAGGTTTATTCATTTTATGAATATGTCACGTGCCCCTCATTAACCCGCCAAGGTGCTTTGCAGAAAATTCATTTTTATTAGTCATTCCTCGGTCGAGTTTTTCCTTGATGCCCACATTCCGGGAAAATGTGACCTATCTCGAAATTGTTTGCTACCCTTCATTTAGGTCATGTCGGGACCAAACCGAGAGTACAATTAAGTCATCCATGGCGTATGATAATCAACAATCACTGAAGTAATCTTTTCTCGGAATTGCATCGAATCCCATTAATAAAAATTATCTCTCAAGACATCTTGCGGAACGGAGTTTTGCTCCTTCGGCCGTTCACCGACCACTCCATTAAGGAACCAATAAGTTTGTCAAATATTTGTCCTTTCAGGTCTAAAGAGACGCCGCTGTCGTCTTCGTTGGCCAATTAAAATCGTAAAACTCTCCCGGAGGCTCACAAGTGTAGGTCGACACATCCTTGTTCTCATCTTGTTTTGGTTTCTTCCTTTTTCATAATCGCATCCGTAATTGTACCCGTCGGCATCTCATTAGAGGTGTCCTAGGACGATGTGAGGGGCTGCTAAAATGGAATTTTTACGACAGCTTCTCACAACAATAAAATAAAAGCGAAAAGACGAAAAGTTGGCGAAGGAAGCCGAAAGTTTTCGGCGACATAAAGCGAAGCCACCGCACCTTCTGCCGTCACGTCCATCAAGCTCGTTGTGCGTGAGGCTTTCGTTTCCTGATTCTCTGGAGGCAGAGAATGAGACCTTTTTACTCCCGGTCTTGTTTTTTATGTCGTCTTTTGTTTGGGGGTTTTAGATGTCTGCGAAAGTGGATGTTGTTCGTTTTCTAATAAAAGAGAGCTGTGAAGAAGCAGGGTGTTGTGAGACTGATAAGGGAGTACATACAGACTAAAGGAGCTCAGGATCCAGTTACCGCTGCGGGAGGTTTACATTACGTTACAAACACGCCATTAAAACCGTTCGGAAGCAACATCACACATGGTCTACCAACCATTAAACGAGGAAATGATACACGTCCTAAAATTGAATACATCAAGTTGTTTTCCTCTCACTCCCACTCTCTCTCTCTCTCTTTCAAGAAGAAAGAGTAGCGTAAAGCAAACAAAGTGGGTTCAAATCGCCCCCTACCTCTCCGTTTATTTTACTTTTAATGGAACTTGGGATAACCCTGGGTCGTCGCTTAAAGAGCTGGCAACCAAAATGATTCTTTTGGTCGCTGGAAAATTTTATGAATTGAACAAAGAAGTGCGCATCTTATGGGACGCAGAGAGTACACTGTGTAAGACGTGCTCTTGCATAATGTACGCGTTGGTAAGACATGTAGCTTACCTGAGTACCAGATGATGAGTACAGCGTTGGAATTGGTATCACGCACCACCGAGTGCATAATGTATATTGGCTTTCTTGACGAAAGCGGTGTTTATTGAGTGACAAGGTTGAAGAGAGTGAGACGAAGGACTTGTGTTTTATCGGTCATGAATTTTACGGTCGACATTCGGTGTAGAGGAATGGGAAGGCGGAAGGGTAAAGCGACGGCTCACTTTACTAGATTTATTATACCCGATTTACTAGGGAATCATCATAAGAACGTTGACCTGTTTAACAGGAAAAGGTTACAACTTGTTGCCGTATCTGAAAAGTAGACAGGGGAACTGACTCCGTGGTTACACAATTGAGCACCCACACTTTTGCAGTATATACTACGCTTTCGGGGCTTTATATGGGACAGAGGATCTTTGTTTTTCGTTGGAATATCAACATGGAAGAACGAGGAGCAGTTATTGAAGATATTGTAAATCAAATTGAATTAATATGTTAGAATTGTCGGATTTGATTTTTACCATCTTGGTCTATAATGTGTGGCTATTTCTAAGATAACTTTACAATCATGTGTGTGACCTTGATAACACAGCCCCTCTTCTGTTGGCCATTCTCTTCACTGCCTGTCAGTATCTGGCTGCAATGGCTTATTTGTTGACAGTAAAAATATGGAAATAGCTTATAGCAAATGATTTTTTCGAGTCCTATCGAATTTACACAAAAACCATGTTGGTTATTAGTCTTCATTTGGACATTGTTTAGGTCGCGACACTGGGGTTTGTCTATGGTCGTTTTTGCAGAATATATTTATATTGTACGTGATCCTCCTATTTTCAACTGACACTATCGTCTAATAAGTGAATTGGGCCAGAGGGAAATTTAATATATGTTTTTATGGTTAGTCCGTGTAGCACCCCAACATCGAGGGTCTTTTTAAGTCCAACTATATACACGTAGTATAAAATAATTTTGTGGGCGATCTATAACTCCTACACGAGGTTAAGACTACAACATACCGCCAAACCCCACTGTTACTTACCTGAAGAACCTCCATAACTTAGACCCAACTTTATAAGTTTCGCTAATGCAATCGCATTAGCACCTCAAATGCTTTACCCATCTAGGTTGTCTAAGGTATAACCTAAAAGTCCCTGTAAAAGAATTCTTACCTTTCATGCATCTCTTCGCATACAAATTCCCTATAAGAATTCTTTCCATTATACAGGAGCATAAAAACAAAACCTATTCGGTACCTTCGGTTGCCAGGCAAATTCCAACCTTCCCACACCTGCACCGCAATCTCCCCGCAGCAAAAACATTTCCTTCCCAAGGATAATTAATGCTTTCAATGCATTATCTCGAAATGCCTATAAAGAATTTTTCCTACAAGGGCATTCATACATGTATCAATGCATCTCTGCATTAGCGACCAAGAACCGAATTCTCAATTAGTGTAGATATTCACACTAGTGTTCGACTCTGGCGTCGCCATAGATGCCAGGCACAATTGACACAGATGGTATACATAACCGTCATTGTGTAGCCATCTAAATTACTTTCCAAGGACTTGCAACTATTGATTCAGCTGCAATCACTTCTCTCGGAAATACTTCTTTGTTTGAAACTTCAAACAATCACCAACGTCGCGCTTAGCCTTCGGATTGGATTCAATAGCATAAACATATGCAAACAAAAGAATCCGATCCTCTCGGTCGGCAGAGATACGATATACGATCTCCATTATCTCAATCCCTTTTAGCATCTAATGAGTGCGTGCTATTTACTCTGCTGACCCTCATTACCGGACGATGCATTAGGTCGCTACTTCCTTTGTTCTGCATCCATTGTCTAGGTTTCGTTCGGTTTGACCTGCGAGCGTTAGCAAACAATCTGATCTCAACGATCGACTTCACGCACATCACTGCAGGACCTCACCAGTGAGATCCTTCTTCCTCGTTTTCACCACGAGACGAACACTTTCTCTCTCGGGGAAACCCACCCCATTAACGAGTCGGTTCTGTACGAGCCGTTTATCGTTGAGTCCTGTACCATCATCCGACCAAGCCTGTCGGCCTGTCTTCCGCTCTCCGTCGCGCGGCGTAGAAGCGTAAATATCACTACGTCAAGTGTAAGCAAGAACTTTTAACTTAAATCCTGTTATTAAAATTACACGGGTCGCGGATATTGTAACAAACAAGTGAATGTACAGAGTTGTCCAGAGTCGCTGAGTTTAAATATAAAAACAGTGCGCATTAATTGAAACATGAGAATTCACAAATAAACCTTAATTCGAATTATTCTCGCGGCATCATGTGTACTTGGATGCCAACACAATATGGTAGTCAACGTACGGATTAATAAAGAGAACATTAATTATGTTGTAAAGATATTTAGTGTTTCATTTAACTTGTTGCCTGCGGACGCTGAGTTGAGATGCCTGGTTGCTTTTCTTTTCTTTCGGGTGAACAGTGCGTTTTCTTTCGTTTGTGTTGCTTGCCCTTGGAGAACGATCAGCAGCGGAACTGTGTTAAGGAGTTTTGGGGACGAGGTAGAACCCTCGCCCATGCTGGCGACCCGACTTCGCCCCCACACATCTTTCACATCAAAAATAGCGGAATGAAAATTGTGCTCGCAATAGCGACTGTTTCAGGACCGCAAACACCATTCTCAAAAAGCAAAATTGTACACTATATCGGATTTATTAATTTCAATATTTTTCACCCTATACCTGGCAAGTGAGAATTTACTGAGTTTTTCCATTCTTTCGGAGTGACTTCCTTATTCCATATTGTTTTAATCAGTTGGTGGACGTTTCAAATGGTTGCCTCTCCTCCACGCTTCACAAGCTCTGCCAGTATGAAGTCGACTCCGGGAGCTTTGGTGTTTTTCGATTGATTTGTTGCGTCTACAACTTCGTTGAAAGAGGGCTCTGGGATCTGAGGGTCGGCTGTATGTACGTTGCTGCGTTTATTTGTGGTTGATGGGTGCGCACATTGAGCAGGTTTTCAAAGTACTGCTTCCATCTTATCACGATATTGTTTGTTTCTGTGACCAGGCAGCCGTTCGCGTCTCGAATTATTTTGGCTCTCCCTCGGTACCCATTTCTAATTGAGTTGATGACGGAAAACATTCCTCGGATGTTCTTTGCTTTGACATTTTATAAGATTTTTTCGATCTGAATCTACTCCATTCGCCTTTTTTGGCGTTTGAAAAGTCTCATTGTCTCTTTCCGAAACGTCGCGTATCTTTCTGCGTTGACTTCATCATATCTTTCTAAGTGGATCACTCTGAGCCGTTTACGTTGTTCGATCTTCGTCCTGCATTCATCGTCAAACCAAGGTTCGGACTTAATTGTTTTCTTAAATCCTAATACCTTTTGGGCTGTTTGTTTGATTATGTCTCTGATCGATACCCATCTAGTGTCCACATTATTCGTTTTCTGTTTCTCGCTCCCATTCTCTAGGATGTTAAATCTATTCATTAGTTCGTCTTAATATTCAGCCCTTTTGTGCAGGTCTTTTAGTTTATCGGTGTCGAACTTTTGCTCGTCTCCCGTGATTGTTCACGTGGGTTTGGTGCCAGCCGACGACTAATTTTGCCAATCACTAGAAGATAATCGGAGTCTCAATTTGCTCCTCCATGTGATCTTACATTAAGGATGCTCGAGTAGTGTCTTTTGTTAGGAAGTGGTCTATTTGGTTACCCTTTCGCGGATTTGTATGTTGGCGAAGTGTTCCGCCGAACACTGTTCGCAGAAAAAAAAAAAAAAAAAAAAATTAAACCGGAGCGAAGGATAGCGATAATTAAAAAAACAAACTCCTGTTTTTTTGCTTTTGACACGCTTCTTTTAATTTTATTTTTATTGTTTTATTTTCTTTTACACTTGGTTTTATTTACAATTTCAATTACTCGGGTTTACAAACACTTGAACGCCCGTGGTGATTCTATCAGAGCAGGTGCGTAAACATTTGTCTTTTCTTATATCCTGCTTTGTGTATGGGATGCGACGTAAATCTTCGATGGCAAAGCGAAGTGTCACACTCCCCGGAAATATTTACTGTGCTTAATTTGACTTACTGTTCGTTGTCATCCACGGTTAACAAGAAATGTTTTTAACTAATATCGCGATTGACTAATTCACAGGACACATATACTCGCGACTTTCTGGCACACGTTAGGGAACACGACAGCGTCACTAGGAGGATAACCGCGGTGGCAGTTCGGTCGATTGTTTTAAGTTGCTTCGCGTCGTTTTGGAAGGTTTATTTCGGGGAGGCAGTTGCTGTAACGATTATCGGCGCGGCGCGTACTAACGTTCGTGTTTGGTTCTCTATGTCGACTCTCTACTAGACGGATGCTCGAAGTAAACTGAAAATTCTCCTCCCCCTTTCGAATTTATTTTTCATCCGCAATCTGAAACAGAAAATTTCCCATCCAGTCTGCAAAGAAAATGTTTCCATCATCAATCATTCTGCTCTCCGTATTCCTTATCGGAACCTTGTTCCTTTGTTTGACGATCGATCGTGCCGCTGCTTAATTTTCGATCTTTTCTTGGGATTTGTTTATGTTCCCCATCTGGCCCAAGACAACGAGGTTCTTTGCGCTTCAGATGGGTACAAAGGAACCGTGCGATCGGTATAGCTTTTGTTAGCATTTCCAAATCATAAACATCTAGCTAGCGATCTAGGTTAAGTTGTTTATGATTGCATTACTGTTGGTCGGCGGCGAATCGCTATCCTTTGTTTGCACAAGTGTGCCTTTTAGGTTTTGGGACATGCTAGGAATATAGGTGCTAATTGCTATTAGCTACAAGCGGAGATATTCGTTGTTTGGTTTGTTTACCGAAGAACGCGTTTAATGGGTGTACTGCATTGATGCCCTGAATTGGATGCGTTGGACTGGATGCGTTGAATTGGCCGCGTTGAATTCAATATCAGAGACTTTTGAACGTTTAGTTCGATTGATTTTTGCTATTGCATTCAATGTTGGTGTGTGAAATGTTACCTTCCGTTTCAGGTGAGAGTAAGGGCTTTTGGGACACGTGTCTGTGGACACATGTGATGGATAAAGGTGAGTATGTTCCTTGGCGGAAAGTACATCTCACCCATAGTGGGTTGTGTGGTTCGTAGAACCGGCACAACCCGTTACGCCGCCCGGTGATATCCATATGGCTTTATGAATTTGCTTGTACTTGAACATCGTGCTTTTCACTACTAGTTCTTTTGACGCTGCGAACGTGATAATTCGAATTCCATTACCATTTTTTATCGTGTAGGCTTTCTTTACCTATAGTTGGTTAAAAGATATCCTCCTTACCAAATTTTCCCATTGAGGTCCCCGAGGAGGATTTTAACACCGGATAATGAGATCCCAACAAATACTTCTTCTAGGGTCTCGTAGAACGCGTCCTTCGTTTCTTTGTCGGTAGATTCTGTGGGTGCATGTACGATTATAGGTACATAATTGTACCATCTGCCCTGTATTTTTAACATCGACTCCGGTCATTAATTCGATTACGGTGTCAGAGAGGTGCCGTTATATTACAGCCCAGTATACCCCTAGCCGCATCATGAAATCACCATACAATACTGACGGCCAGTAACGAAATGTCGAAGGAAATTAACAAAAGACTACACTCCGGCAAGGGTAGTTGGCATGCAGTCAGTAAACTGCTGAAATCCAAACTGCTATCACGTAATATAAAGCTCCGTGTCTATAGAACCATAATCATGCCGATTGTTCCATACGGATGCGAAACATGGGCTCTCACAAAACGGGGAGACAACAAATTCCGCATATTCGAGAATAAAGTCCTAAGGGGTATCTTTGGCGGCAAATATGACGAGGAGGCAGGACAATAGAGGAAACTCCACAACCATGAATTGGAAGAGCTATACCGCAACCCTATAATAGTGAGAGTAATCAAGTCGCGAAGATTAAGATGGGCCGGACACGTGGCGCGAATGGGCAACGATAGGACCGTGCGTAAAATTCTTGACGGTAGATCAACGGGAAGGAGACCGGTAGGACGCGACGGAGATGGGAGGATAATGTTAGGTTGGACCTCAAGGAGATCGGATCGGATGGTCGAACGTGGAAGGAGAGCGCACAGGATAGGGAACAATGGCGAAGCCGAGTCGGTGAGGTCAGTTCCCATCATTGTTGGCATCGACTAGGGCTGGCATCAGGTGGCTGTCTCAAGGTGAGAAATGAATTGTGGGAAGGAATGTCAATTTCGGATTTGATTTTGGGTACAAATAGGGAGTTCCGTTGTAGACAAAAAATAAATAGAACCAGACAGCCAAACAGTGAAGTAAAGTGCTGGAGTCTGCTGAAACCTTGTTTCAACTTAAAAACTGAAACTGAGTTTGAACTTAAAAACTTAAACCTTAAACTTAAAGAACTTAAACTTAAAACGTCAACTTAAAATAAAGAGAAAAAGAAATGATCGCACCGCGATTAAAAAAAACTACAACCAGTGTTTCAGTCGGTGAGTACGCCCAAATTTCTAAAGTCATGTTGAACCTCTTGGAAGGAAAATTAGAGTTATAATTACTGGAGCCGTAAGACGAACAGACACCGCACACGAAATACTTCATCAGGTAACCAAATTAGCAGAAAATCGAAAGCAGTCGGTTGACCTACTCACGGGCTTAACCAAGCCGGTAGTACTGGGTAAGTGTTGTATAAACATATAGATATAACAGGGTAAATGACATGCGTTCGGGGTCATACCAAGTGGAGAAGAACAGAGTTCTCTGCATCATCTGCGATTCTCCTCCAATAACTTGGGTATAAAAGGCGTGGTTGCAAAGATAATAACTTAGAATTAATCGATCAGAGTAAAAGGCTGCAGCATTGCAATGGAACAGTGGGTCTTTTACTCTGAAATAAAATAATAGAGTTAAGTAGCCAAGCAAAGGGTTGCAGCCTTGCCATGGAACACCGGGCCTTTTGCTTTAGAATAAAATAATAAACAAAAATCTTAAACTAATAAAAAGACATAAACAATAAAATGAAAACGTCTTTATCTAACTCTCCGCTTACTCTCTCTTCGCTCGCTATTGAGGAAGCATGGCGAGATGCGTTATAACATCTCTGTGAGTAATTCTTCGCTAAACTGTCTGACATGGGTGGCCCTACTGGAAGTGTATGGTTCCGTCAGACCATAGCCCGAGCAATTCAGTGTAATTTAAGCCTCCACACTACGTCAAGGTTTCACATGAAGTAATAATTGGAATATTCATTTCTACCGCAATACGAGTAGTTGGACTGAATTGGTACTTAAAACATGATTGATCAACACATCATTTACTCCTGTAAACGCTTGGGAAGTTGAGTGACCTTGAACTAAATTGTTCATGGAATGTAAAATCCAGAAAATTGCCCATATTCTTGCGTTGTAAGGCGTCTAGTATTGTATTTTCCACTCCGAGGCTCTAAAGATTGTATAGGGTGATTTTATTGGACGCATAAAACTTTAGATTTATATGAAAGACAGGAAAGTAATTTAAATGGTAATAAAAGTGATTTTATTTGAACGCTAATTGCATGCCATTAGTGTTCGAATGTGGCTACAGCTGGCGCATAGATGGAGTAATCTGAAGGTCCTATTTTCGATTACGGTTCGGACCATTTCTGGTTGTAGTTTGGCACTGTTGCCTTCAAAGCGTTCACTAGTCTCTGGTTTATTAACATAGACAAGCGATTTCAGATCGCACTAAGAAAATATATGTTAAATTACTTCAACGTAGTGGCCAGACGACAGGCCCATTTTTCGATATTAACCGTTCATTAAATGAACGTAGAATATGTGGCCCCGACTTATTGGCTTCATATGCTACTGAGGCCAATACCATCCAATACAAGCACAAAAAAAAATAGTGGCCATGTCTCTTTACCAGTCTCCGTTGGCGGTACCATTTTCACCAGCATTATTTAAAAAAAAGGTGGTTCGGTGATTTCTTCGACCTATAAAGCACATCAAACGGCAACTTGAACAATATCTAGATATTGCTCTGCTATGAGTGTATACATTATAAGAAGAGAAACTAAACTAACCAAAAAAAGCTGTCAGCTGTCAAATCAACTGCCTCTGAACAAATGGCATTACCAGCTTAAAGATATATACCTCGATATAAAATACCTTATCATCATTATCATCATCATCGGCACTACAACCGGGATCCGATCTTGGCCTTATTTAACAAATCTTTCCACTGGTCCCGATTTCGAGCCGATGTCATACAGTTTGGCACTCCCAGGCTCTGGGCGTCCTGGTCTACGCCATCCCTCCATCGCAGATAAGGTCTGCCACGCTGTCTCCTTCCATACATCCTGCCACAAAGGACTTTCCGGTCAGGTTCCTCTTCGCTCATTCGAGCTAGGTGTCCCGCCCACCGGAGTCTACCGAGCTTGATTTTTCTTACAACATTAGCTTTAAGGTAGATTGCATACAACTCATGGTTGTAGCGTCTCCAGAATCCAGGCCAATAATTCTCCTTAAGACCTTCCTCTCGAACGCGGTTGAGTTCAGAGTGCCTTTTATTGAGCACCCACTTCTCGGATCCATATATGAGCACTGGTGAGACCATGGTCTTATACAGTAGTAGCTTGAATGTTCTTGGATGTTCGGTATTTAAAGAGCCTTGATATACCATAGTAGTCTCCTCGATAGTATAGTGGTTAGTATACCGGGCTGTCAAGCGAAAGACCGGGGTTCGATTCCCCGTCGGGGCGCCTCTGGTGCAAGACTAATGACCTTGCCCAGAAAAAACAAATCATTATGGAAAATTTAACAAGCTTCAGGACTTGCTAAATAAGGACAAGACCGGTTACCGGTTGTAGTGCCGATGATGATGATGATAGACCATAGTAGGCTTTGTTGGATTTGCTCAGCCGGTCGCGTATTTCTTCTTCCATATTGTTATCGGCTGATACTATTTACCCAAGGTAGTTAAAGGATTGCACTACTTCAAACTCGTGCTCCACTTCCCTGACAGTTTGACCAACGTTAGGTCTTCTCTTCGCAGAAGTTGCTACCATGTAGCTTAGTTTTCCCCTCATTAATGTGCAATCCCAGTTTTTGTGCTGCCTGCTCGATCTGGGTGAAGGATTCTTGTACACCCGATTCAGTTCTACCGATGATGTCGATGTCATCTGCGTAGGTAAGTATCTGGCTGGACTTGGTGACAATAGTCCCTCTAGTTGTAATTCCAGAGTCACGCATTGATTCCTCCAACGCCAGGTTGAAGAGGAGGCAGGCCAGACAGTCCCCTTGTCGGAGTCCATTAAAGATGTTTATTGGTTTGGACAGCAATACCGCTACTTTTACTTGACTAGATACGTTTGTCATGGTCACCCTACAAAGTCGTATCAATTTGTTTGGAATGCCGAACTCTCTCATGGCATTATGTACTTCTACCCTGGCTATGCTATCATAGGCGCCCTTAAAGTCTATAAATAGATGATATGATGGGATCTTAAATGGGTGAATATCTGATCAATCGCTGATTTGACTGGGATGAAACCACACTGATATTGACCAATGATGGCTTTAGCGTATGGGGCTATCTGATCTTGTAGGATAGTGGAGAGTATCTTATAGGCTTTACTCAGCAATGTTATACCCCATCTAGTTGCTGCCTAGTGTGATATCTCCCTTCTTATGTATGGGACAAATTATACCACGACGCCAATCTCCCGGCATCTCCTCTTGCTACCATACGTGCACCACGATCTCATGAATTGCGTGGTGTAACGCTGTCCCTCCTTGTTTGATCAGCTCAGCTGGTATGCCATCAGCTCCAGGGGCTGTATTTGATTTGAGCTCTCTTATGGCTTGTAATGTTTCCTCAATGCTTGGTGACGGCGGCATTTGGTTTTGATCTTGCATTGGTGGAGCCTCCAATTCTTCTGTGAGCTGACCGTTTAGCACTTCCCATCGTTCCAGAATGCCTTCAGGATTGGTGATCACATTACCCTCTTTATCCTTGCAGTAAGTGCAGCGTGGTGTGTATCGCGTCATATTGCGGATTATTTGGTATTTCTCTATTTCACAGGCAAGTTTTTTTCCCATGCACTTTTCTTTTGTCTGTGAAGCCTTTTTCAGTTCTTCTGAGCTCCTCACGTACCCGCATCCTATGAGATTGCTGCATTGCCCGATATGCAGATTTCCTAAGTTCCGTTGCTAGTTTGCACTCATCATCAAACCAGTCGCTCCGATCTCTACGACTACTGCCTAAGATGGAGTTGGCAGTACTACTGACAGTATTCTTAAGGCGTGTCCATTTCTCTTCTACGCCCGTCATTCTGGCCCCAGGGATTACGCTCCCTCCGTCGAGCTCTTCCAGGGGGAGTCTTAGCGCATGATCAAATGTGTCACTGGTATTCTCATTGCGTAAGACAGCCGTGTTGATTCGAACCTGATCCGTGGATGCAATACGACTCCGTAAGGCAATCCGCTGTCGGAAAACTGTACCAACAAGATATCGACCCGATTCGACGTTCTCACCTCGGTACGTTCGTACCGTCATCAGGCTCGAGGAGTGGGACGATCTATCAACACGTGTTCAATTTAGTTACGAGTGGCTCCATCAGGCGATACCCAGGTGGCTTTGTGGATATCTTTACGCGGAAACCTGGTACATGCAACGACCAAGTTTTTCGATGCTGCCAGTTCGATGATTCGTAGTCCATTGTCATTAGTGTTCTCATGCAAACTATGGGAACCTGTGTAGTGCCCGAAAACCGCTTCCCGACCTATTTTTGCATTCAAATCCCCAAGAACGATTTTCACATCGTATCTTGGGCAGGCATTGAGGGCCCGTTCGACGTTCTCATAGTATTCTTCTTTTTCGTCTTCACGGGACTCCTCTGTAGGTCCGTGAACGTTTATGAGGCTTATGTTCTTAAACTTGCCTTGCACGCGAAGTATGCATAATCTTTCGTTTAAGTTCTTAGGCTTAAGTTCTTGGCTGACTAGAAAGCCAACCCCGACTACATAGTGTGTTGCATGACAGGTGTAATAAATGTCATACTCGTTTCTTTAAATAACACCACTTATTTATTATTAGTCATTTCTTATAATGCTGTTATGTCAGCCTTATATTCGGACAGGGCATCGGCTAGCTGCTGTGCAGCACGAGCTCTATATAGTGAGCGGACGTTCTATAAGAAAATTCTCAAATCGTTTAGCCATTTCGTTTCCGTGGTCGTCGTCGTATATCTGGACCATATCCGAGGCTTGTTAAATTTGCCATAATAATTCTTTTTTGCGGGCATGGTTATTAGCCTTGCGCCAACCTTTCTCAGGCTGTCGCTGCATGCACTACTTGGCGGATGCCAAAGTAGCTATCCAGGGGTGTCACGTGGAGACTGCATGCCAACTTGGATTGAACAGGGACAAGGATCTGTGGAGGGTTCTTTCACTTGTGCACCTGCACGGGCGCGGATTCCGTAAGATACCCACAGCTGAAAAGTCAAATCACCAAACACCAAAAGAGAGGACGCAACGAATAAAAACACGATAAATTGGCTGCAATGTTTCTCTATTGAGTTCGTTTTTCTTTTAGGATCGAGTTAATCTACAGTAGTTGTGTAATATTGTACAGTGAATGTTTTATATGATAAACTAACAAATGTTGTGTATTTTGCACTTTGAACGGTTTACAAGTTAAAAAGGTAACCTGTTTTAAATGTATTTTGCACTGCGAAAGGTTTAATAGTTAAAAAGTTAAACTGTTTTAAATGTTACGTCTCGCACGACCGAACTCCGACACGCAACGACCTCGACACGTCTGTCTAATTGGGTGAATAAAATATGACTCTTCGATGCAATCCACATCCGTCAGATTCAACGGTGGAGGATCACATCGCTGTTTGAGGAGCGAACAGGCTCAACTTGGCGACGGCCAATGGTGATCGAGGAAAGGGTTCAATGGGAGGATTTCCCAAATGCTGCATAGAGACGCGTACAATGCCCCTTTTGCCTCCTATACAGACAACGATCGCCCGACATCATATCAAACAAATCTACAAGCATCAGGGGCTGCAGGCAATGTGGTCATAAATCATCGATGATCCGCGCCTGAGAACGAAATATGTTTTTGCTTCAAAGTAAACAAAAACGCTATTTCAAGGGTCAAATGATGAGATGTACAACGTTCATGGTCTGCCGATGTTGCATGGGATCGTCATGGTATTTATCTATGAGTTCAGGGGAAATGGCGTTGTAGGTGATACATACTGGTGATGCTAGTTCAACCGGAGATTTGGGTTATGTTGGCTTTAGCCGTATGGCTCTGGGGCGCAAGGAGGGAAATTATTCGTCGATTTTAAGTCAACAGAAACCTCAGCGACGGTGGCTATATGGATAGGTTAATGTGCTGGTGCATGGGTATGGTGGTGAGGGATTTGACCTGCAGATGTGCAAGCAAACGTCTCACCCAGGGGAACCATGGACCAGCGGTTAGTAAACAAAACAAACGCAGTGAGGTACTGTGTGTTTGCTTCGATTTGCTGGTGGGTCATCATAGGGCATGGCATGGGTAAGATTGCCTAAGCAATGATCATCATCATCATCATCGGCACCACAACCGGGATCCGGTCTTGGCCTTATTTAGCAAGTCTCGGCGCTGTTAAATTTTCCACAATAATTGATTTTCACAGGCAAGGTTATTAGCCTTGCGCCATAAGCAATGATCATATCCATGCCCAAATTCCATGATCGGTTGATAGGCGATAAGGGGGAATTGTTGCAACTGTCGCGGACCTAAGGGTATAGGCGCGTTATACAATTGTGAACTGTGGCAAAAATATCGGCTACAGTTGTGTCAACAGGTACGCTGAATGGTTCAAGTATCATGAACCACAACAATTCGCCAATATGCATGCCAGGTTGCTTTCAGGTGGGAGATGCTGCAGGGGAGCTTACGCTGCCCCTTTGCAGGTAAGTAGAAAGACTTCCTTGGAAAGTGGGAGACAGGTGAAAGGGAATGGGTGTTCTTGGGAAATGGCTTAAAGAACCCCCACAGTTCGTCCTGGTCTTCGCCGGGTTGAAAGCAATCAGTAACTTTGCCTTGTATGTTCGCTCCCACCCCCCCGAAATACCATATACATAAATGAAAAACGTCCCGGACAAGACTTTGAACTATCTACCATATATATTTGCTTCCAGGCATATTACTAAAAGGACCGTAGCCTGTTTGTTGCATTTAACAAGATTTTCAACTGCTGCTGGCATTCGTATAATAAGTTACAACACTACGTCACTTTGGTACACAGCCAATAAACTTACTGCTTGTTGTTGTCAAATTCTGGCAATGGTCCTAGGATTACCGATTTATACGTAGACTCTAAACCCATAGTTTTATATTTATGCTCAAGGATACTGCAACCTCCGCTCATGAATTAATATTACTCGGAATCACAGTAAGAAGGTCATCACTTAATCTCTCAACAAAATTACGTATGTTTATTGTTTATAAACAGACGTCTTACACGAATTATGTGTAACCACTCAAAAGTGTACTTAAAATTGCGTCAATCATCAACTCCCAACTTGCTTACCTGATTATGAGACCAGTGCCTGTTAAATTACGGAATTTCCCCCTAGAGGCATAGAAAGTCAGTGCCACTAAGGACAAGTTATTGATTCACTGGATCCGACAGTATGTACGTTAATTGCCACAATTTGATCGGTGCACCGAAAAGTTCTTTCATCTTTCTCGAACTAGAAACTCCAGTGAACGATTCTGGCAAATTGGATTTCCCTACAAGTGCTCCACACATCAGTTTCAATTACACAGAGCTTCCCCTTCTCAAGTTAAACCCAAGCGTGGTCATGTCTCCAATTCATGCAATCAACGTTACATAACTGAAACTGAAGATACATGTATCTCGATCAATATTAATTGTTTTCCAATGCTTTCGAGTTCGTCAGGAGAGATGACTTTTAATTGAATTGCCCACAGGGGAGAACAGCGTGAGATGAATAAGATATATGAATAGACGGGGGGACCACTCGTTTAGACCGTAGTCGTATCTAACCCTTTGTAGCGTGTCCTCTCAAGGGTAATCGCATTCAGTGGTGAAACATGCGTCTACATGCGATACACTTGGCATCCGGTTGCTGTATCCGTTACCCAGTCCCTCTACTTGCTTTTGATTTTGCTATCTATTGAATTTCTAAGACACTTACTCGGGAGAAGGGCTCACCAGATGACCGTAAACAAGATCATGTTGCCATTAGTGCCGTTGTAGGTCTATTGGGCGGTTACATGTAAACTCGAGACTAATGGCTATGCCGGCACAAGACAAGGCCTAGACACTAGAGTTTACCCATTGAGAGAGAAAGTTGCTCGGAGGCGTCGAATGCGTCGCTGCTAGGGTTAAAATGCGAAACTCTTGGGGAGAGATGGTGCTCAATAAGCCAACTTCACACTTGGTTTTGGGTAATAAATCACCAAAACACCATCTAGAAGGTTGCATAAGTTATGAGTTTCGGCTCAATCGCTGTTACTGCATAGACTGGCAATGGTGGATACTCACTGAAGAGAGTCCAATCAACTTGGTACTTAAGCCCAATCACGGACGATTCTTTTGTCATAAACGAAACTAAAAGATTTGCCATAAATTTTGAGTCGGGCGAACAGACAGACGCTTGGGCAGACGAGCACACGACAAACACAGCGTGAAGGAGATGTCCGCAGGAAGGCCCACATCCCACGCGTGTCATAATCCTTGGCACTGCGTAAAATTGTCTGATTTTTCAAGCTCTGGCTTGACACCAGCCGCGTGCATTCGGATCACCGTGTCGGACGAGGACGCGAGGCATTCAAATCAATTACAAACGCGAATGTTGGATATCTCTACCTGGGTATGGTGCGTTGGCGTCGAGTTCGGTGGGGACTGCAGGTCGACTTTTTAAGATATGAAAGGATGAGAGTGCATCTGTTGCTAGTCAATTGTACGCTTGTATAACCAAGACGTCCTTTCATATAATTTACAGTTAGTGATCCCTGTCGTGGGAACGTCACATTTGAACGAACCCGGTTTGGCTGATGGCAGTGTTGCTGGTCTGGCGTGTAGGCGGCATAAAGGTACGAATCAAAAGCATTTCTTGTCGAATAAAATGGTTTGTTTATCACTTAAACTGACTGATAGATAGGGCTTAAGCTGTTGCGCTTTTAAACTGCCTTTGTGGCTGTACGTGATATTAACTAGGAATTAATACACCTACATGGGTTATGTTTGGTGAATGTGGGTGAAAGGAGGGTGTAGCACTAGAGAACAGCAGGAACAGATCCCCAAATGACTTTGGCTATCATTAAACACGAATGTGTGCACTTAAGAACTGCAAATAATATCAAGTGTGATGAGGTGATTTGACATAAGAAGTTTATGATTCTGATAAGTTGAAAACACCGACTAATGTTTGTGAATGATGGTTCCCCTATCTCAGGGAGAATTTCATCTAAATATTTTTATTAAATGAGATATGGTAAACAACTCATCTCCTCGTAATCGCGTCACACTGCGAAACTTGTAACTATAGGGAAGCATGTTTCGCAAAACTCGGAAAGGACTGCGAACTAACATTCGCACAACTCGAAAATTACTGCAAAGCGGGATTCTCACAATCACCGTCATGAATTGTCGAATATGGATCGTTATCGACGATCCTCAGGTATATCAAATGGATGCATATCGAAGGTCCAGAGAATTGTCAATTTAAGCTGTTGTTGGTTGTTGATCAGCAGTAACAGCGATTTCTTTCGGAGGTATACGATGCGTGTTTTTTTATCAATCGATCGACAGCGAGACCCTTGCCATAGTTCTGCACAATGTAGCTGAGTAGATCGTAGTTCAGCATATAAGAAACAAGCGGTATCAGAAGATCAAAAGTTAGTAGACTGAACATTGTCACAGGTCTTAGAGTTCCGATCGCCGCATTCACCGATGGCGGCCTGGGTAATATAGTTATACGCAACACCACATGGCTAAACATCGTTATTCGAGGTTGATGTCGCAACATTGACAAATTGCTGGTATTGTAAATAGGACACTCTGCGAGAATGTCTTACAAGGAAGATGAAAGGCTTGTTATATTCTGAAATTGAACAAAGGATGAATGAATAATAATAATGTAGCGAGCTTAGGGTTCGTTGGATTAATTATTTTTAATAAATAAGAGCCGTTAAATCGATTCTCTTTGCAAACACTTACTTACGTTACTTGATATTTCGATTCTTTACTTATCGCGTCTTTGACCGCTTACTGCTTACTTCTTACTTATCTCCCTGATCTGCGTGCGACGTATTTATACCGTTTGCTCATTCTGATTCGGCGTTTCGTTTCCGTCCGTTCCATAGCCTCGAATTTTCTATTGCTCATAGTCTCCAGTTTTCCAGTCCTTTCTAGCATATGCTGGTACTTTGTTTTGGACTTCCTAGAATATTCTAGTACTGATTGTCATATGCGTCGCACTACCCTCCACCTAGATTAGTTCGTCCCGAACTAAGTTCACTGGTCTCCTGGGTTAACAAAAGTCGCCAGTCGGTCACGATGTACCACTTTCATCTTGGCGTTCGGCTTTCGCTGAATCCTATAGACAACGTCGTTAATTCTTGTGAGAATTTTATACGGTCCTTCCCAATGTTGCTGCAACTTCGGAGACCTTCCTTTTTGCCGATGAGGGTTATAAAGCCACACATTATCGCCTACATTAAATCCGGATGCGTTGGCTCGAACGTCGTACCTTGTTTTCATCCTGTCACTTGATACCTTGATTTGCTTTCGAACCAAATGATGAATCTCATCGAGGCGATTTCTCCATTCGGCTACGTAGTCTTATCCATGGCGTCTGGAGGTATTCCGAATCGCAGATCAGCTGGTAATCGTGTGGCGGTACCGCCAAATCCCACGGTTTACCTTCCTGAAAAACCCCCATAATCATCACCCAAGACACTCAAGTCCTCGCCAATGCATTCGCATTCGGCACCTAATCAGTAACCAGATCAAATCTATGATCTTTTACTCCCTGTAAAGAAAACTTACCTTCATGCATTCTCTTCGCATACCACTGCTCCTTAAGATTTCTTTATTAGCTCACCAGGAATTTCCATTCAATTTCGGCTTCTACGTCGCCAGTCAAATTTCCTTAGATGAATTCCGGTAAACAATTTAATTAGATTTACATACATTGTAACCTCCATGACAGGGATCGTAAATACTGCGCCGTCTATTTTTCCCAGCCGCGCCATGTGTACAACAATGCTCCCTATATACACATTGGTCGGCGACTTACACCCTAGGGACCAAAGCAAATACGCATTCCGCGTCTCATGCATCAATTTAACATAACCCTACAGCATATTCAAATGCAAATAGGAACTCAATACCTACCCTTACTAGCGATGCCATTAAAACATTTCCCATTGTGTAAATGGAAAAACCATTAGCGCTTCTTCCTAATGGCGATACATTTACCTACGCATCCGCACCACAGCATACACACAGGTCATAAATCTCTTTTATCCTACATAGTTCTGGACCCGTTTCCCAGTAACCTTCTCGCATAAACAAACATCTCTACGATCCTTTCCCTTGTTTTGTGTTTCAGGTTATTCATCATAGCGTTGAGCCATGAAAAGAACCGACGTACACACACACTTGTGTATCGTGAAGATCTCCTCTATGAGATCGGTTTGGTTACTCAAAAGAGAGACTTTACGTCTCTCTTGGAACAGGAAATGCACCCTTAATTTAAGAGAACCAATTTCCCAGCTGAATTTCTTTTAACAACGAGTGAATATCGTTGAGTCTTATTCCATCCTTCGACCACGCTGGTCGCAGCACTCCCGCTCTCCGCCGGCAGCGGAGAAGCGTAATAAAATATTCCCCGAGTCGTGGCGAGTGTTGTGTTTAATAATAATTTAAAGCAAGTCCGTGTTTGATTATAATCCAACGTTAACGTTTAATCTGGAGTGAATAAAATAAAGAATAAAAATCAGTGTGTTTTCTTTAACTTGCTCCTCGTGGACGTCGTGTTGTGAGATCCTGTTTCGTGTTATTTTTTGTTGCGACGACGGGCCAATAATTAATATGCTGGAGGAGGAAGTCAACCGAGTGTCCGTGTTAGGCACATTACTTCCTCCCCACAATCGTATCTCTCGTCCAAATATAATTCTTGCTGGAGAATGGCCCGTCGTATCGTGATTAGCCCTTCTATAGCTCATGAGAGAGGTTTGTACATATTTCTCCCAATCTTGTTGGTGATCACTAACGACCTTTCATTGTTCGGTTGAACCTTTCGACCATTCCGTCTGACTGCGGATGTAAGGGTGTGGTCCTGGTTCTCCTTACGCCCATTGGCGCACATATGCCTTTAAATATCTGTGATTCGAAGTTTCGGCCCTGATCGGAATGAAGATCGCAGGGAACTCCATATCTGCTGATCCAATTATTGATAAGCTGCTCAATGACGGTTGTTGCTTCTTGGTTTGGAATTGGAAGGACTTCCACCCACTTGCTGAAGTAATCCATGATGACCAACATGTATTTGTTCTTGTCGTTGGTTTTTGAAAATGGTCCTGAGATATCAATCGCAATTCGTTCGGTAGGTTTTGCTGTTGGTCCTTTGGTCGCAGTGCAAGTTGTGCACTTCCTACACCAAGACTCGACGTCATCTCTCATGTGAAGCCAGTAGAAGCGAGATCGTAATTTTGAAAGTGTCTTATTAACTCCCAGATGTCCGCCGGAGGCCCCGCCGTTCATTTCTGTTAGTACATCCTTCACTTTTGATGATGGGACTATAATCTGCATTCGATGGGATTTTCCGTCCGCGGCTTCCCGTTTACGCTTTAGAATTCCATTTTCCACCAGCAAGGAATTCCATTGTGGCCAATATGCTTTAAATGTTCCACTCTTGTCGGAAATATTGTTCCAAGTTGGCCGCTCGTTCTTTTCTTTGTGTTCCAGGATTAGCGACATATCTTCATCCTGAAGTTGAGCTGCACGTATGGCATCACTCGCCCACCCATCTAGTACTTCTACCTGTACATTTCGCAGGTCGTACGCCTCTTCTTTCTCTTGCGCTCTATGACAATGTTTACAATCTGGCTTACATGGTCTTCTTGATAGAGCATCAGCGTTATTATGCACCTTTCCTTGACGGTGGGAAATTTGGAAATCCTACATTTGAAGTTGTTCGATCCGTCGAGCTATTTGTCCTTCCGGATTCTTAAAATTTAACAACCATTTCAGGGCGGCATGATCAGTCCAAGATGGAATCGACGTCCGTAGATGTAATTATGGAAATTCTTAACGGCTTCTACGGCAGCCAGCAGTTCCTTTCTTGTTGCGCAGTAATTTCTCTCTGGCTTAGATAGAACTCGACTATAATATGCGACAACTCTCTTTACCATCGACTTCCTGTGACAACACTGTTCTGATTCCTGTGTTACTTCCATCCGTGTCCATTATTAATGAGCGATCCGAACTTGGGAATGCCAATGTTGGAGTCTTACGCACATAACATTTCAGTCTTCGCAATTGTTCGTCCTGTAGTGTAATAGCACCCTCCAAGTTACCAATTCGCAGTGTTCTTTGACCGATATCTAGAACAACTTGATGCTCCTTCATGAAATCCATTCCAAGAATGCATTCGTCCGTAATATCGGCAACCAAAATTTGGTGGGAGATGGAAATATTGCCCAGCACTATTATGCTCTCGACTTCTCCGTAGACTGTAGAACATTCTCCTGTGGCAGTCCTCAAGGCGTATCTTTTATTTTTATTAAGGGCTATTTTGGCCACGACATCCGGCCGAATTATGGATCTCGTTGCTCCAGTGTCGATTGTCACTGTTGTTATCCTTGCATTAACGATCGTAGTTATAACCAAACTTTGGTTATCCCGTTGGAGTTGTGATGCAGTTACGATGCTGGGGCTGCACATTCCACCAGGCGACTTTCGCCCCGTAAAGTCTGCCCTTACAAGTTTCCCGAGTTATTGGCCTCAGGCTGGTCCGTTGATAGTCTCCTCTTATGATTAGTGCATAAACAACAATTCTCACTTGATGTTTCATTCATTCGTCGACGTTTCCTACAGTCAACAGCGATGTGGCCGACTTCGCCGCATGTCCAACACTTCATATCCGGTCTCGGGGTTCTCCGTTGTACATGCCCGATTCTTTGGCAGGAACATTCATCGACGGACGTTTCTCGGACTCTATATGTACTCCTGGTAGCCAGTTTAGCAGATTCATATGCCAATTCGAACGCCAGTATTTCATTAGTCGTATTCTTTCCCGCCAAACGAACGGCCTGTTGCAAGTGCCGATCTTGGAGTGCATTTATAAATGCATCCATTGCTACCTCGTTCAGAAATTCCTTAGTCATATTTGAATAAGACAAGTTTGCCAATCGCTCAATCTCTGCCTGCAACTGTTGAAGATTTTCTCCCGGTTTCTGCGTTCTGCTCCGCAGTTGCATGCGGTAGACCAGCTGCATGTGATTATCTCTATACCTAGCTTCAAGGCCGTCTCTTACCGCTTGGAAATTTGTTTGCTTCTCTGCTGGTATGGTTTGTAGCAATTCTGCAGCCGTCCCGCGGAGTGACAAGATTAGTGATGTTGACTTCTGCTCATTCGACCACTTATTATAATTGGCCGCTGCGTCAAACTGACGTATAAATACGGAGAAGGGTCCCGTTCCATCGAAGGTTGGCGGTTGCATCCTTGTATTTTTGTAGTCATGTTGATTGCTAGGCGATGTCTTATTTCTCTCAACACACTCAAGTCTCTTTTCGATTCGCGTTATTTCATCGGTGACTTTATTAAATTCAGCTTCGTTTTTAAATCCAGATTTTCTACTTCGTTTCGAATTTTTGACTGAATTTCTTCCTCAAAGTGTTGAAAATTAGATTTCATCCACTACGTTCTGGTATCCAGTTTCGCATTCAAATCTGCAGCTTGTGCGTCGAATTTTGAATTTTGGGCGTCCATTTCTGTCGAAGAATTTGCTTCTGTCCTCTGCTATCTAGATTCCGGTCCTGCAGTTCCTTCTTCACCTCAGGAACACTAAGGTCCTCAAAATGTCGATCTGACATCGCCACAACACACTTTCACAGATTTATTTACTTCACCAATAATTATTAATCCCACTTCTGACACCGATTGTAGCGAGCTTAGGGTTAGCTGGATTAATTATTTTTAATAAATAAGAGCCGTTAAATCGATTCTCTTTGCAAACACTTTATTAGTCCGTTAATAACAACCGTTACTTGATATTTCGCTTCTTTACTTATCGCGTCTTTGACTGCTTACTCCACTGCTTACTGCTTACTTCTTACTTATCTCCCTGATCTGCGTGCGACGTATTTATACCGTTTGCTCATTCTGATTCGGCGTTTCGTTTCCGTCCGTTCCATAGCCTCGAATTTTCTACTGCTCATAGTCTCCAGTTTTCCAGTACTTTCTAGAATATTCTAGTACTTTGGTTTGGACTTTCTAGAATATTCTAGTACTGATTGTCATATGCGTCACAATAACAACTATCACAACAACCGTTGCAAGATCATGAAAACAATAGATATTCGACGCTAGAACTTACCAACTGGGAGGGCACAACGTGCCGAAGATTCTATCTTGCTGCAGTATCGAATAAGTGTGATTCTAAGAAGAACATGCACATATAATCCGAAAGGAACGGTGAACCATATTTATAGTTATGAGACAGGTTTCTAGAAGCCTCTTAATACTTGCGTAGCGTACGTAAGTTTTACCGAGATTCAATCTGAAGGTTGGTTAAGCAAACATCACGTCGAAATATATGGCTGCTTGGGGTGCTCGAACCATTAAATATCCTTCTTGTTGCAATTTTAATGAGTATCGAACCCCGAGATGCACATTCATTCACTGCCATATATTCGTTAATCTAAGGTTAATAAATTACGTTTCGTTGACACTAAATCTGTTGCGGATTCACTGGATGCAACCAGCGAATTCGCAATGGAATGCAGCCATTCACAATAACAAATGTCAGCAAACAGCTGACATAAATATTTAAATTTTGATCTGTCAGAGTTGAGAGCTGCCTGCCCAAAGCAAAGAACTTACAACTCCGACCCAGAGGAACGGGATCACCTTCCATCAATCGGTGGTCTCTCATCAACTGTGAGTAGTACAGGCAACCGAACAGAGACACCCTATGTCCAAACTTCGGCCAATGACAGGAATCATCAAGGACGACCTTTACCACATGTAGCCTTCCCAATAGGGATAGGAGAGCGCAATGCCCCGCTTGGTGGGCGGCGTTCCCCCGCATTCAGGGATAATATGCATCCCATCCTACCAGCACGCCTCTCAGTAATCCAGGAGAGGCGGTACTTCAATCAGCCAGGTAGGCACTGGGTCAGCAACTGTCCGCCCGCCAGGACCCGCGGACGGTGCCACGGAAGACGCCGCACCAGACTCCACGTTGCGACCTCACATGCCAAAGGCGCCATCCCGTCAGCAGAAACCTTCGGACGGGCGCCAATGGGCGCAGCATTTATCACCGCCACTGGTCTCGATGCAGTACTTCAGACCACCAGCCATTACGTGGTTATTGATCGTGGGTTGCGAACTTACAACTCCAACCTCGATCAAATGGTCAGTTCTGCGACCAAGTGTACCGAACACCGACGACGGAACGCCACCAATCGTTCATCCTTCACCAATTCAGGGCGGACGGCTATCTCCAGACCTCCGCATCACCAGAAGATCAAGGCCCTGGGCATCCGCCCACTGGAACCAAAGGATTTGCCAATGATTGGCGAATGCAGCTGCAAGTAGTCACCACCAAGTCAGCGGAAATGGAACCGCACCACTCCCCAGTGAGTGAGAATCAGTAGGCCACCGACCGGAGCGCCGCCTGCCCAGAGACGGATCCGCATCCTATTCCAGAGAGTGAGCACCAACAGGCCGCTGACCGAAATGCCGCCTGCCCAGAGATTAACCCGGCCCATGGCCTGATGCATGGACCAGCGCCGGAGCCCCCACGGAGACAACCTCCATGCACCTTCTGTGAGGCACAACGCCACATCTATGTGTGCGAGGGTTTTCGATCCCTCAAACCTGCCCAGCGGAAGTATGTCGCACACAGGAAGAAGCTGTGCCTCAACTGCTTGGGTCGCCACCTCATACGCGACTTCCTCTCCAAGAGGGTGTTCCGGCGATGCAAGCGGAGACATCATACTCTGCTGCATGTGCGAACAGGAGCAGCACCCACCACAGCATCCTGCTTAAAGGTGACCAATCCTGTCACCAGCCACCACATGGCCATTCCTCGTGGGTTGGGAATGTACATCTCCGACCCGGACGAACTTGTCGACCATACGACTGTTGATTACAGATCCCATCAGAGGACAAATAGGAGACATTGTCGACCTCGACACCGGGGGCGGTATATGCAGCCACCTACCGCCGACCTCTCTCCTGGGCCAACCCTCAGACATGCCCCTCGCCCGCTGAACCGCTGCATGGACAACGGGCAATTGAAGGGCCAGGAGCCTGCGCACTCAAAGGTTTTAAGGCAACACACAGTTACCACCATTGACCAAGGAGCGCGCAATGCTCCTTGCTCCAGGGACCGACAGAGTTCCAACCGCCGCATCTGACTGAACGCTGCGGCCTCACCCTCAAACGACCGCATCTCGCCGGCTACTAGCTTCGAACGGGTGCCAAGGGACGCAGCACTCGTCACCACCACTTGTCTTGATGTAGTGAGACCAATCACCAGCCAGCACGTGGTTTCTGATCGTGGGTTGCGAACTTACCACTCCAACCCAGATTGCCTGTCCAGTTCCGTGACCACCAAAGATAACGGCCTCCAGCGACGAAAGGAACCAATCAGCATCCTTCCACTGGAGGAG
This sequence comes from Microdon myrmicae, assembly GCA_963931805.1. Taxonomy (NCBI): domain Eukaryota; kingdom Metazoa; phylum Arthropoda; class Insecta; order Diptera; family Syrphidae; genus Microdon; species Microdon myrmicae. The sequence goes on along the minus strand of OZ007496.1, from coordinate 171,192,790 downwards.
GAACCCCAAGCTTCAGACGACCACCCGCTGGAGCCAGATGATTCGCCAATGATTGGTGAAGGCGGGCGGAATGTTGCGGATTCACTGGATGCAACCAGCGAATTCGCAATGGAATGCAGCCATTCACAATAACAAATGTCAGCAGACAGTTGACATGAATATTTAAATTTTGAGCTGTCAGAGTTCATATCGCTCTCTTTGATTTTTAGCTGTTGGCGATTATGACCAACCATTTTTAACCTGTTTATATCAAAGGAATCAAAATCAATAAACATTATTTTATAACATTACAAGGTCCTCGAGTTGTGTATCTAGTTTGGAGACTTATTCTTGGAGTTATAACGGTTAACCCATAGGTAATCTGTTTTCTATTCAATTTAAGTTATAGCAGTTGATTCCAGCGGAGAGCACATTGTTCCTGACAAGATTCTGACAGGCCACCAAAAGATACAGTTGTTGGTGGACGTTACGTTCGACATCTGTGGAACGCACAGATTCGCATCGCGCAAGAAATACGTGTTGGCCGATCGATTGCCAATACAAAATCAAATAATCAAATAACGGATAAAGCAAGTTTCGCAAAACAGAATAATTCAACATTTCCTTACTAGATACGTTATTTCTACACACACCACTTATATTTTTTGTTTAGAATACGGATTGTGAAACCTGCAAACACACTACATTTTTCTAGAAGATGTCCTTGTTAGACTGTGGTCGAAGCGAGAATAACAAAACGAATAAAAGATATACATTTTTCACGAGCTCCTTCATCCGCGTATTATCTATACACCATACCGGGTGCACACAACTAATAATGAGCGCCGGGACGATGATGTAAACATTTACTCGAAGGAAGATCACTATCTCTCCAACGTACGCTCTTAACGACGATTTTACTTGTACGGCACGATGACGATCACGTCGGCCGATCAACGCACCGTCAGTCACAGGTGGCTGGGTAACCGCATGACGAGGTTAAATGTTTTCTGGCTAAAAATCATATGCGGCGGTGATAATGCCGCATGGTTTATTTATTTAAAAATGAAGAAATGAGAATAAGGACCGAATTGTTCGTCACTGGTTATAAGCTGATTACTATTTAACATTTTCCGTCCGCCTTCGTTGATCCTGGCATCGAAACATCCTTTGAATTAGAAACAAGTAGAGGTGGGTAGAGTTTAACGAGTGGTTGTGTGATTATTATGAGCTCATTATTTAACAGGCTTACCGCCCGTGTCATCCATGGCGATAGCAAAAATCATCAACACAGAGTTAACAAAGTATATACGAGTATATTGCTACCGAACATTATACTAAAGGTGTAAAAATGTTAGAAGTTAGCTGTTGGTCAATGAATAGCTTTAACAAGACGTAATTTCGACAATGAAATACATTCCCGTTGGAGCTGTAGTACTGTGACGTCTCAACCTAGTCTATCGTATTTGAAAAGCTGTTACATCCGTTTTGTTTTTCTTTTTTACCACCAAGTGGAAGACTCTTCGATCCCATATGGCTCAGACTTCCTCAATTTCTAAGGGCTTTATAGTTTAACTGTCGTTTTCTTGAACTAGCTCTTAGAGTCTGTTAAGAGGGTTGTAAATTTATTACCCAGCTTACCAGCATCCGCAACATAAGAGCAGAACGTCTTATAATGTCGTAGCTTCAGAGCTTGTGGACCCGTACTTTTCACTCCATAAACCGGCCTGATCAGACCGACCGCATTAAAAACCCATTTCCTATTTCCAAAATAAATTACGGTTCCTTTCCAATTTTCTTGAGTGGTTTATATAGCAGCACCAACGCAGCCTGCCAGTGGCTGCGTTTATGGAATCCGTGAAATATGCTCCACCGCGACTGCATATTGCTTCCTTAAGAGCTTTGTAATCATGGCCGTAACCCTCCAAGTGTAATATTTTCCTTCCTGTCACACCGAAGGGTTCTCTCGATAGCTTTTCGTTTATCCTTATTTTTATTTTGCCTTTGACCAACAGCTCACATCCTGTTAATGTCTCTAATTTGTGCGCGTTCTTCTTATCTGAATGGAACACCACCAGCAATATGGTGAGTTTTGGTCTGTGGTGCCACGACAGGACTGTGCTGTAAGTCCCGAATTTCGCAAAAATGTCGCCTAGGACGAAGGCGTGCAGTCATGTGGAAATTTTCGGCGGCACCTTGGAAATAAATATCCCTGCCGTCATGAACAGTGACGAAGTGATTTCGCTAACATCCTAGGGATTGACTTCCTATTTATCTTTCATGGAGGCCTATGTTTTGGTCACGTAGAAAGTTTGAATGGTGTCGAGCATGAACTGAATATACCAACACAACCAAATAGTTCTTGTGTTTCTTCTTTTATTTATTTATACATTTATTTTTTATTTCGTTGAGTTAGACGGTGGACTAGAGCAGTAAGCCAGCAATAAAAGTGTCACCCCCTATTGAGATCATCCACGCTGAGTTGAAAACTTTGAATGGTTGCCGGCACTGAATGGCGAACCAAATAATTTGATTCTGTTCCCAGGCGTATGTCCCCTCTTCGAAGACCAAGTTTTGGAAAGATGTATTTGTAAATTAACAGGATAAATGGAACAAAACCAGATACGCGGAAATATCATTTTATTTTGGTAGAAGAAGTTTAGCTTTTTCGGACAAAGTTTTTGGTTTCGGAAATTATTTTAGATTAGCAGCAAGCGATAGTGGGCTATTGTGCGGCTGATAGGTCATTGTGATTTTGATGGGATAACTTTGAGGTAATTTCAAAGAATTTGCCTGACAATCACTTGGCGATTTGTTTAGGGTGAGAGAGTGTTAAACAAATTTTAAATTTACTGGTGATGAGTGGATATTGGGTAATTTTTGCGGTGTCCTGATTTATTTCCAGAATTGAACATTACACAAATCCATAGAGAAATACTGCTTAAATTTAGTATACGACCGGTGTGGGAGAAAACTTGGGCAAAGTTGAATTTTAAAGGCATTTTTGATTACATAACAAGATGTAGAAAATCGCATAACATAATTTCAGAAACAAAAGTGAATATGCTGTTTACCACTAGTTTTTGTTTGTTGCTTGTCAACTGTTCAATTCCTTTTTTCGGGAATATGCTGGTGTTGGTTTTCTGTTGCCGCCTTTATGTATACCAGGTGCATACGTTTTTCTCCGGTTTAACTAAGAGATGGCGCCAGCGAAAAGTACGCAGCGTGTTAATTCAACACATACGACATTTTGTTCGTCTGAGATTTAACTACAGATGTAGTGCTCTAAAAAGCCCTACCATTTTTTTCCTCCATTCCTACATCCAAATCCCAGCAATATTACCCTAAAACCCAAAATCCAGCCAAAACTCGAAAAAACTGAAACATGATCCAAAATTCGCAATAAACGAACCAAACATCCGTTTATCGGTTAACATTTGCCCCCACGGCATAATTTAATCCAAAACCTAAATTAAAATTAAAATTCACAATAAACGAATCTAATATTCGTTTATCGTTTCACATGTGCCAAATCGTTTCACAAAATCAAAAATTCAGAGATCGTTATCTCTATCTGGCAAATTCCATTAAGTTAAACAAATAGAAAATCAAATCCAGATACATATCCACATATGCACAATAGTTTCGTAAGAATTCAAGAAATTGAATTCTTATCTTAAATAAACACTGAGCATCTCACTCAGGATACAAAAATCGAGATTCGTGTAAGAAATTGTTCAATTTTGAGATACAAATCTCGATTTGTTTTCCTTTATAAAGGAATAGTAAAATGATATCGGGGCCGCAGTTTAACCTTATTATTTGTCCCGGAAGGAGGTACATCAGAAGTAAACCCGCAGGACACTGTGCCCTGAAGGAAGTAATCCCAAGAAAATCCTTGATAAATTTGAGAAAATAAACGCTTATACCGAAGGAAACCTTTTTTCATTTCTATCTAACACCGGGTAAGTACAGCCGTGGTATCTCCACAAGAGACACAATTGCAGATTTGGAGTATCGCCTGGCCCCCCACGGAAAACCAGCGGAGACAACGACTGAGGCCAAATTAAGGATGTTGCTCTTCCCTCTGGATCAGAGGAAGCACGGTGACGACCCCTGCTGTAGTACGTTGTTTCAGGAGCGGTATATACGAGATCCCCCATTCTTTTCAGATCAAGGAGACTCCGTACCTGAAACAGAAACGTACTACACAGACACACACAAGGTGAGGCCGCCAAAAACTAGCGTCTGTGTGAGTGTGCGTGTGTTTTTTTTTTTCTTTTTTTACACTTTTCTCGGCAGAGGCGAAGCTATAGCGCCGAGTGGGCGCCCGGGGATACCACCAAATGACTGTTGCAGTTCTTTTTGAACAGCTGCAGGTAGTAACACCCCGAGAACACTCGCGTTGGAAGGGAGTTCCACAGCTTCCCTGCTCTGTAACGAAACGAGTTCTGATGTAGGGAGGTTCGCGCCGTCGGGAGATGAACCGAAAACTGGCACGATCTGTTGGGTTATCTTGTGGAGCGCATATAAGCCGAATTGGGTGGAACAATACCATGAATGTTCGAAGAACAGTACCCGTGGTAATATCTGTAAAACAAACAGAGGTCGGCTACGCGACTTCGATGTGATAGCGGCTGTAGTCCCGACGTCAGCGCCGAGTCCCCGATCAGGCGGATCGCTCGTCTCTGTATGTTCTCAAGTAGGTAGAGGGTATGTTAAGGAGCCCAGCTCCAAACATGAGAGCAATATTCGAGCGCGGGTCTAATTTGGGATTTGTACGGGAGAAGAAGTTGGGCGAGTAGAATATTTCTTGGTTTTAAAAAGATAGTTTAGTTTTGTTGAGGCTGATCTGGCGATGTTCGACACGTGTTTATGCTACGATACATTCCCATAGACCGTGACGCCGAGTAATTTCACGCTTTTCCTAGATTCGAGGGCCTGGCCATGCATCATCAGCTGTGGAACCGATGATCCACTTTTCCTTGTGAATATTGTATATTGTGTCTTCACTGCATTGAAGTCGGCAAGATTGGCCCTTCCCCACTGCAGGACCTTATCTAGATCCTGATTCAGAGAGTCAATCTGTCTACATCTCAGCTGGTGCGACGTAGATGCACCAATCAGCCGAACACTCGAAACGGAGGAAACAAGCGTACTATCATCCGTTGTCTCCAATAAATCATTTATGTGAAGCAAAAACAAGGTTGGTGCGCAAATAGAACCTTGGGCCGTCCCCAACAACCCGGATCGATCGATTTTCTTCGTCCAGTCGCAAAGCTGCTGTGAAAGTCCATTTGAACGAAGTTTGCTCACCAGTGCCCTGTGCCAGACGCGGTCAAAAGCCTTGGAGATATCCAATGCGACTGCCCTTGACCCACCATGCCGCTCAATCGCAGATCTCCATATATCGGCTATAAGTGTCAAAAGGTCACCCGTGGTTCGTCTGCCACGGAATCCGTATTGACGATCAGTCAGAAGTCCGTTGCACTCCAAATACTTAATTAACTAGGCATTGATGACTCTTTCCATCACATTAGATTGTGGGGAGGAAGTATTGTGCCGGGCATGGCCACTTCCATCCCCGTCGTCTATTGTTACTACAGTTCCGCGGGAAGAAAGTCACAAACAAAAAGAAATAAAGGCACCGAGGAACTGCGGAAAATTAAACGCATTATCTGTCACATTGTTTTAATTTTATTTCTATTGCTGAAGACCACTTTTCTCTGTCATTATTAAATACGTCAGTGTTTTTTATATTATACTTAAACTTGTCATTACTATTAATTGATTTTTATAAATTTTAATTTACTTCACATACGACTCGGGGGTATATTCGCGTCCTCGGCGTGCGACGCGAAGCGGGAGCGACAACGACCGTGGCGGTCTGCGGATGGAAATGTACTCCACGATATTCGTTCGTTGGCAAAGGAAATTCGACCAGTGAAACTGGTTCTCTTAATTAAGGGGTGCATTTTCCGACTCCAAGAGAGACTTAAAGTCTCTCTTTGGGGTAACCAAACAGATCTCATAGAGAAGATCGTCACGGTACACATGTATGTGTGTACATTGGTTCTTTTATGGATCAAGGCCATGGGAACGAATCTAAACAAAGAAAGGGAAAATGTGCATTTGTGGGATGCGAGTTCGGTAAAGCAAACAAAACCGAAACTCGTCGGATGCTAATTGGATCTTTGTTTGAGATGTGCGTCGCTGCTAAATAAATAGACGCGACGCATCGAAGCAGGTGTTAATGGGTTTTAGCTAGATTACCGGGAAATGGTGTTTATGGCTTCGCTGGTAAGGGTAGGTATTGAATTCCCATTTGCATTTGCTTATGCTGTAGGATTTAATTGTTGCCAAGAGACGCGATATGGGTATATTTGTTTTGGTTCCTTGGGTGCAGGTCGCCAGCCAATGTGTTCGTATGGTGATTTATGATACACCTGACGAAGCTGGGATAAGCCAACTCAAGGGAAAGATTTCCTCATTATGCGGTAGTATTATATATGAACCGATGAATTTTCTTTCAGGGAATTTATGTTAAGCTTGGAGAGAATTCTTATAGGGGGTTTTAAATGCGAAGTTATGCATGCAGGTAAGAATTCTCTTCTAGGGGATTTTAGCTAAATGAACTTGGTCGATATAATGCGTGAAGTATTTAAGGTGCTAATGCGATTGCATTAGCGAAAGCTTATGCGGACTGGGTTGTAGGGATGGCGGTTCCTTAGGTAAGTAGTCAATGGGGTTTGACAGAACCGCCAGAAGATAACTAGACAGTAATGCTATCGATCGGTAATTTTGTGGGAGACACTTTTTTCCCATCTTTGTGAAACTCGATTCACCCTCCAGCAGCCCGGAAAGGTCCTCCGTGCATAAGGTAAGCGGAACAGCCTGCCACGAACCGGTGATAGTTCTGGAGCACAGTTCTTATGGGAGATTGCTGGTATTCCGTCCGGGCCGGTTGCCTTCCTACAGTCCAATTCACGTAGAATGCGTTGAATAGTACGCGGGCGAAATCTCACATCCGCATGGAAGACCGTATCGGCGCGATCACAGGTAGCTCTAAAAGACCGGGATCGTGGTTTGAATTCGTAGAATAGAAATTCGCGAACACATTCAGGTTTATCCTTTGAATTTGTGACTAACCTCCCGCTGTCTGTCCCAAGGGAGAGACAGATACCAAGCAGTGGTCTGAGTTTCCCAGTGGCGTAGAAACCTCTACGGTATAAATACTCGATCCGGATCTCAAAAACAGATCCAGGGTGTTCGCATAATCGGGCAACCGACACTCGCGTTGATTCCTCCACGAGTTGAGTCAACTTGTGGCTAACAGCAAACATTTCCGCCAGTCTCACAGCCTTGTCGGTTCTGTTAGAATATACCAACCAGCCGGAATTGTGCAAATTAAAATCGCCAACGACAACAATTTCAGAAGCTGGGTGGTTGATCTGTATCCAGTCGACGGTATGTGAAAGATGTTCGAAAACAAAAGATTAATAATGAATTTTTTTTTTTTTTTTTTTTTTTCAATTCAATTCAATTTTTATTTAGTAGATAATTACATTTATGGTATATTTTACAACTAGTACTTAAGAGATTTAGGATAGCAATTCCTTTACAACTATAATCTTAAATCTATATAACGACAAATTAATAATGTATAATTTAAAGGGCTTGCGAAGAGCCAGTAAGTTAATGTAAGAATCATCATCATGGGCACTACAACCGGGATCCGGTCTTGGCCTTATTTAACAAGTATGAGGCTTGTTAAAATTTCCATAATCATATTTTTTTCCGGGCAAGGTTATAAGCCTTGCGCCATAATGTAAGAATGATATTTGTAAAATAGAATTTAATATTTAGTCTTAAGTAAAATCTGTAATTGAATTGTTAATAAATGTGGAGATAAAAAAACAGTTAAGTGACTTCCCCTGGTATTGGACATATTATTTCCCCAATCTTTATGTTTGGCGTTGAAATGAAAGAATTTCTTTCCGAGTGTAAGTTGTAAGCATCCACAGAGGGTTACCACCTCTGCTCAAAGAGATTAGATTGATGTGTTTTGGGTGCACAGTCTCATGTTGAAGAGGTATGCATACGATGCAAGCCACCAGCACTTGAGTTCTGCGTATTTCTCCACTATATACTACTTTTTTAACTAAAATTGCAACCCGTCTTGAGAGGAGTTTGGTCGATCTCTTCATACGCTATTATAATCGTTGTACTCTAGTTTATCCCTCTGGTTTGGCTTCGTTTCGCTAGCAAGAAGCACCTCAGGGTTTTTGTGTTTCAACAATTTGAATAGAGGGGCTCTTCTGTCGATCCTCATCACCGAATTCACACTTACGACAAGGCCCTTAATCGTTTTCTCTGTTGCCGTGCTTGATTCGAGCATGCACGATTTCCAAGATGGCTACATTTAAGGGAAGAAACAAAAAATTATAATAATAAGGTTCCGGCTCCACCATATCCTCTTAGACTCGGAGGTTGCAACGGAAGTACACAAACTCCTCTATTTTATTCATACACATAGTTTCGATTGACTTAAAATTTAAACTCCGAATATCTAGAGAACTAAAGCTAATCTATAGAAACGGTTACTACTACTTGATTTAGAGTACTCGAACTTTTCCGTGGTCTCTATGCTCTGCCCGACGGATTATAAGACCGTGTTAATAATTCAAGTAAAACCACATTGAAATTATTTTTTAAAAAACATGTTCTTCATTTGTTTCTTTTCAGGTGAGTAAACAAAAGAATATTCGTAATTTCTACGACTAGGACGAGATATAAAACACTGAACGGAGAAGTGAGAAAACGTATTATGAGGTAATTTTTGTATGGGGGGTGTTCAATGAAGCCTGACACTACTGGGATGAATCTCTTTATTTACAAGCTTACTATAATGCAATCACGTCTTTATGCAATGCAATGTACTTGCTCTAGCATCAGGGTCTCTGCCACGCCTCAAAGATGAGGTCAAAGTCGTCCTTGGAGAATAACTTTAAAAACGTCTGTAAGGCCTTGCACTAGAAAAACGCCGACATTTGAAAGCTTTTCTGATCTGGGGATATAATCAAAATTCATTTAGCGTTAGTTCGGAACTATAAGTTGGATATGGTACAACAGGAATATTTTTAGTTAGAAATTCATAGGCACCGTGCGCCGCATGCTACTTATTACGCGGTGCAATTCCCAGCGGTTAGCGAGATCTAGTCCCTTTTTCGGGATGTGATCCTTCGGTAGCTGCTTGGTAGTAATCATTCGCCCTTATGGGATTGTATGAATATGTACCATATTTCGATAAGCTTAGATTGCCGCAAGGGACAAATAAATTAGAATATAATTTAAATAACCTAGACTTTAAGCATTTTTTGATAAATATAAGAAAAAGAACACAGTATAAAAAAATGTACGTAAAATGTCAAAAATATCGATAAGTGCGGTGATAGATTTCCCGGAACTTCCTTTCAGTTCATACGATTTCCTGCCCTTTTAACATATGCCATTGAAAATACGTTTGTTTTCAGTTTAAAATCTTTATTTATTTCTCAATCAGATTACCATTTTTTTTACTTAGAACTAAACACTACATCGGAAACACGATCTCCTACTCTTCGTAACATTGTTAAATGTCGTACCCAAATCTTCTTAGGTGTTGGTATATGTTAACCCACATAAAACACAATATTTTATCGCATACCGCGCGCAACGCAAACATCACTATATATAGAGGCAACATTTTATATTACACGTTTATTTTATTACACGGTTTGCACGAGAATGTTCTTTTTATCGTCGCCAAACTTAGTATGTTTACAGCAATTCACCCTTCTTTCAGAACCATAACACAAGATTGAACTAATTGTACATATTCGCCCATACCGACAATGGTGTCAGTCTTTATGGAACACCCCGCCTGTGTATATCATTACTTCAACTAAAGTGTTAACATGGTTATTAAGAAATAATAACGTAACCAGTTCCAGCAACGATTTCGATGATATGGATGTATATTCAGATCTCTGAATGTAATGTTCCGATATAGAAGAACATGTCGAAAAAATTGGCATCTTAAATTTAATGGTAGCCACACGAAGAAGGGAAGGGTGGTTTATGATTTTAGCGCCGGTAATCGATTCAGGTTGGATATTGATTAGTTGGGATCACAAGTAATTGCGGTTTACCTTTTGTTAAAGGAGTCCGGGTACATAGGTGGTCCAGTGTACTAAAGTAAAATGCGTTATAATGATATGGGTTGAGTTCAGATCCAGATAAAAGGTATTGGATTTTGTATTAATTGCGTTGGTGACCAAGCGAACTGAATTTTATGGTGCTTTGGGGATATTTGTTATACATATATGTTGGGGAACCTATTTTGGCGGATTTGAATTTAGCTGTACTTGTTAAAAGACTTTTGTTTCGATAAAAATAATTTCTTTAATTTTCGTTTATTACCAAATGCACTCTGGTCGCGCCATTTGATACAAAATTGGTCTTGTTTTATACGAACACTGGTTATCGCTGTGGGTACAAAGATAATCTTATTTTACAACAAACACGGTTTTCGTCGTTGGTAAAAGTTAATCTTATTTTACAACAAACACTGGTTTTGCTGTTGGTAAAAGTTGATCTTGTTTTGAAACGACACTGTTGCGCTCTGAAACTCGATCTTCTTCCGTTCTGATCTTTTTCTTTTGGGTCTTACCACTCGACTGGTTAAACGAATGTTTCTCCAGGGATGAGAAACTCACCCGGTTATTGTTACTTTCTCTTTCGTCCTCTTATCGCTTGGTGTCATCTCTTTATCAAGGGATTTCTTCTTTCCAGGAGATCGCACCCTCCCTTGTCCTTCGATTTCGTATTGTTCGTAGGAATGTGTGGATGTTTGGCGGTTCTTTAATACATTCCCAAAGAGCAGCCTATCCTCTTAAATTAACCACCTTCCTCTTTCCATGCAAACCCATAGTACTTACCTGCAATTAGGGGCAGCGTAAGCTCCCCTGCAGTATCATACCTGAAAGGAAAACCTACCCGACGGCATCCACACATTCTGAATTTCCCTGGTTCATATTCCATGAACCAGTTCATCTCCTATCGGCTCAGTCTGTCTTTAATTACGATAAACAAACGCTGGCCAGCGTATTGTTGACATAGCTGTAGCCGATATTCTTTCCATAGTTCACAATTGTATATCGCGCCTATACCCTTAGGTCCGCGACAGTTGCGACAATTCCCCGTTATCGGCTATCAACCGATCATGGAATTTGGGCATGGATATGATCATTGTTTAGACAATCTTACCCATGCCATGCCTATGATGACCCGCCTGAAAACCTAAATTAAACATACAGTATCTCACTGTGTTCGTTTTACTTACCCGTACATTAATCTAAACATATGGCTATCCAGCCTAACCCTTTGCCGCCGTCGACGAGGTTTCTGCTGACTTATGTCGACAAAATAATTTGCCTCCTTGTGCACCGGAGCCATACCGCTAGATTGAATATTGCTTACATCGGTGTTTCCAAGGAATCTTAGGCAAATACCACGACGACCCCTTTCTATCATAGGCACATCATGTACATCATGTGTGCCACCATTTGATCAGTGAAATTGCGTTTTTGTTTACTTTGAAACAAAAATCTATTTCGATCCCTGGCATACATCATCAACGATGTATGGGTACATCGCCGCAGCCCCCGATGATCGTACGTCTGTTTAATCAGGTGTCCGCCGATCATCGTCGTCATCGCAGGGCATCGTACTTGTCCTATACGGACACATATAGAATCCTCTCCTATCGATGCAATTCGCGGCCATTGAATCTGATGGATGTGAGTTACATCGTGGAGTCAGATGTCAATCTCCATAGCGGGCGGTCGCGCCTTACAACATTAATCTTAACCACTAACCAGAGAGAGTGAAGTAATTTCCGTGAGCGTGTTAAAGTCGTGTGCAGTCGGATTGTCCGTGTTAAGAAGTATTTGTTTCGCTGTTGTGAATACAAGTGATCCGATTGGATTTTGATTCGCGATAATAAGGGTCACTTAGAACGCAGTTTTCTCCTTTTCCGGAAACTCGTGCAAAAAGTGATATCGAAATCCAGCAAAAGAACCATCACTGGAGGTGTGATAAGTAATTCCTACGAAGTGGTCGTTATTAATAAAATAGACAGTCATTGTTAAACCTACAAATAGACATTGCTAAACGTACAAATAGACATTGTTAAACCTACAATCAAGATGAACTTGTAATTGGAAGTGCACTATTAATATCAAATCATTGCAAATAAAATTACCTTTATAACGTAAGGTAAAGAAAAGAACTGATCGTGTGTTTTTATTTTCCTCTATTTGCTCTTGTGTTTGGGTGTTTCGAACTTAGTAACTTCGGTGGTGGATTTTACTGAATTAACGCCCGTGTCGACGCGCAAGTAAAATACTCCATAGATGCACCCCACACACACATACGCGAACGTTGCTGTCCCTGTGGCCGGAGATATGTCGAGGATCGTCAGGATTTTCACACATCTGCGGTATCCCTTGTTTATGGCCCTGGTGATTTCCTCGACCTATCAGGGTAGTGAAGCACGAATTTGAAGTAGTGCAATCCTTTAACTACCTTGGTTCAGTAGTATCAGTCGATAACAATATGGAAGAAGAAATACGTGAACGGCTGACCAAATCCAACAAAGCCTAATATGGTCTATCAAGGCTCTTTAAATCCCGAAATTTATCTAGAACATCCAAGCTACTACTGTACAAGACCATGGTCTTACCAGTACTCATGTATGGATCCGAGACATGGGTGCTCAATAAAAGACACTCTGAACTCCTATCCTTGTTCGAGAGGAAGGTCTTAAGGAGAATTGTTGGCCCCGTATGTGAGGGAGGACGAGTCCGAAGACGGTAAAACCATGAGTTACGCGATCTACCTTGAAGCTGATATTGTAAGAAAAATCAAGCTCGGTAGACTCCGGTGGGCGAGCCACCTAGCTCGAATGAGCGAAGAGAAGCCGGAAAGCCCAGAGCCTGTGAGTGCCAAACTGAATGACATCGGCCCGAAATTGGGACCGGTGGAGAGATTTGTTAAATAAGGCTTAGACCGGATCCCGATTGTAGTGCTGATGATGAAGTTGCCCCCAACCAGGGAATATTCCGTAATTATCCTGAAATTGCGAGTTACCAGGTCAGCGGGACTAACCTTTGATGACGGATCGAGTGATCGCATATCCGAGATCAAACCATGGGAGGAAGAACACCTCCAATACATAAAAAATCTGTTCTCGGATGGCAAGTCATTAGATGAATCTACACATCTTAAAGGCGACTAAATGACGTGTACCAGTGCTAGCTTGCATGAAATACCTTTGAAATATACGTGGTCAGACAAATGCCAACAGGCGTTTGAGACGATAAAGGGAACGTTGGTTTCGCCACCAAAATTGGTCTACACTGATTTTACCAAACGATTTAATCTGACCACGGATGCAAGCAATGAGGCACTCGGTGGTGTGCTATCTCAAGGCAAAATAGGAAAATGCCAGCGTATTGTATACCTAGCACCGACTTCCGTATTTAATGAGTATCAGCCGATAACATTATGGAAGAAGAAATACGTGAACGGCTGCCCAAATCCAACAAAGCCTAATATTGTCTATCAAGGCTCTTTAAATCCCGAAATTTATCCCGAACATCCAGGCTACTACTGTATAAGACCATGGTCTTACCAATACTCATATATGGATCCCAGACCTGGTTGCTCAATAAAAGACACTCTGAACTCCTACTCTCGTTCGAGAGGAAGGTCTTAAGGAGAATTGTTGGCCCCGTATGTGAGGAAGGCGATTCCGGAGACGGTACAACCATGAGTTGTACGCTATCTACCTTGAAGCTAATATTGTAAGAAAAATCAAGCTCGGTAGACTCCGGTGGGCAGGTCACCTAACTCGAATGAGCGAAGAAAACCATGCCCGGAAAGCCCAGAGCCTGGGAGTGCCAAACTGGATGACATCGGCTCGAAATTGGCGCCGGCGAAGAGACTTGTTAAATAAGGCCAACACCGGATCCCGGTTGTAGTGCCGATGATGATGATGTTTTCCTCGGCCGATGTCATTACCTTCGGCTGCGATATTTACATGATTTTTATTTCCTCGTAGGAATGGTGTCGGTTGTTTGGTTTAGTGTTTACCATCTGTTCCCACAATAGTCCTTTCGATCAGGAAAACCAAATTGCGGTTGGCTCAAGGGAAGGTCATACATTTGTTTATTCCTTGACCATACATTTATCGCCTGGGAGTTTTCTGGCTGTCTGGCCACTTGTGTTTGCCCAGCTAATGTGTCGTCAAACAATTTCTTTCCCGGGTAGTGTCCTTCGATAGCCGTGCAGACATGAGGAATCGGTCGAGAAATTGGGCCCGCATGTCTGTGGTTACGTGGGGTTGAGGACGCCAGTATGCATGTCCCCTTTAGCTAGGCGGAAACGTAAATTTTTGGGCGCACGTATCTGTGGGCCCGTGGGGTTGAGGACGCGATAGGTATGTCCCCTTTGGCTCGGCGGAAAGTATTTAACCCCACAGTGGTTTGTGCGGTTCGCAGGACCATCACAGTATCATAAGACAACGATTTATGTGTGCAACTTATCTTATGTCTGCGATTTATTTTTCAGAACCTACATGTAAAATTCTGTTTGTGTAAAGTCTTTCAGCGACCTCATGGTATGTAGGACTAGACAATGTATTAAGACAGGTTTTATGTGAAAAGCATTCTGCATGAGTTTTCTTTTTCAAAACATCTCCGTCTTATTTTCTTTTATAAAGCTTGAGTTCCTACGCAAAGTCGCTGTTGTGTGTGATCAATCCCACGTCTGTTCTGATATAAGAACGATATGTGAAATGAATAATAATAAAGAAAGTATTGTTTGGAACAAATTTTCACCACTGTGGTCATCGAGTTATATACTGACTTAACCTCAATATCTTTAGATGTTCATAGAGATATCTAAGAAGTTTTTCCTGTGTGATTTTTCAAATGTGCACGATTAACTCTTCAGCTCTTCATGAAATATATAACAGTTTCCATTCCTCATTCGACAAATGATTCTACCGCCACAATTCCAATCAATGCGTTTATCTGCACTTGCGGTCGGCGTAGTCCTCCATACATTACGCATCTTAGCACTTAGTTCCTTCACACAGCCCATGGACCAAAGCGAATGGACCACTGGACAATCCAATGTTATACCTTTTTTCCATCTTCCATTCGGCATGAAAACCAATTAATTTTTCAATCAGCTCTTGACCAGCAACACGTTCACAATGTTCTTCCTGATAATTGCCACAACCAGATACGTGCCCTACAATGACGTTCCATTGCAAATGCAGGGCCGCAATTTTGAATACGATATCCAAATGGAAAAGAAGTCAAGAAGACACGACACTATGAACTATTGATGATTGTCCATTCGCACGTACAGTTCCGACGGAGGAGGGTGTTCCCCGTGATGGTTGATACACTAACCGCCACGTGGGTGCAGGCAAGCCAGTTCAGCTTCGAGCTCGGTCAAGCGGTCAGCTTTTCAGATACCACTGATTGGAACCAATGAAACTGCATTCTCGTGCTTGGATTGCTGGAGTATGCTCACAAGTTGCAGATACTAAAAAGGCCGCCAGAGCTCGAACTAATTTATTCAAAAAGGAATCGAATTCAGATAAGTTGACGATGGGAACGATGCAGGACGGTGACTGGCGACCGGCATCACGTGCTGGCGGACATTTGTTTAAATTTTTCTACACCATTTCATATGGCGATTTGTAGTAGAGATACTTTCGCGCTATATCAGGAAAACGGTGGCGAATGGTCTTGCTACTGCGATTTCGCTCCTAGTTGCGGAATAATCTTGGGGTGCAGTGAATGCGCCTTATCGGAGTGCTCTGTCATGATTGCTTACGCACGTTCTGTATCGCTGTCGGTTGGCCTCAATTGGAAAACAACCTCTAGTTGAGTGTACGCAAGTGTTTTGGTGTAATCAACCTACTGATGGGATTTTCTTGTAGGCTTTGGCACCAACTTGTTGGGTGCGTTAGTGTATGCGCTATCTACGCATGACAAAGAAATATCGGCCACCGGTTGATGGCGTCTGTTACTGTTGATTAAAAGTGAAAATCGAAAATTAGGTTAAATAAGTAATTTTCCGTGATTGATGAGGAAGATTTGGAAAATTGTGATGAATACTGGTAATGTTAGTCGGGCGCCTGCGGCCAATTTGTCTCGATTATACCTTAAGGCAATGGGGCCAAACTAGACAAACCTCGTTGATGTGTTAAATGATATGGCATACAGTGAAACTAAACGGAATTGAACACGCACTATGCCGCGGTGGTAGTGTCTTGAGGAACTTTGCCGATGTGGTAACTCTCGTTGCAGACGAAAAGAAAGAATGATGCTGGCACAGAGAGCAATCTAGAAATCACTGATTCCATTTAAAGTGGCTTTCCTTGGGAGAGCTGTCATATTTGTATTCGAATATTCGTTAACCAAAAGAAATCCATATTACACAGATGTACATCCTTGCGAAATTGATATAATTCTTTTATAAAATATCTAGACTTTTGTATCTTTTCTTTTATGCGTAGGTATTGACTTATTATAAATTATTTTATGACTATTCTATCTGGTAACACATTGAATCGATCGATTGTGGAGCATGACTCAACTTCTTAAAATATTATTCCATGTCGAATCATCGCTGACTACCTGTAAATTGCGTGTTTAGTAGAGCAGGGACAACTGTCCATTTTTTTTAAAAGTTAAGTGTTTTTCAATTAAATTTTCGTATATGGGGAACATTTTAAAGCGAGGACGGGATATTTAGTGGAAGGAGAAATATGAAGGACACGAATAGAACGAACAGAAGAGGAAAGACTTCAGTAGCAAGTTTAAAAGAGTGAGGACATTTGAAAAGCCGGGCAATTAAGATCGTTGAATGTATATGAAAGTGTGAAATCTACATATACTGGCATGAAATGAAATAGGTAGCCATCCGAAACTTTTGAAACAAATAATTGGTATCCGGGGTAAAACGAATTATTTAGTGAAGCGAATGAAAAAAGAAGGGGAAACGCTAAGCAAGCCTAATACTATGTAGCAAATGGGAACGAGAGCTGGGCAATATATTATGTAGAGTGTCTGTACAATAGCTAATACCTAATTAGAATGTATGTATTGTTTCCCCGACATATTTATACCAGTACTAATTATCAAATAAGTTATGTCTTTTAGGGGGCCTCTCAGATCTTCCAAAAAATCAGCAGCATGAGTTATGCTTGACTGACACCAAGTGATAAAAATCAGAAAGTAAAAAAATGGTGTTACTTTAAAAAGTTAACAAATTCGCATTTTTTATTTTAACTTACTACAAGCTCACCAAATAATTCTTACTAAAATGTAGGAACTGCTTATAACTTAACTAGACTTAACCCAACTTATCCAACTTAACCTTTAACTTACCAGATGTACCGGTATGAAGTGAGCGTTTTTTTTTTTTAAGTAAAAATTATTTTTTTTAAAAAGTAAAAAACATTTTATTAGAAGTATTGGCCATTGCTTTCAATGACATTTCGATCACCTTTCTGGCAATTTGTGGATACCCCGCCAATAAAACCGGTCGTCTTTTGAGGCAAACCATTCGGAGACCCAAATTTCGACTTCTTCGTAGGAATTGAAATGCTGCGCAGCCAATGGGTGTCCCGTCGATGAAAACAAATGGTAGTCGGAAGGAGCCAAGTCTGGTGAATACGGCGGGTGGGGTAACACTTCCCAGCCGAGAGCTTTTATTGTTTCTTTGACGAGTTTTGCTGTATGACTAGGAGCATTATCATCCACCAAAATTACCTTTCCGTGTCTTGTGGCCCATTCTGGTCGTTTTTCTATCAATACATGGTTCAAATTGATCATTTGTTGTCGGTAGCGTTGCGCATCAACAGTTTCGCCAGGTTTTAGAAGTTCATGATACACCACCCCCCTCTGGCCCCGCCAAACGCAGAGCATTGTCATTTTTCCGAACCGATCAGGCTTTGCAGTCGATGTTGAAGCTTCTCCTGGATGTACCCATGATTTTTTGCGTTTAGGATTTTTAAAATAAATACATTTTTCATCACCAGTCACAATTCGATACAATACTGATTTCCTTTTGTGTCGTAGAAGCAACATTTCACATGTGGTGTTTCGCTTTTCCATCTGCCTGTCACTCAATTCATGTGGCGCACAGTTTCCACACTCTTGGATCTTTCCCGTAGCCTTTAAACGGCCAGAAATTGTTTGTTGTGCAACATTTAACATTTGTGCCATTTGTTTTTGACTTAAAGTGTCATCTTGATCCAATATTACTTGCAATTCGGCGTCTCCAAACTTGGCGGTCTTCCTGTTCTTCATTTCGCACATCAAAATCATTATCTCTTGTTACGTCTCCAGCGCCGTGCTCCCTCTTTCGAGGGAAGAGCGTGGGGGTTATAATATCTCCTCTTTATAATAATTCCTCTTTAAAATAATTATTGTTTTATTTTTTTATTTTATTTATTCAAACTCAACTCTTAAAACTAAACTAAACTCTCAACTCACTGAAGCTCAACTGAACTTCTAACTCTAACTTGAACTCAACTATCTCAAGCTGAGCTCTAACTTGAACTCCTACTCTTACTTGAACTCAACTATCTCAAGCTGAGCTCTAACGTGAACTGATTTTACAATATAAATTTTCCTGTTATTATAGAACATTTTGTTCCAACTAACTGTGTCGTATTAAATGAACAAAACAAATTTCATCAAGTTATTCCAGAAGTCTCTGACTTAAAATTTTGATTGAATACACTTTGAACGAAAATCAAAGTGCTATGTTTTGAAATGAAAAATGTGCTTGTTATGAAAAGGGGCATGTTTTTAAATGTGCTGTAAGTGACTGGATATAGAATATTGTCTGTTTATTTATGAATTGTATTAAATGAGAATGTAAGATATGTGAGGATGTAGTTTTAAAGGTTGTGTTAGAAAGGACATGAGATTAGTGTTAAAGCGAATAAAAGTAGTATTCTGGAATACAACACTCTGAACCGCTTAAACCATATTTTGCATGTTGCTTCCGATAGAACATGATCACCATAAGCCTCGACAAGCATTCGATGCGACTCTGCAGCACTTTTCTTCAAATGAAAACAAAAAATTAATGCTTTCCGCAATTCATCATTTTCTGGTACAAAATTTTTAACAGGATTAAAAAAAATGATGCTGTTCGTACAATGACTTGATGCATACTAAATATGTTTGACAGATGTCATAGCAACCAAATAAAAAAAATATATGGGCTCGTTCACAACAAACGTTCCCTATCGATTCATTTATATCTTGACCCTCATTTCACACCGGTACACCTGGTATGTTTGTGTAGGGGAATTCCAACAACTACCTTACAATTTTTCGACGGGAAGTCGTTACCCAACAGGCTGTCCCCCGACAATCGCAGCAAGGAGTCTATTATTTGGAAGCTACAGGGATTTTCCTGGTATAACTTCCCAAGGGAGCATGCCCTATGCTTTCTCTTGCCAAAAAACGTCTGGAGGATCGTTGCTTTATGGGCATCCACTGCGTATTTTAAGTGGAGTGCCTCCAGCTTTAATCCACAATTAGGCACGTAGTCTTATTACGGCCGATGTTCAAAGGGAGTTGGACAATCGGGACCTTGGTCGGTGAAAACTGAGGACAGCTTTAGCTGATTTGCGAAGAGTGCGACCTCTCCCACTTTGTTTTTGTCGACGCACTGCTGCCGTGTAGTTGTGTCGCCCGAAAATCCGCAACCGAGTACAGATGTTTAATGTATTGGAGTTATTCGTCCTCCGATGATTTAATCTCGGATACGGGATCATTAGATTCGTCATCAGAGTTGAGTCCCGCTGACCTGGTAACTCGCAATTTCGGGATAATTCCGGAATATTCCCTGGTTGGGGGCAACTTCATCATCGGCACTACAATCGGGATACGGTCTTGATCTTATTTAACAAATCTCTCCACCGGTCCCGATTTCGAGCCGATGTCATCCAGTTTGGCACTCCCAGGCTCTGGGCTTTCCGGGCAGCCTTCTCTTCGCTCATTCGAGTTAGGTGACCTGCCCACCGGAGTCTACCGAGCTTGATTTTTCTTACAATATCAGCTTCAAGGTAGATCGCGTACAACTCATGGTTGTACCGTTTCCGGAATCGTCCTCAATTCTCTTTAAGACCTTCCTCTCAAACTTTGCTTTGATTTATGATTTTATGTGTACTTGTTTATTTTTACTGAATTCTTAGCGGGACAAATGCCATAGCGGGTTACTTGGTAACAAAAGGCTATTATCACAGCAACTCAAATGATGTAATTTATTGTTGCCTACATATTTTTTTGGATCTTTGTGTTGACAGCCATTGGAAGACATGATTCGAGTCTCCGGGTAATTATGACATTTTCCGTAACTGGAGATCGTAAAGTTTTTAAGCTGCTGAAAAAGAAAGTCGAAATTAAACCATTTACCAAGACGGTCATTGTTACAATAAATTTGAAGTAAAACCGTCAGCGAAGACTGTTGTTTTTAAACGGAAAATAAAATAGCTCGAATAAATTCCACATCCGGTTATTTTTAAAAGCGGGGAGACCGTGTTTTGAGAGAAAAGAGAGTCGAGTTCAGAGCGTTAAACAAGACGGTTATTTTTTGCTAATAAGAAAAAACAAACGCGTTCGGAAACCGGAAAAATAGGTAAAAATGAAAGAGTGGGGCCAGAGATTCAAGAAGACAGATATTATGGTAAAGTGTCGTGCGTAGTAGGATTGGATATTCCATTTATTATTTGTACAGTACAGTACAGTACAATTCCCGGTACATTTTTGACAATGTAATTAAAGAGGTTTCCCCTATCATTACGATAGGTTGAGATTTTAAAGTATCCCGACTACTATGAATGATTGTTTTGACGTTGCATATTATTCTTAATACACACAACGTCTGCTCTCAGTTAATGTAAAATACAGAATAGTGCAATTCATGGTCCGAACTGGAAGTGTCGAAGTGGTCGAGGGGTGTTATTTAAATGGTCCATTCTAAAATATTGGTCAGTACATCCAGTTTGTTTCTTGGACAAAAAGTTAAGGATTCCTGGGACTGTTCTTCCCCCTTTACAACACTGGTATTAAGTCCTGCACCTATTTTATATTAAGCAATACGAGGGTTGCCTCTTATGTTTCGGGATTTGGCAACCCTAGTGTTGCAATCCGGCAATTGACAGATCTGTCGTAAAGTTGGACATTTTTGAGGTTATATGCACTCAGAATGTTTTGTCATACGAGCGCTATTTGTGTTGTTTACAGTAACTTAAAAGATTCATCTCGGCCCAAAAATGGAATTAAATCGTCAACATTTTCGTGCGATTATTTTTTACAACTTTCGGCGTGGATTAACTCAGCAACAGTGCATGGATGAACTTAATTCAATTTTTGGCAATGAAGCTCCATCAAGGACCAGTGTTTATCGATGGTATGGTGAATTCAATCGTGGTCGTAGTTCACTCCAAGATGAATTTCATGAAGGTCGTCCAAAATCAGTTGTTGTTCCGAAAACCATTGATGCTGTGCGCGAACTGATATTGGAAGATCGTCATGTGACCTATCGTGAGATTGAGACAACCTTAGGCGTTAGTGGGAACAGCATACATTCAAGATTGCATAAACATGTGACTGTCAAAAAAATTTGTTCGCGTTGGATCCCACACAATTTGTCAATCGCCCAAAAAAAGGCTCGTGTCAATTGGTTGAAAGAAATGCTCAAAAAATACGGTCGCGGTGCTTCGAAACACGTCTATGACATCGTGACAGGTGAGGAATCGTGGATTTACGCGTATGAGCCCGAAAGTAAACAGCAGTCGACTGTCTGGGTGTTTCAAGATGAGCCAAATCCAACAAAAGTTGTTCGCGCACGAAGCACTTCCAAGCAAATGGCCGCCTGTTTTTTCGGAAAAACTGGACATGTCACAACCGTACCACTAGAACAACGCAGAACAGTCAATTCTGAGTGGTACACAACCATTTGTTTGCCAGTTGTCTTCCAAGAAATCAGGAAAACCAACCGCCGAAGACGGATCACTCTTCACCACGACAATGCGAGCTCTCACACATCGGCTGCGACAACTGCATTTTTGAGCACCCAAAACATCGATTTGATCGTATAGTCCTGACTTGGCACCGAATGACTTCTTTTTATTCCCGTACGTAAAAAACAAACTGAGAGGTCAACGTTTTTCGACACCTGAAGAAGCGGTTGCTGCATTCAGAATGCATGTGTTGGAGATACCTCAATCAGAGTGGCAAAAGTGCTTCGACAATTGGTTCAAACGCATGCAAAAGTGTATAGATCTTCATGGGGAATATTTTGAAAAACAATAAAGTGATTTTCGATGATCAATATTTGTTTTTGTTCTCTAATCCCGAAATATAAAAGGCAACCCTCGTATTTCTTCTCTTTTACTTTATGTTTTGGAAAATATTCAGTCATGTTTCCTGGCGGCGTTGGTGTTTCTCCTTGGGATCTGGTGAGACCCAGAGGTTTTTTTTATACCCTCTCAGTATTCTACAGTCTTTTGACGGATGACATAAATCAATTGTAGCCAGTGTGAGAGGGACCAGCAGTCGGACTTTTCGAGTATTTAGTTTCTGTACACACTATTAATTAATGTGGGAGGAAATGCTGCTTTGGTTTTTACCATAACACAAATTGTGAGACTTGATAACTTATTTGAGAACACAAGTTTTTTCATATAAAGCTGGTGCGTTATTTTTTTATATACATGAGGATAACATACTGTGTATGTTGAACTCTAGAATATTCAACTTAAGTCACTTTATTTGATTTAATGCATTTTTAGGATTTCCCCTCAACTACATGTGTACAATACTTCGAATGAATTATTAATAATGCCGGAAATGTCGGAAAGCAGGGGCAAACAATTGCTGTCTAGGCTTATATTCCCCGAGAAAGAGAACTAAAAAAAGAGCAACAGAGACCAAAAGATATTCTAACCCTATCTAAGCACCATCGGTCTTTCTTGTAATCACTTTTAAAAAATTAAACGATAAATCATTCATAAAAAATCAGCAGTCTAGGGGTGCTTCTATTCATAAGTGCACACATCTGATCTTCCTTCAACCCCCTTGCATTTCAGGATAATGAAAGAGTGATTTTTGTGAAAACCCTCCGAGGGGTGGCGTGCACTCTGGTTTAGTTCCTTTGGCCATGCATCAGCACGTTCATCACATTGAGGAAGGATTCATCATTTCAATGTTTGCAATGCGCTGCCAGTCGGAAGATTTCGACAACGTATATGTGCTTTCACTTAGCAGTCCTATTCATAGACAAAAGGTGAGGTGGTGTGGAGTATTTCTATGTCTGGTGCAGGGATGCACGGACACAGATGTGCCGTATCATCGTTAGAATCGATGATTCTGCTGTGCGACACGGTTCGGTAGAAGTAAATTTCGTGAGAGCTATAACAATGGTAACGACGTTGATAGCATCAATTTAGTTGACAAAATGGAAAGTTCTGTCCGTGGGTGCATTCGAAACTATCAACTCGGGTTCCCTTGGTGCAGCTGCATATGTAGTTCGGTGTACGGGCAACGGGGCTGGCGTTGTTGCTTCATTGTAAGCGACATCACTCGTGCAGCGTGTGGGTGACACACTTGTGACTCGTGTCATTGTTCTGGGGATTATTCTTGGATTTGTTGGATTTCACCCTCGGATTCAGTGGCCCGTCTGAGCGGATTTATATTGTCCCAAGCCATCATAAAGCGGACTTAACACCCGTTTGTGTTACTGAATTAACTGACCTAGGGTGATGTATTCTAGTGAATGGTATTCGATTATTTTTTCGGAATTTAATGATTATGGATTTGAGAGAAAAACCTGACAGATGCATGAGAACGAAGGGGTGGTTGCATTTTCCCTACACATGCCAATAATTGTTTCCAATTTAGATGGATACGATTACTTGAATGTGTAGGGTGTGTGGGGTGGTTGTGCGTTTATCGCTGAGAAAATCCGCACCTGCATTAATGACTACGACTGAGTGTGTTTGATGTGTAAGAGAAGTGGTGGAAACAACTATTTGAATTTAGGTCATAGACAGCACGTCTGCCGGCTGGCAAAATCAAATTTTCTTAAGGGCACTGTTAATGCCTTTACCATTTACGGTTTACTGAAGACTTGTGTGTGTCTTTATTGCGTCTGCAGGTTTTTTTTTTTGAGAAATGGAATTTACGAGGATAACATGGCAGTTAAAGGGATGAATGCGAATGCGGTATACGGAAAAATTAATAAGCTTAATATTAAATATATAAACTTCTTTGAGGGTAGTAATCAATTGTGTGCAAGGTTGCAGTACTTTTATAGTTAGTACTAAAGAGGGGAGACATCGAAAATGCCAATTTATACAGGCTTATGGCCAGGGTGCCAGAATGTGATCCCAATGTAACTTATTAATAAAAAAGAAAGCAATAAATAACAAAAAATGTGAAAAACACCACAACCTATAAAAGACCAAAGTACCAACCTTCTTACCATTGTGAGCAAATAAAATTAAGATAAAAACTTAATGGCACCACAGTCCATATAGGGCCAAATCTTCTTGAATTAATTTTAGAATGTGTAATTTTTGACAATGCGTACACGTACACAGTGCACACATGTTACGACCTTATAAAATGTATTACCCGCGTTGAGATGTATTTACATTTACTGGAATAACTTTGTTTTATACTATAACATCAGAGTATGGTCCCAATTGAGTCAGCTTATCACAATCTCGTAGTGTAGGTCAACTGGCAAGTGCCATAAAATTACGATTGGTCTTTAAGTTGCTTTGTCGGTCTCATTTGAAGTTTTAGTTTTTCGTACCATTGATACGAATGTGTACACATATATAAGCTCTTCTTAGAGGAAGTGCCGATTAAAAACGTGACCTGACTAGACACTGTCCAACTAATACCGCTGTTTAGGCTGTAATAATCGATCGGCTTTGTTTTATAACACGCGCGAGAAAAATGGATTTTATGATATGCGGAAGGGGTGTAAAAATGGAGATAAGACAGGAAAGAAGAAGGATAGATTGTGACGATGTACATTAGCGTTGGAAGCCTAAGGTTTGAAAGCGTTGGGAAACACATGTTCAGGGTCTTGTTGTTAGGCTGAAGAACGATTCTCCGTATTTATTCGTCCGTGTAAATTGATTGATTCATTGAAGGCGGAACCCCCATTTTTATTTAGCTTACTGCAAGCTTAAAATTAACTTAACATAAAACCTTACAGACTATCTTAAAATCTAGGGTAGTGGTTAAGACCTTATTTATTTAAAACTTCATATAGAGAAAGAAACCTAATTTTTTTTTCAATAGGTGGTATATTCGTTGTCTTTTATTAACAGATGGAAAAGGTCGTGTATAAGAACATCTCTTTAAAATAACTGGATGAATGTTAAATAAATCAGTGGATTTGTTATAGTGAAGTTTTTAATTTTCTTATTAATTGGTTTTTTAGTTAATAACGTGCAATGCACACTAAAATTAATGTCTTCAAATATTAACGCATAATGTGAATCGAAGAATACATTGTTTTGATTATTTGGATATTATAATCTTGGTGGAATTTTCGACTTGGCAGAGTGCTTCATACCCAAAATAACAATTTCCTCTGCTTATCTTATCTTCTAAAATTTGCCTATGCTGTGAATCGTGTACGATACACAGTCTCTGCAGAGAGCTTAACCAAAAGAAATATTAAACTAAAATTCAATTGATTAATATATCTGATAACCCTTATAAAAGTGAATGATTCTAATAATACCTGCAAGCTAGACGCCGCCTGTATTCTAACAATGTTATTGCCTGATTTAAAAATGTATCGACTTTTGCGGAGCTGTTCTTGATGTACCTGATTAAATGTTTAGATAGAATTCCAGTTTTGAATGAATGCTTGTCTGGTAAATCACAGCCAAATTCGTTGAACCATTTTTCTGTTTTTGTTGTATCTTTCAAGAGATTCCGCATGTTTAGACATTGAATTAATATATCGATACCTCTTCTCCTCCTTATTTCACTGCCCTTGTGCTTTGACATTTAAAGGGTATCTCAGAACGCATGCGTTTCGTATAATAAACAAAAGCATTCTGCTTATCAATTAAAAAATATTGTTAATTTACACTGTTTTGCTGATTCCCAAGAATCTCTCTCCGGAGGAAAGTATCTGAACTAAATATAAAAAACGTCTACTCTAAAGAGAAAACCGTAGAAGCAATTTTAATTAGTTAATATTGTTCCTTGCCACATCTGGAGGATGAATAGACTATATCCATGATGTACTTTAATTGTATACCTCCTTTCAATACACAATGAAGAATGACCTTAGAAATGTTGTATTTATATTTTTAAAAACTACAGAAAAATGACATTTTAATCAATTAATTTTTAAAAAGTTTTTCTGTTTAAGTGACTTCCAGCAGTTTTTTTGACTTAATCCAAGCTTTATTCGCAGATTTTTCAAAACTCGTTAACAAGTTCCTCGAGGTATTTTTTTTTTCCTACAATGTCTTCCTGTGACTGGTCTATTGATGTTTTATTACCTTCACACACTCTTAATTTTTAGTATCCCTACAGAAAATAATCACTTGCAGTAAAATCCGACGTCCTTGTGGGCTATTGCTATTCGTACGAGTCGATTGTTGTGGATTGTAGCGTTTGCGATGATAATGAAGAGTGTGTAATTCGAACCGACGCTGTGACGGTTAGAATCACTAAAAATAAAACCAATGCTCAACACATCAAGCGACTGACGCGTGTACGAATTCCATTTTTAAACTCACGTACACTCAACTGAAGTCGAATTGCTGTATTATTGCTTGGTATACGGTTGATGCGTTTTCTTATTCGATTTTCCTTCGGTATTCTTCACTATTTGCTTGTGTATTGTGTGTGTATCTGTTAGAAACGCCACAGGACTTTCTCTTACTAATTCAGGAAGACACTGTATAAAAGAAGTGTTAGACAATGAAATATCAATTATAAACGCCATCTGTTGTATGATTAGGATTTCTCGTGATTATGATCGCTAAGAGAGATAGGGAAAAAATAGAGACAACGAGACTAATAACTGGGACAGAGAACGTGATACAATGATGGAGAAAGAAAGCACGAAAGCTTCCTGTAGTTAGTACAAACTCATTGATATAATGAAAAATATCTTTACTTAACGCCAATATATTTTTTGTGTGACTTTGGGCCCACTAAATTTGAAAACGACATTTACAAAAAGTGTATGGATTGGTTTCCGACATACGACGGCGGGCTGAAAAGTTTCCGACCTAACAAAGATACGACATTTTTTCTTAAAAATTATTTTTATTTTTCTACATAGTCTACTTGTAACTCTACACACTTTTCACAGCGATGCTCCCATTTCTCTAACCCGTCCAAATAGTACTCGGTGTTTTTCTCTGCAAAATAATTGTTCACGAAGGTGATTGCCTCCTCATTTGACGAAAATCTCTGTCCTCCCAGGACATTTTCGCATTAGGAAACAAAAAGAAGTCGCTTGGGGCTAGATCTGGTGAGTAAGGCGGATGGTCAAGCAGTTCAAACCGTCATTCGTGGATTTTCGCCATGGCAACGGCTGAGGTGTGAGACGGAGCGTTGCCCTGGTGAAACAGGGTTTTCCCTTTCTGCAAATGTGCCCGTTTTTCCGTAATTTCTGCCTTCAGTTGGTCAAGTAATGATGCGCAGTATGCTCCTGTATTGGTTTTTCCTTTTTGAAGATAATCGATTAAGATAACTCCATGACTATCCCTAAAAACAGTCGCTATCACTTTCCCAGTCGAAAAGACAGTTTTTGCTTTTTTTGGAGCCGATTCCCCCTTTGCAGTCCACTGTTTTGACTGTATTTTTGTTTCGGGCGTATAATAGTGTATCCAAGTTTCATCGACAGTAATTAATCGGCGCTAAAAGTCGGATTTATTGCGCCTAAACTGCGCCAACAGAACGCGTTGGAAATGTTCATTCGAACACGTTTTTGGTCTAACGTGAGCAAACGCGGCACCCAACGCGCGGTCCGCTTTCTCATGCCCAAATTTTGATCTAATATGCGACAAACACGTTCTTTAGATATTTTCATGCTCTGCTATCTCTCTCACTTTAATTCGGCGGTCGTCTAGCACCATTTGGTGAACTTTAGCGATGTTATCGTCATTTGTTGCAGTTTTTAGACGTCCCGAACGTTCATCGTCTCCCAACTTCTTACGGCCACGTTTAAATTCATCATCATCATCATCATCATCATCATCATAATCGGCACTACAACCGGGAACCGGTCTTGGCCTTATTTAGCAAGTCCTGAGGCTTGTTAAATTTTCCATAATGATTTGTTTTTTCGGGCAAGGTGAAAAGTCTTGCGCCAGAGGCTACCCGACGGGGAATCGATCCCCGGTCTCCCGTGTGACAGGCGAGTATACTAACCACTATACTATCGTTTAAATTCAGCTGCCCAAAATGTCACTATGGTAAATGATGGGTGCAGAGTCCCTATACACAGAGTCCCACTCATCTTTGATTTGCGTAGGCGTATTACCTTTCAAAAACAAACATTTAAGGACAGCTCGATACTCACTTTTGTCCGTTTTTACAAAAACACTCACATCGACTCACTCAAACGACTGTCAAATAAAAACTACGCATCCCAAATGGCTGAAATTTTGGTGAGTAACTGTCAAAAGATGCACAACTAGATGCACTTTTTCTGACGAGTGCTGCTATCTTCACGTTGAGGTAGGAAACTTTTCCGGCCACCCTGGTATACCAGTTGTATGGATACGTTTTTTCCTTTTAACTAAAATATGGCGCCTGGCGCAAGGCCAATAACCTTGCCCGGAAAAACAAATTACTATGGAAAATTTAACAAGCCTCGGAACTTGCTAAATAAGGCTAAGACCGGATTCTGGTTGTAGTGACGATGATGATGATGATGAAAAGATGGCGCCAGCGAAAAGTACGAAGCGTATTAATTTGACACATACGTCGTTTTGTTAGTCTGAGATTTAACTACAAACACACACAAGTTGAGTCCGACAAAAACTAGCGTCTTTGTTTTATCGTTCAGTGATCATGCCGAGTTTTGTGCCTGAAAAAGAACATTTCCGGCGCATTGCTTCTTATTTAATCAAAAGAAAAAACTGGTTGAAAGTCATCGTTGGTTGATAGAAACATACGGCGAACACGCTCCATCAATTAGAACATGTGAGATAATTTAAAGGTGGTGATTTCAATGTGAAAGACAGGGAGCGCTCTGGTAAACTACAAAAATGTGAAGACGAGCAATTACAGGAGTTATTGGATGATGACCCCATAGCGTTTGCGACGATAGTGAAGAGCGTGTGATTGGACCGACGCTATCACGGTTAGAATCACTAAAAGATAGAACCAAAGCTCAACGCATCAGGCCATTGTCGCGTGTACGAATTCGATATGCAAACTCAGGTACACTCAGCTGATGTGGATTTATTATGTTATCGCTATGGCATAGGGCTCTGATGCATTTTCTTATTACATTTTCGTTCGGTGTGCTTCACTATTTGCTTGTATATCGTGTCTGTATCTGTTAGAAACGCCACAACCCAACTCAAACTCAACGGCAATTAGCAGACGAAATAACCTGAAAGATGGGCGAAATGTGTAGAAGTCGATGGGCAATATTTTGAAACATATGCGTGCAGCTGGTACTTTCTTGAATTTTATTTTCACGTAGCCTGACCATATCTCGAGTTAGAAATTAATCTTAAACCATTCGACGGCTGATGGTCTAATCTATTTCTTCTTCGATCGCGTAAATTGAAAAACGTTGTCAATATTTTTGACTCTTTATTTTTTATGGCTCATTACCATCAGGGCGCATAACCTAGGGATGTAGCCTAAACATCAGTTAAAATGTAGGAATCGCAGTGCATTCTTTGTTTGCCAGAGATTTGACGCACGTTTACCCTGAAAATCCCGATTGGTCGCCGGCACTAGTTTATTATTTGAGATCTGCATAACACGAGAAAAACGTACGTTTACGCGAGTGACATGATATTTAAGTATGCCTTTTAGGTGGTCTTTCTTGGTATTTATTTGCTTTACGGGTAACATCAGAGAGATGTGAATGTCAGGGCTCTATGATTGTAGCGACCGGAAGGGTTTATCCACCGATAGCGAAACTCAACACGGTGGAGAAAACGAGGTATTGAACGCCAATATGTTGTGTTTGGGTTGTATTATCCAGGAAACAGAGCGAGTAAACGAATAAACGAAAAACAAATGAAATACAAATAAACGAAAAATAATTACACACACGCCAATTTTATTTTGTTGTTAACAATATTTGTTTACTATTAACGACACAATTCAACCACTTTCTTTATCAAAACGATAAAAAAACGAATCAACAAAATTATAAATATTAAAACAAACAAAGGTGTCAAGATGGCCGCCAGCTGAATAAAATGAACCTTAAGCTGCCGTGATATGGACACAATAAATAGTTGTCTGAATGTAAAGTTATATAATAGATAGGGGAACCAACATGTCGCCGGCTTTGAATTACTCAAGTTCAATACATAAAAATTAAATTGACAACATAAATCAACAAATAAATAAATGAATAAATTGTGCAAGGGAGTGTCGAAAACAAGATCTTAAAGTTAATTGATGGGAAACGGTTAAAGCCTTCCGCCACAGCGCCTATATTGTCCATTACTCGTGTGCACTGTAGCAACTCGAACAATACCGTCTTCGCTTGGATGTTCTGAGGTGATTCTCCTGATAGGCGATGACAAAAGCGGCAAGTTTTCACCCTGAGTTAGCACCAGAGACTCGACCGTCATATTGGGGTCCTTGGCACGATGATGATGAGTGATGACATTGTTGAGGTATTCTTTGTGCAAGCGTTCCCAGAAATTGTGCGTCTGCTACGTGTTTCCTGCGATTTGCAGGAACGTTACCAAGTTCAGGTTAAGGAAGGCCAGTGATTGATCATTGACACTTGTTTTTTATTTGGGATCTGTATAACATGATCCAACATTATGTTTACACGAAACCAACAGTATTTAAGTATGCCATTTGTGTGTTCTTTTCTAGTATTTATTTATTTTATCGGTGGCATCAGCGAGTTTTTTTTTTATGGATATGGATACCAGGATTTTTGTTTTATGATTAATATTAGGATTGTTTTATCCAGCACTAGCGGAACGAGCTTACGAAGGAAAAAAACAAACGACGGTATGTTGTGTTTGGATTTTGGGAAGCGAATAAACGAAAAATAATCACATATCATTACTCACACAAACAGCAATTTTATTTTGTTGTAAACAATTTACATTTGCTTACTATTAACGACAGAACACAACCATGTTCTTTACAAACCGAATGAACAAAATCACAATTTTTAATTTGACAATTACAACAAAACAAAAGTGTGTAGTTTGACAAAGTTAACGTGAAATGTGCGCACTGTAGAAACTCGAACAATGCCACCCTCATCTGGGTGTACTAAGTTGATTTTTCCCATGCGCCATGACAAGAGCGGCAAGTTTTCACCCTAGACTAGCAGCAGCTAGTTGGAGTCCTTGGCATGATGACGATGAGTGATGATGTTGCTGAGGTATTCTTTGTACCGACGGTCCCAAAAATGGCCCGTCGTCCTCTGTGCTTGGTTCCATGACCATAAGTGATTTCCTGGGAGGTCTCCAAGTTTAGGTTGGCGAAGGATAGCGAGTGCAGCACCAATAAAGAAATTGGGTTGTGAAGATTGGAGGATATGGAGGACAAAGCACGTACATTCAATACCACTTCGATCTCGGTGACATGCCTTTACAACTGCTCGTATGTGAGTAAAGCATCCCCAACGATGCGAACCGAATACCGTATAAATTAGTTATCTGCAACCTTCCGCAATCCTCCAAATAGAGGTGCCCGGGATGAATAGTTCAACGCAACAGGCCACTGTCGCGTGTACGAATTCGACTTCCAAAATCAATACACTTAACTGATGTGGAATTGCTATGTTATTGCTTGGTATACGGCTGATGCATTTTCTTTCAGTGTTCTTCAATATTTGGTAGTATATTGTGTCTGTATCTGTTAGAAGCGCCACACTACTCTCTCCTCAGTAACTATGTTACGATCAACTTCATGTGCGAACGACGGAGTGTGGAACGAGCGAGCGAAAGGACGTCGGAGCAGGCGAGTGTGCCGGTGCTATATGCGGAAGTTGTGATCGTAGTAGTAAAGTCCTCTTTACTATGGGAAAGTGTGTGTGCTGTGTGTACTGATCACGTTGGAGTCACCAGTTATAGCGTTTGCGACGATAGTGAAGAGCGTGTGATTCGAACCCATGCTATGACGGTTAGAATCACAAAAAGGTTGATCTAATGCTCACTACATCGGGCCACTACCACCCGTACGAATTCGATTTCTAAACTGAATTACACTTATCATCATCATCGGCACTACAACCTGGAACCGGTCTTTGCCTTATTTAGCAAGTCCTGAGGCTTGTCAAACTTTCCATAATGATCTGTTTTTTCCGGGCAAGGTCATTAGTCTTGCGCCAGAGGCTCCCCGACGGGGAATCGAACCCCGGTTTCCCGCGTGACAGGTGGGTATACTAACCAGTATACTATTGAGAATTACACTTATAGCGTTTGAAATAATAGTGAAGAAGAACGTGTGATTCGAACTGACGCTATGACAGTTTGAATCACCAAAAATTGAACCTAAGCGTTACCCATCAGGCTACTGGCCGATTTTAGAATTCGATTTCTAAACGCGACTATACTCCACTGATGTGAATTGTTATGTTATCGCTTGGTATACGGCTCTGATGTATTTTTCTTATTCGATTTTCGTTCGGTGTTCTTCACTATTCTGCTTGTGAATTGTGTGTGTATCTGTTAGAGACGCCACACACTCAACTGATGTGGAATTGCTATGTTATTGCTTGGTATATGGCTGATGCTTTTGCGTATTCGATTTCCTTTCTATGTTGTTCTTCACTATTTGCTTTTATACAATGTGTGTATCTGTTAGAAACACCACAACTCTCTGGCGCAGCCCCGCATCTTCTGCTTCGAATAGTAGTTGGCTTTTTCGATCGGCCCCAACGAAAGTTGAGCAATTATCCGAAAAAACTTTCTCAGACTTTCTTCTCCGAGAAAACAATTGCCCGAGACTAGCTATAAAAGGCTTATTAGCAAGATCGCTCACTAATTCTTAATGAACAGCCCTAATGGCCATACATACATAAATTGCTACATACATTTCGTCTTCATCTAAATACGGTGTTAAGGGGAGAGGCTTGCGCGCGTTAAGGAAATCAATTTCCTTGAAGAACGTTCAAGCTTGGGTAAGTCGTATAATTAATGTGTGAGCAAGCCATAATTCATCCACCGTCAAGGGTACCGTTTTCTGATATTCTGCTAAGTGAACGTTGTATAAGAAACGCGAGTTACGATATTAGAGAAAAACAACGTATTATTCCGAAATTCACCCACAGATTGTCTCTGGTAGGGAAGCAGGAAGCTCCTAGAATGATCTTCAGGTATCTGTTCAGGGTAACCAATGTTTTAAGATCCGAGAATCCAATTAAAGGGGGAGATCATTGAGAGACCAATTTATTTCGCGGGGACTCGGAAAAGTCGAACCCCTGAACCAAATGAAACTATGGAGCTCCGTCGGGAGTTGACTCCGAGACGCCAATTCG
The DNA here is from genome assembly GCA_963931805.1 of Microdon myrmicae. Taxonomy (NCBI): domain Eukaryota; kingdom Metazoa; phylum Arthropoda; class Insecta; order Diptera; family Syrphidae; genus Microdon; species Microdon myrmicae. The sequence goes on along the minus strand of OZ007496.1, from coordinate 171,158,962 downwards.
GCAAGATTGTCCACCAGCAAAAGATGTCTCCAATGGCAAGCAAAGATTTGTTGCTGAATCTCAGAAACACGGTTACCCACAAAGATGTTAAGCTTATATAGGGCAGTGCCCAACCAATACAGGGATAAAGTAGAGTTCACAAATAACGTCATCAATCTCCACCGACCATGATTGTCGAACTGCATTGTATAGTTTAAAAAACAAGACGGCTCCAAATAGCTCCAAACGGGGTAAGCTAACGCTGCCCACCAGAATGACCCTAGATTTAAAGCAAATCAATTGTATATTCACTGGGTGATCGCAATAAATCGAACGCAAATACAGGCATCACAAAATCCTTGAATTTGCACGCTTGATGGCTTTGAAGTCAAAAGACGACAAGGAAATCGCAATTTCCATATCAAGGTCTATTGAGTTTGATATGTCGTCCATAAATTTTGGATATCTAAGGGAATTGACCCATTCCAGGAGATCCCGGCCTTCCAGTAAAGTTGAGTCATTATTTTGGTATAGACTATGATAGGGGCTAGCAGACTCAAAGGATCGAACAATTTTGCAAGTTGGGACAAGGTGGTCCTTTTCGTAATGGACTTCCATGATGTCAAATTGACGCTAACAAAAATTGTATCGCGCTTAGTGTCCCAAAGAATGTCAAGAGTTTTTACTGTTGAGTCAGGATCCAGATTTTTATAAGTACTTTCAGAATGCTCAGAAAAATTAAGGAAGGGTTGGATGATGCCCACTTACGAAGATGAAATCCACCTTTTCTTAGCAACGCATGAAGTATTAGTCCCAGTAATGAGATTGTGGGGAGGAAGTGTTGTGCGCCAGCGTACGACGCTGATTCACTTCTCAACCCCATCACAAATGCAGCTGACTACAAAAACACGAGCACCAAGGGAACAACAATGAAGAAAACACATCTAGGAACTGCAGCATGGAAAATTAAACACTTGTTTGAATTTAGCTTTTTAATTTTATTATTTTATTGGTCCGTAAATCTTATTGTACTTAATTGGATCAAACAAACGAAATAATTAAACCGAAGATAAAAGGACGCACAGAAACAACATATGAGACATTAAACTTATTTTGATTAAAAACGCGCTTTCTCGACTCGACGGTATTTACGCGTCTCCGTGTGCACCGGAGAGCGGAAGTCAGCGCGAGCAGCGTGGTTGGCAGATGGAAAAGGACTCAACGATATTCATTCGTTGTCCAAGCAATGCATTTGGTGCATTCACTTTTACGATGGTGATAACCGAATCTCATAGAGGAGATCGTCATGGTACACATATATATGTGTACGTCGGTTCTTTTCATGGGTCGAAGCCATGATAATGAATCTGAAATACCAAGAAGGGGCATAATGTGCATTCAGGAGATGTTTGTTTGTTGAAACAAGCAAATCAAACCTCGTGGTATGCTAATGGGATTGGGTTTGATTATGCATCGAGATCATGAGGAATGGATTCAGGGCAATTACAAGACAAAGGGAAAAGCGACCTATGCATCCTTCGATAATGCGGGTCAGCTGGATAAATAGCAGCCACTCATCAAATGAAAAATGCCTTTTGGATACCACGAACGATATGAATTATGTATCGCCAGGAAGCTTATGGAGGAACAGCGTTCTTTTGTTTGCACATGGCGCGAGTTGGGGAAATTGGTTTCAGCGTCGATTGTGTTAATTGAATGCTGCTGCTGGGATTTTATTGCTGGAAGAAAAAGGTCGCCGGCCAATGTGTACGTTACGAGATTTATCATACACATGGCGAAGCAGAAAAATAGACGGCGTAATGTTTATGGCGCCTGGGGAAGGTTACATAGTATGTAATCCAAATTCATTGTTATTAGGAATTCGTCTAGTGGAATCTGCCTGGCACCGATGGTGCCAAATTGGTTTGGGATTCCTGATAAGTTAAGGGGGCATTCCGGTTTGCGGGTCAAAAAATAGGTTATTTTCATGATTTTTTTTAAGAGAAAGTATTAAAGATATAACAACAATTTTTTTAAAACATGTTCTTCATCTTTCGACTACGTTTGTAAATATTGTCGAGTCACTCCGGAACCGGAAACCCCCCGTCCAGGTGTTCAAAGTTAGCCATCCGTTTTGCTCGTGTAAGGGTTATTTTCGTCCCCGGTGAAAAAATATGAAAAATGCAAAAAGTTTATTGAACTTAAATTAGCATTTAGCCCAATGTGAGTGAAATATTTTAAAATTGATAAAAAACGACAAAATGGCGGATTATTGAAAAAATTTGATTTCCGGCCCTTTTTTACTCTATTTTTTAGTTATACTCGTAACTAAAAAAATAAATAAATAAATAAATAATTCACTCACAATTTGCGTGTGCTTGTTAAAAATATGTGTGCGAATTTTCATAAGAATCGTATGCACCGTTTTCATATTATCGCTTACACCGCACTCAAAAAAGTCGTTTCGAGAAAAACGCATTCAAAGTTTGGAGATAAATTAGACAACAGATAAAAGTGATTTTTTTCATGAAATCATCGGGATTTTTTATACTAACAGCTAGACATCTATTCCTGGACCATAAACAATTCCTTCCACGACTTCGAATTGGTCCTCCAGTTGCATTTTCGCTTTTTTCCTCGCTGTTCGTGCCTCGTGCGTGTTGTATACTAGGCTGCGGTCAGCGTCTTGCAGCCGATCTCTGTCCCTCTCGTTCGCAAATGCTCTCGCAGCGTACCCAATTTTGATGCACATGACTTGCATTATTAGCAATACGGGTAAAAACCCCTCATTAAACATACAAGCTGCGGTAAGAGCCGCAACTTCAATGATTTTCTTTCCACTGTATGTGTGTTTTGGCGCCATTGCCAGATAGTAGCATTGAAACTTTCGTTGTTATTTTGCGTGAAACCTCCCTCGCATTTTTTTTAACAAATCGGGATCTGTCAGTTTTACGTAAACTGGGTAAATAGCTGTTCGTACTTTACGATCCAAGGGAGGTTTGTCGTGGTGGAACTTTGACAGCTCATTCGCAGCTTCCGCGCGTATCCATTTGCACCATGACTCCGGGCCCTCTGGACAGTTTTGATGTTGTGGATTTTCATCGGTTGATATTTTGTGGTAGTGTGTTGCCCAAATTTCTTTCGCCATTTCTTCAGCAGAGTGAGCATTGCGTCTAACCGCAAGTTCGTAATAAGTCGTCAGTTCTGTTATCATGTTTCCCGTAAGTTTGCCAGGACCAGCTCTTCCTAATTGGTCTGTTTTTTTTTTGCTTTTTTTTATGACACCGCGTAATTGCGAACCGATTCGCTTTCCCACGTGATTGATACACTCGGCCTTTACAATATTTGGAAATGATTTCTGCAACGCATTCATTATTTTTACATCCCCGTCTCCAACGTATCTTTCGTAAATGCGGTCGTGCAGATCAAAAGCGCGCTCGAACATCTATAACATTCCGTCAGGCTCCATTTTACCCGAACTTCCATTGTGACCCAATGTGCAAACTGGTTTGTGCTCATCCCACCAAGTATCATATTCAGGGGTGCCTTTCTTTGTTTTCATAAGGTTGCAGCCTTGGCAATAACGCGATTTCACAGTAAGATCGAGAACTTTGTTTGTTTTTTTGCCGATCAATGTCATAACGCCATAATTAGCAGTATGACCTCTTTTGCTCCAGCTACCATCTCCAGAAGCAATAAATTTTTTATCTTCACTTTCATCAGTTTTTTCTTTTTTTTCTTTGCTAGCCTTTTTTATCACGGATGAAAAAACGCCGATACAAGCGGTGTGTGCATTATCGAGAGCAGCGTAGTAGATGTGTTTCGTAAATTCGCCAATATCCATCAGGGAACATCTTCCATAGTCACCAAACAAGGAAAACCACCAGCACCGTGCAACGGGCAAGTTAGTTTCATATATATGAAACTAATTAAAACTCAGGTAATCGCAGGTCACCCGCAGTACGCCCGAATGTAAAAACAACATACACAGGACCGAGTATCCATTACCGCTTATGAACATGTTGTTCAGTCGCACAAGATTGCGACATATTCAAAGAAGTGGCAGTTGGCCCAAGCCAACAGCGAAGCAAATTAATGCCCATAAATGGATAGTCTGCATCTTTCTAAATACACGGTAATTGCCACCTATGATACGAATTTGTATCCGCGGGAGACCCGACCCTTTAATGACCTATAACTTTGGAACCGCCTAAGATTTCGTTTCCAAATTTTAACATATTATTTTTGAAGGATAAAACTATCGATTAAGCAAAAAAAAATTTGATTTTCTGAACCGAACAATCCGGAATGTCCCCTTAAGCAACAAATCTTACGGGGAATTGTATGCGAAGGGATGCATGAAAGGTAAGTTTTCTTTTACATGGACTTTTAGGTTAAAGATTTGATCTATTTAATGGGTGAAGCATTTAAGATGCTAATATGATTGCATTAGTGAAATTATGAGATTGGATGGAAGTTATGGGGGTTTTTCAGGAAGGCGAACCGTGGGGTTTGGCGGAACCGTCACAAGATCATCGACGTAGTAAGATCATCATCCCGTTTGGGCACAACGCAAGCAAGTGGGTGTATATGACCTCATTTCAACTGCTGAAGGGATCGAATGGTCAGATAGGAAGCGGAAGACGTTACGTAAGGGTGTGTAGCCTGTGGATCGCGGCCACATGGCGATACATTTTCTCCATGTCTACTGTGAGAGCATGGATCTAAGAGCAAAATCGAATCAGGTGCGCAAATATGTTGTCCGGCGACTTCGGACATTAAGGTCTCGTTGAGAGAAATACCGGTTCATATTTTCACTACACCATCGAAAACCAAGCGAATCTTTACAGTCAAGCTATCCTGTTTAAGTACGATGTGGTCCGGCAAGTGGAGTCCCACAGAAAAGCTACTATACTGTTTAGATTTTGACATATGCTGCAATTCCGCATATTCTCCCAAAAAATCAGAGTAATCCTGTCATAGTTTTGAATCCTTATGAAACGATTCTCCGGTGCTTAGTAACGTCGTAGGGCATTGGCATAAGAGTCGTCCAGGAGGAACAATTTTAACTTGAATGGTAACCCGACCATATATCGATATTGAAGTATCCCCCTGTTTGACAAGGGAATCCTTGGCCTGCAACACTCGAAGATTTTACTTCACGTGATCCAAAAATTGACGGAATTTAACATTATATAATAGATGGGTGAACCAATAATGATTTCATTGCCTCTTTATGCATATTTACAGCTTTGACCATAAATAATATGGAGTACATATTAATCAACACAGGGAAATCCACATTAAATCAATCCGATTAATAATTGGGAGCGACCACGATGGGCACGCATTTGAGGTGTAAGCTTACGCATGAAACACTTTTGGTCGGATGTCTGTGGTGCCCACACCATCAACTAAAATAACAAAACAAAATAAGCAAGTCAGCAATCAAATTGTAATAGAAGCTACCTCGATGAATTGAAGGCCTTGAAACCCAGAGCTCCCCTAAATTATGTACACAACCTTTAGCTATTTAAAATACGTTTAATTGAACTACTCATATAAATAAGTGAATACTCAGATTTAAAAATGAGTTCTGTAAACTTAAAACTGGTTTAGGGTAACATTACCCAATTTATGTAGTTTAATCCTTTAGTCTCTAAGTACACATGTACAAGGGGATCGCATTACAGTCATTATAAGTCCCTCCACTCCTTAATAACTGCACTTTTAACACTCCATATTCAGAAAGATTTAACCGGAACATAGCTCAGGTTTCAGTTCGATTGCGGCTTGAGCTTTCCTGATAAATCACCCACACCATATGTATTCAGTTGTTTCCCTAAAGACTACTCTACCATTTGATGGGCTCAGTGATTAAACAGGCAGATGGTCCGGATAATGATCATCATGCTACAATAATTCACGCAAAGCAAACAAAACTATAGGGTGATGGATAGTAGTAGTAGTAGTAGTGGCAGCACAGTACGAAATCTGATAACTGGCAAAACTCATAAACACAACATTCATAGCCCAATGGTGCTATAAACAACGGGGTGCCCACCATCCCAAGGGAAAAGCCTTTTTGGTTTTTAACCACTTTCAAAGTGAACGAAACTACAGCATAAGGATGCTCGTTAAAAGGCAACAACAGATGGCCGTGTCTCCCACGGCAGTCGACAGATAACATCGAATGAATAATGAAACTGAATCCCCAAACAAGACAAACTCTCATAATTCTTATGCCAGAAGAACAACACAGCAACATAGGAAGCAGGCAAAGGAACTAATTTACCAAAAATTTATTTGAATACAGATGCATCTACAACACAAGTTGAAACAGTGAGCTTCCGACAGTACACCTAGAAACACGACGGAATGGGGTAGGGTTCTTCAAGGCAGCAAGGAGTTAAAGGCAGGAAAACCAAACTGGGATGATGCCCGTGTTGGATAGTTGCACATTTGTTTGTTGTGTTTGAAACTTTTGTCTTAGATCTCCTTTGGCTGAATCTAATTGCGAAACACTCGGTACTTGGTGTTCAGGGCTCTAGTTCGTTTTAGACAAATGATGAATCTTGTTTTTAATCTCATAAACTTAAAACGGTTTGGTTATCCTTCGTTGTGTTGTAACATAACAATGTGATAGTTAAGTCAAGTATGTTTCCGGGAGAAACAACTGGTAATAAGATGATACTACCCTTAACTCCTTGGTAAAGAGGACAATGTGCAACTTGCGTCCCATGAAATAACAACTTCCGGAAAGTCTTGACAAACTAGCGGTACTTGCAGGATATTATCATTCCTATCTACCAAGGATCTTTTTGTAAAACTTTTCTGACTGCCACGCAGAATGTTCAAATTGTCGCTAAAGTTGCTTGTAATTGTATTCTCGAGTCTGCTAGTGACTGTCTGACTATGAATCCAGTAGAGGTTCTATATCCTTTTGTGCTATGTCCTGACCCGGCAGCCTTTGTTCGATGCGAACTTCGGTTTGCAAAATTTTTAACTTTTCTCTTTGTCGTTCTCACTTGTACCCACTCATACACCTATTCTCATTCAGCGGCACGCATAACACTGGTGTTATGACGGTGCTGACGTGGTTAGTCGAGTTCCTTGTTCAATGTGCAATATGACTGACGCAGTTGCATATTCGTCAGTCGCTCTACTCAAATCAGGGAAGTCCTTTATGATTATCTTGTGGCGATCCTCTTTGGCCCCCTGTTTCGTCACTAATCTTCAGCTTGTGGAGAATTCGGGGGATCTGTGTGCCGCGTGAACTGTGATTATTCTGAACATAACACACCCTTGACTAGTTATGTTGTAGGTTCCAGGACGTGTTAGTCTCGTTTTTTGTCATTTCGTCCTTTTGCAATCCCGACCTACGGCGCAATTTTTATCGTTTTCTTTTTATTATCCTCTGTGCAGATGTTACCCTGGTAGCAAACTCGACATTTCACCGCCTTAGCTCCTGCGACGTTTATTTACGCGTGTGAGTCACTGTGTTCTAAGTCGAACTCCTATCGTCCTACATCCTACATCATACATCCTACAGGGATGACGTATCTTCTTGCGATAAATGGTGATGTCTCTTGCTCTGCAAACAAAAAGTTCTGACACTCGCTGTCTGGTGCAGATGTGTGCAGTGGTAGTTTCAATGGCCGCGGCGATATCTACTGCAATAGCGAGTTCTGTTTCATCCTACTAAGGGGACTGGGATATTAAATTTCACTTGTTCCTCCTTTACATATTTTGGTTCGTTTCTTTTTTTCTTTCTTCTGTTTTGCTGGCACTATAGTGCAAGTCCTTTTCGCCATGTCGAAGAGTTGATTAGTATCACCATATGGATGCAATTTCGTTGGTTTTTCATATGAGAGGGTGAATTTTCCAACCGGATAATATATGAACATGTAGATGGATCGATGACAGGCATATGCATCTAAGTTTTAGTTTATGTGTTAGATAGGATGGGGTGTTGAATGTACAATATAACAGTGCGTAATTGGATTAATTAAGTTTTGTACTTGAGAAACTTGACTAATAACGTTGAAGAATTTTTGTGCATGGTTGCCTGTGGAAGAGATCTCTTTTAGCAGTTCGTTGAATCTCGACCCTCCACCGAGGTTTATACGCCCTTTCTCAGGAGCATTAACGTATGTAAATTAATTATCGTGAATAGATGCAATTAGGACCCCGGAAAGGAAGTAATTTACAAGCCATTAGTTCCATGACAAGATAGAAAGGAAACCTTCTATGAAAAGATACTTATTTAAAACTTAATGGTTTCGACACTTCTCACCCCTATACGCAAGGTCTAAGTGTAGTTAGTTTAGTTAGTAATGTGTAACGTGCTTGTAGTATCATTTGTTGAGGTAATCGAATTTTCAGCATGCAAAATACTCGGTGATATTTTCAGGCATGCACCAGTAGTAGGACCAAAGTTTTCTAGCAACTTTCGGTAAACAGTTACATACTCACACAATGAGGTCACATACACATTTCATATATGGTTCTTGACTAGGATGGTCAATTTTCGTTCACTCTACACATCACATTATACTATAACAAGGTTTTCATGAGCTCCTCGCGATGATGGTCAAAGGAAGGCTCGGTGTACATCTGATACCTGTTCCTAATTTACAAATCTGTCACTTTCTCCGTGGAATAATCCCGGGCTTCATTTCAGGTTTTCCTAGATTTTTTTTTTTTATATTTAAAAAAATGTTTATATTCGAGTGCTTGATGAATCTAGAGAGTTTTGAGAGAAGTAAAGGATGTCAGTCCATTCCAGGCTGTCGAATGGTTAGCATCATACCAAAAGGGTAGAATCAAAGCCTCAACATATACATATACCATTACGACCGCGTGTAAACGAGTTTGTATTTCCTAGTTAAGCTATGGATTATTGTGTTAATTGGTATGATAATTAATTTTTCAATTGTTTTATGTTGTTGGAAGTCGCAATCCTCCAATAACATGTCTCCCTAGTGTTAATTTCCAACGCCGTGCTTCCTCTTTCGTTGAGGGAAGAGCGTGGAGTATCTTACGTAAAAATGAAAGATTTAGTTTTTTCTTTTCTATTTTACTTTATTTAATTCCAAAAACAAACTGTCCTATGATCGAGACTACTGCTCGCCGCGACGTGCAAAAAAAAGTATAATGCGATCAGAAAAATTGAGAAATGAACGAAGTCGAACCTGGAAAAAGGTCGTCTTTTCCTTTTAGTACCTGAAACCCGAAACACATGAGAGTTGTTTGGCCAATCATATTCGAGCAGCTGCCCCAGTTGCTCGATATTGGTTTTGCTGATGGTATTCAATCAGCGGCCATGGTCTCTGGCTTGGGATGCAAGGGTTTGCTATTTTTAGCAGCTGCTGATTGCTCGATTTGAATTCAGAATTGTCACTTTGAGCAGCTGCTATGCTTGCTTGGTGACGATTCGGGAATCGTTACCTTGGGCAACCGTTATTGCAGCTGCCATGTATATTTGATGACTATTCGGGAATCGTTATGTTGGGGTTATGGAAAGATGCATGGGATATGTATATTGGGGGAAGGGTAGGGCTTCGCGAGCACTACACTAGTTGGTAGGTAATCTCTTATAAGCCTAGTATATCGTAAACTACATTTTGGGAAAAAAATTGGTAGCGGGAATAGAAAGGCTAGGGGGACTACGATGTAAGGAAAAACGGAATGTCCATATCTTTTGATTTTGGCTTGTCTATTTTTGGATTTGAAATTGCCATTGCAAAGTCACCAATCGATGAATCGGTTGTAACTCGCCCAAAATACTAAAATATATCAAACACAAGAAGCTCGGATCTCCATTCATTTTTCAAACAAAAAATATTACATGCGATATGTTTCCACTCTCCTGATCATGAATTCAACAGCTAATTACTCGCGAGTTGATATTTGTCTGATCATTTTGAGGCATGAATTCGGTATGAAAATACCAAATTTTGTTTTTCCCCCTTCAGCTTTATTTCGTCTATCCCCAACTCGAATACACAAGCCACATATCATCCCGGTATCAAATATTTCATATCGGCAGAATCGAATGCATTTAAAATCTCTGTTCAAGATTCACTTTCCTTTGTCTGGGATGGGAAAACCCATTGATCCTTCCCCCTTACATTAACCGTCACAAATTAATTGGCTAGAAAAACCATGAGGAACGAAGCGCCTACCTCCAATCCAATTCTTCTCAATACAAATCCTCAAAACATACGAAATACCTTCCTTCTCTACATTCCTCGTGTGGGGGTTCTCTATATTACATGGAAAACCAACCCACAATTCCTACCTAATTTTGACCGCTATCAGCGCGTCACCTCAACCCAACTCCCTATTCAAAACCTGCAAAGAGTACATTTCTCAATCTGCAACAGCATCCATTCCCAAATCTTTCTTAGCATACACTTTCAAAACCTGCAATTTTTAACCGGCTCCCATTCTGCTTAAACCATTTTTCTCGCTTGCAACCAAACAGCATTTAATTTCCCTCGAAAACCATTCTGGCTCACTTCCTACTTAAACTATTTTTCTCGCTTGCAACCAAGCAGCATTTATTTTTCCCAAAAACCATTTCAGTTCCCATTCTACCTAAACCATTTGAAATAATACCAATTCTCCTTACTGCTAAGTCACCAGCACGATGCGTTGCATTTCCACCGAAAACAACCACCGCAACGATCAAGACCCGTGCTCTTTTGTCTAACCGACAACCCATGCCCATATGATTATGTTTCCGAAATCGATTTCTCCGTATACACAGCAACAGAAGAATCTAACGGCAGAAATTCCCTGAAACAACATTTTCTGTGTCGGCATAGCATCCCGTCTCCATGTTCCTAGTAAGTGGCAGTGAGTTTACTTGGCAATGACTGCACTGCCACGACACCCTGAACGGATTCTTGCATTCATTTAGTCAGTCGCTTTACAACCACCACCCGGTCAAGAGTCGAGTCAATCACGGCTTGTTTCAAGTCTCCGCGCGAGTTGGAAGTTCCCCTTAAGTCGTTAATACAGCATCAAGCTTCTACTCAAGTTGCGTCAAATAGAATCTTCATTCGGGCCGTTGGCTTGTATTTTCGCGCCTTTCTACTGCTTGTGCTGTGCTGTTTAATTAATGCTAAGTTTACGCTATACGAACATATCTTTCATAAACAGTGGCTGGCATATGGAGTGTCGCGTTTTCTAACTCGGATGGTCTGCTACGGAAGTACGCAACGGTTACAAAAGACATAGTAAAAGACAATGGTTGTGAGATCATTTTATTGACAATATTAGGAAAGGGAGTGTTTTAGTAAAACAATTGACCTATTAAATTCCACCAGCAGAGTGCACCAGTGTACGTGCCGATACCGAATATTCAAGGCTCAATTGTTGTTCACGCCTGGTGTTATTTGTGTACGGAAGTTTTCTCTTACACGGTGAACAGAAATATAATGACGTTTGTGATTCTAATAATAAAAGCTCCAGCAGTTTGGTGGAATTTGTAAAAATAAATAAGTTAAAATAAAGAAAGAACATTAAACAACAAACCTCACTAGTGCATTTTATTTTCCTTTCCACTTTCGAACGGCTTGCAACCGAACTCGGTTCCCTGGTATTCGGCGGAACTATTGTGATGGGGGCATGAGTGAACCTGTACCCATGAAGGCACCATGACGAAAGCACCCACACTCCCACCGCACCTCTTACGGGGTCGATGATTATTCCTACGTGCCGAGAAAGGTCTACTTTAACTTCACTATGTTTGACTTTAACTTCACTTACCCCTGTAATGATCCTAAATCGCTACCCTCATCCAATCCCCCATTATTATATGAAAAACCAATCATCCATACCTTAATGTCCCACCCATATCCGTAACTCCAAGCAATATCCCAAATTGAATCATATGCGCGACAAATTGAACCAAATGTTCGTTTGTCGCGTATTGATTCAAATTCCAATAATCTCAACACCATGAAATGCTTATTTCCAAATGCATTTCAGTATTTTACACGATTTGTTCAAACAAATGTTCATACCCTTCCTAGAACCTCATTCCAAATGAAGCACAGACAAAATCTTGTTTGTGCTTCTTGGATTTTTTTTTACATTTTTACTTTCAATTCTCGGGGTGTACGGAGTATAAAAAGCCGGCGCATTTTTTTTTTAATTTCCAACACACACTAATGCAATCATTAGTTCTGAACTCCACAATAAACTAGACAACTTTAACGTCTTTAAATTGTTGAACACTGGTCTTAATAGAGCACTGTGTAGTATCATCTACCACTTCGTTCGAAACAGAACCTTTCAAGTATGGATGAATGGAAAGATTTCCGAACTATCATCGCCGCTGCAGGCGTACTGCAGGGCTATATACTACGCCCCACCTTATTTAATATCTACACTTCAGATATTCCTCGCCCTTTGGGCTGGAAAGTAAACCAGATATGCTATGCGGATGACGCCTTAGTGCACACGTCATCCAAAACCACAAAACTCGCAACAAACCGACTCAACCATCACCTAGAAGAACTGTATCAATATTACAGTCGATAGAAAATTCGACATAATCCTTCCAAAACAGTGGCCATAATTCTGAGTAGTAAACACTTCTCGATATTCACAGAATATTCGAATACAAATGGGAGATCCTACGATTAGGCCACAGGACATGATGAAATATCGTGAGGTTGTAGCGGTTCCGCCAAACCCTACGGTCCACTTACCTAAAAAACCCCCATAATTACTACCCAACTTCCTTAAGTTCGCTAATGCAACAGTATTAGTACCCGTAAATGCTTCACGTATTGTATAGATCACCATCTCATCATCATCATCATCGGCACTACAACCGGGGACCGGTCTTGGCCTTATTTAGCAAGTCCTAAGGCTTGTTAAATTTTCCATAATGATTTATTTTTTCTGGGCAAGGTCATTAGTCTTGCGCCAGAGGCTCCCCGACGGGGAATCGAACCCCGGTCTCCCTGGTGACAGGCGGGTATACTAACCACTATACTATCGAGGAGCCCCATAGATCACCATCTATAATCTTAAAATCCCTATAAAGAAAACTTACCTTTTCATGCCTCCCTTCGCATACAATTTTCCGTAAGATTTCTTTCTTTGCTTATCTGGTATTCTAAACCAATTCGGTACCAGACAAATTCCTGTAAACAAAATGATTCGGATTGCATTCAATGTAACCGTCATGACAGGGACCATAAATATTGCGCCGTCTATTTTCCCAGCCGCGTCAAGTACCTTTTCATACACATTGGCTGACAACCCAAGCAGCTGCATATAATTAGCGCAATAGACGCTGAAACCAAATTCTCCAGCATTTCCTAATGCAAACATGAACCCGGTTTCTGCTGCAGCCAGAGATGCCATAAACATCCAATTTGCTTTTAGCACCTTTTCTCCCAACGTCGATAATAGCGACGAGGCATCGCGTAAACAATGACCCGCATTACCAACGGTGTATTTGGTCATTTCTCCCTTTTGTCTTTGCCGCCTGCCTGTTTCGTTGTTCCACTGCTGTCGAGCACGTGTGAATAGCATCGATCTGAACGATCGCAAGCATACCACCAAGAGAGACTTTACGTTTCTCTGGTGGTAGGTAAAAACGATATCCTTATTGGAGAGGATATCTACCACGGCACAATAAACTCACCCCAAAAATACGAATCATCGCTGCACGAGATGATTATCATCATCATCATCGGCACTACAACCGGGAACCGGTCTTGGCCTTATTTAGCAAGTCCTGAGGCTTGTTAAATTTTCCATAATGATTTATTTTGTCTGGGCAAGGTCATTAGTCTTGCGCCAGGGGCTCCCCGACGGGGAATCGAACCCCGGTCTCCCGGGTGACAGGCGGGTGTACTAACCACTATACTATCGAGGAGCCCACGAGATGATTATCGCTCAGTCTTATTCCATCCTTCGACCTGAGCAGGTCGTGGCTCCTATCGCTGTCCTGGTGCGCACAGGGAAGCGATAATCGATTATAATCGTTCGAGTCGTTGTTGCCGCGAGTCAATATTAAGTGTTCTTAATTAAATACACAATATTTTATTACATTATAGATTTTACCTTGTAAGCATTAAAACAGCCGTTCAATACAAGCTATTCATTTAATTGTAATCCCGTGAACCAGCGTGTAATCCAAAGTTAACGTTTTACCTAAAGTGAATAAAATAAACAGTAAAAATCAGCGTGTTTTCTTTAAGTTGCTCCTCGTGGACGTCGTGTTGTGAGATCCTGTTTCGTGTTTTCTCTTGTTGCGACGGAGGGCCAATTATCAATTAATATGATGGAGGAGGAAGTCAACCGAGTGTCCGTGTTAGGCACATGACTTCCTTCCCGCAAGGTCACTTATACCCCAAAAATGAATTTCATCTAATATGTGACCCACATTATTCAAAGACCCCTCGGTCGGTCTAAGCAACTGCATAACATTTTGAAATGGAGCAACAAAGCTTACACCAAAATTAAACATCTCTGCTATAAGCAGCTAATCCGATCTGGAATATAAAACGTCTTTCCCATATGATTCTGCTTATCTTCGACTCAAATGGAAAAACGTTGAGTTTTCGAAAGTAAACTCCTCAGAAGATGCATCAGCTACTCTAGAAGCTCTGCCGGCCGCCATTACTCTAACTCCCACCTATATGAAGGTGCCTCCACTACCCTTATCAACTAGCATATTGGGTACTTGCTAGAACTAGTATACAAGTATCTCAAATGCACTCAGAACAGCGAGATCCTACTTGTACAAGAGTCTTGCGTTCTTGACCCTTCTCTCCTTCGATCTCTTCGAATCCGACCACCACCATTTCATCTTCAGGACAAAACTGAAGAAAGCACCCATCCCGAAACATTCCTCTCTATAATAGAGGATTCCTGGACCCAGCATAGGGTCTCCTGTTAACACGCTACATACACGCACGCACAGTACAAGACGAAACAAATACACACACGCACATACACATCGACCACAGTGCAGATTATCATACCCCAAAGACGTAATCTGCATTTACTACCGCATAGAAGACATACCGGTCTTATACGATTTCCCTCCATCCAAGCAGTTCGAGAACATCCGAACTAAGCCTGTAAACACTAGCCTTAGATACCCCCCCCCCCCCCCCCCCCCCTCCTTTTTTTTCAGATATCTTGAGACCGAGCCCAACATTTTCACAAATGTGAGGGATTCTGGTTGTCGCAAGATGACCAGAAGCCAGAGACGATATGAAGGACGCATTTGTCCTTGTATGGTTTAAATTGGCCTGCCGCCACTCCCTTTTTTTATTTCCCAAGTCGTAATCCTGAAGGCCAAACCTAGGTCCAAACACACACGCTAAAGTTCCGGAGGCCAAATCTACGGGCAAACAGAGTTTATAATAGTTACCCAAAATAGTCACGTCCACATAAGGAAAAATTAGCAAACCTTATAATAGTAAGTCCATTTCGTGTTGGGTAAACCCGAACTTCCCACCAATAACAGTAGCCCGAAACTCCTTCCCGCACCTCCACATGGGATAAATTAAGGGCACTTTTTATCGTCCCCTCGAGATTATTGGGTAAGAACTGGCCAAAGAAGGTTAATGCAGATTCGTTCGCTGTAATTGACTCGACCAGGAAACGAAATACAAGTCGGCAGTTCGATTGAAACCAGTCGCTCCGCAACAGTCACTTGACACACAGGTAAACCTATTAAAAATAACATAACACTCTACTCTCAAACACCGCTTCCTAAATAGTTCCTCTCAGACAAATCCCCAACTTAAGCGCCGTTTTCCATACCTTACCCACTAACCTGCCTCCACCTCTCGTCCCTCTTCTTGGCCATGTAGTAAAGTGTCTACTTTAGGCTTAGTTTAGTTGACCTAATCGTAAGTTAGATTGTAAAATTTTTTTTTATAAACTTGCTTTAAGCTAATAAATGGGGCGGTTAGCCCACTAAACATGTTTATTTAATTTATTCTCCTTGTTTTTACTTTCATTCTTAAATTTTTAATTTTAGTTGTTTATTAATTTATTATTATCTTGGTTTAACAACAAGTATTATTTTTTTTTTATGTAGGTTTTTTTATCAATTGATTTCAACGCACAGTATTTTATTTTGCTTAGATACAGAGTGTTCTATTTTTGGGGCACAACATGGAACTTAAAAATGTCAATTAACTTTTGTCGCTTTTTTGGTTTTTCTTTTTTTTTTTTAAATAAACTTACACTTGAATGTGAGGGATTTTGTAGTAAGGAAAGTGTTAAAGAGTGAGGTGAACACAAACACCAGTTTGCTAGGCAGAAAATATTCCGCAATTTTCAGTTGGTTGGTATGTGAATCGCGTTTCTGGCAGTGGAGCGTTATTAAGCCCGTCTGATTTTTGGTCATTATAACCGATTGTATTGCGACTCATTAGTATAAAACATGAATGTTGTATCGAAAGGCACCTTCCGCTTTTGTAGTATTCGTAATACCATTGTGTCTTTTTTTATATAAACTTTGATTCAATGTGGCAAACATTGGGAGGGTTATTCAGTATATCTTTTAATGTCATACATTTTTAGCGTTCGGAAATAAGGGGATATTGACATTGTTGTAAACCTTTATATTTTTTTTAAATTAAATCGCGTATTCATAGTTCTCATGATAACATCGATAATGTAGCTTCCTTTTATAAGAATAAGAACTAACTAAGCCATTTTTTTTAGTTTTGTTATTTAATTTTTCGATCGTTATCACAAATTACATTCGACGAGTTATTTGATTGACAAACAATTGAAAAAGTATTTCTACATTGATTTACAAACGGCAGAGCACCACCTTTACCCTGTTACTCTGTTATTCCACAATGAGAATTGTGTCCCTCACGATTCTTTGGAATAAATTAACTTGTGTTAAATGGCTCGTGTTTACAGTTCTGTTGATTCACCTGAAAAAGTATACTAAACAATCACTGTAATTCGCTGAATTTTCCCTGAAGAATAACGAAACGAATTACAATAAATCTTCTAGGGTGTTCTGTTCCCAAAAATCTACAGAGAGGTGATAGAGAGGATTGCGGAAGACGTTGTATACATCAACAATTTATAGGGAATCTATGTTAAATCAATATTATTTCTCTAAGTTCTTCTGTCTTCTATCATTCGCTGGGTTATTGTCTTTTTCTTTCCACATTTGCGCGTTGTCATTTTCGTAAAAGCCTGTTAGGTATTGTAAATAGCCATTTGCAATAACCCAACGAGCCTTGAGTGCCAATTTGATGAAATCACGGCTCATTTGGCAACCATTGACAAATTCTTCCCCAGATGATGTTGGGTGCGCTTTTCAATCGAACAGTAGATGTATCTTCTAATGGAATGTAGATTGAAATACCACAGTGTCCCTCATAAGCTTTGATTATCTGTAATCGAATAAAATTTAAATTTCATATATGTTGTCCCAGTCATTGAACACTTCAAACGAAATTAAAGAACTATCCTTAATCTATCTAGGCAACTCTCAAACTAAATTCAATCAGGGTTGTCTCATTTTCGTTA
The DNA here is from genome assembly GCA_963931805.1 of Microdon myrmicae. Classification (NCBI taxonomy): domain Eukaryota; kingdom Metazoa; phylum Arthropoda; class Insecta; order Diptera; family Syrphidae; genus Microdon; species Microdon myrmicae. Next base: position 171,141,436 of record OZ007496.1, on the reverse strand, counting down.
GTCAGACGACAGGAGGACATTAAGTCAAAGCCGCTTTGACCAATCGTAGACTACCTACAAGGCACAAAAACCTTTTTATTCCATTTAAATATTATTTGCTTGCAGTAAACACAATCAAACTAAATTGCAATCCTCATTCGAATTCATTTTGCGAACACTGCATATCCTTTGTGTCGATAGATTATTGTACCATCAACAATAGGCGAGTTTCCCTCTTCCTCGCTCACAAGGAACTAGTAACCACAAAATTCAATTCTCTATGATTCCATTGCCATTATTCTTTTCAACTTGTATAAAAGGACAAAAAAGTACTAAGATCTTCACAGGACGACTGGCATATAATCATCCTCCCCAATCTTGATGTGCATTTTCGATGAGAACCTTCCGCCGAGCAGCATGATAGTAATTTTCTATTTTCATCGGAATTATTTTCAAAGAAATGGAAAAATAGGCGACAAATGGAAGAGAAGAATAAAAGAAAAGGTTGCTTAAATCGTTGTTGAACGTCCGTACGCGGAAATTGCCTCCCAAGCAAAGAAAGGACAATTATTCCATTCACTTGAACAGCATCCCGTCAACTATGGGGCCACTCTCTCACCATCTATTGTCATTGAATGACTTAAGAGCAATTTGCAAAATATTTGCATAAATCAATTTTAGAATCAACCACCGAATATCAAGTTGTATCCTGCTATACACCTCGTCCTTTCCTCTGAAGTCGTCATACAACCAAAAACCTTTTCATATAATAACTGCCTTTTGGTGCTGTAGCCATTACCGTCCTCAACGGATTTGCACTCTATTTTCATTTCGAATTTATGATTAATGTGCTGTTGAATTTTACTAGAATCAGATTAAAGCAATTAGGTTACCATTTGGAGGTCCTTACCGTCGACGGGTGTAACCTGCCCGGCAACGACGAATTGCTAGAATGGATGTGGACATATTGGCGTACTGGAAAACCTCATCTAGTCATGACAACAGTGTGATAAATCTATTTCATTTTAATGCGACTTTAATTTGCTAGCGTCGTCAGCGGCTTGTAGGTAATGGGAACAGGTGTTGAAAGAGATTTTCATTAAGTCGTAGGTTTAACTGCATTAGGCTTAATTGCAGAACGAGCTGTTAAAGAAATTCATCTACCTTTGCTGCCAGTAAGTACCACAGGCAGCCATTACAGTGAGGAAAATCTAAAATACGCACAATGCGTAGTTAGAATTTCACATTCATAAAGAATAGCAAAAATTCTGTTTCTCCGACATGGGAAGTGGAATGTAGAGTTTATTATTGTGGAATGCTTTTTGGCATAACTGAGTGAGGTGGTATGTTGAAGCGATCGCACCGATGGATTGGTTTAATTATCTATAGCGTGATTTTACTTCAAATACTTTAATTGTTGGTGTATGAATCTATGGCTATTTTTTGAACTAGAGGGAATCAAACCAATTTTTATCAAGGTTATCAAAACTGATCGTATACCACATGAAGGACAGAAATATAAGCGGAGTTTTAGAAATAGTGAGTGCAGTGAATTGGACTGTTTATTATAAGTATTTTCGCCTCACCGATTTGGCGACCAATGATTAAGTATAGAAAATCAGATAAAACTTGTTAACAGAAATGGTGTTCTTCTAACAGGTGCAGATAAATATAGAGAGTAATTCTTTGGACGAATCACATGAATGGCGAAAGCTCTACCTATTTGTCTATTTCTTCGTTATCATCACCCGGCATTCAATACTAATGCTCATCGACTCTCTGTTTTCTTATCCTCTTCTTCTTCTTTCATTCGCACTATGCTTGAAGATTTCGCGTAAAAAAACTCTGATGAGACAACACCAAATCTCATGTACTTATGAAGAGAAGCTAATAATTGAGAATATTGCGGATACTTGTTTCTGTATCCATCTTTTTGGCCTGCCAAAGTAAACGAGGTTTCAATCTGACTTTCATCTTCATCATCGGCACTACAACCGGGAGCCGGTCTTGGCCTTATTTAGCAAGTCCTGAGGCTTGTTAAATTTTCCAAAATGATTTGTTTTTTCCGGGCAAGGTCATTAGTCTTGCGCCCATCTGACTTTCACTAGGATACAATTTTTGGGTTTGTTCTGCGGTAATACAATTAAAAAAAAAGTGGCATACATCGTACCTACTTTTTTTACGCTTTACACTTTAAAAGCGGTTCAAACTTCTGTAAAAGTTTTTATTACAGTAGCAATTTGCCACACGGACGCATTTATTTAAAATTTACCATACACATTTTTGCTAACTAAATTCAAAGATATTACTGCTATTACTATTTATTGGCCTGTAGGAACCCGGCAATTCATCATCTCACCGACTCGACTCCACCATCGTTCCCTGTCCTGTGCACTCTCCTTCCACGTTCGATCATCCGATCCGATCTCCTCGAGGTCCAATCTAACATTGTTCTCCCATCTCCGTCGCGGCCGTCCTGTCGGTCTCTTTTTCGTTGGTCTGCCGTCAAGAATTCTATGCACGGTCCTATCGTTGACCATTCGTACCACGTGTCCGGCCCATCTTAATCTTCGGGATTTGATTACTCTCACTGTTGTAGGTTTGCGGTATAGCTCTTCTAATTCTTGGTTGTGGAGTTACTTCCATTGTCCTGCCTCCTCGTCATATTTACCTCCAAAGATACCCCTTAAAACTTTATTCTCGAATACGCGGAATTTGTTTTCTTCCCGTTTTGTGAGAGCCCATGTTTCACATCCGTATAGAGCAATCGGCTTGATTATGGTTCTATAGACACGGAGCTTTATGTTACGTGATAGAAAACATCATCATCATTGACACTACAACCGGGATACGGTGTTGGCCTTACTTAACAAGTCTCTCCACCGGTCCCGATTTCGAGCCGATGTCATCCAGTTTGGCACTTCCAGGCTCCGTGCTTCCTGGTCTACGCCATCCCCCCATCGCAGACAAGGTCTGCCGCGCTGTCTCCTTCCATACATCCCGCCACAAAGGACTTTCCGGGCAGGCTCCTGTTCGCTAATTCGAGCTAGGTGTCCCGCCCACCGGAGTCTACCGACCTTGATTTTTCTTACAATATTAGCTGCAAGGTAGATCGCGTACAGCTCATGGTTGTGGCGTCCCCGGAATCGTCCCCCCTCACACACGGGGCCATCAATTCTCCTTAAGACCTTCCTCTCGAATGCGGGTAAGAGTTCAGAGTGCCTCTTATTAAGCACCCAGGTCTCGGATCCATACATGAGTACTGGTAAGACCATGGTCTCGTACAGTAGTAGCTTGGATTTTCTGGAGAAATTTTGGCATTTAAAGAACCTTGATAGACCATAGTAGACTTTGTTGGATTTGATTAGCCGTTCGCGTATTATTACTTCCATATTGCTATCGGCTGATACTATTGACCCAAGGTAGTTAAAGGATTGCACTACTTCAAATTCGTTCTCCACTACCCTGATAGTTTGACCAACGTTAGGTCTTCTCTTCGAAGAAGTTGCCACCATGTACTTAGTTTTCCCCTTATTAATGTGCAGTACCAGTTTTTGTGCCGCCTGCTCGATCTGGGTGAAGGATTCCTGTACAGCCGGGTCGGATCTACCGATGTTGTCGATGTCATCTGCGTAGGGACGTATCTAGCTGGACTTGGTGACAATAGTTCCAATGGTTGTGACGCCAGTGTCAGGGATTGCTTTCTCCAATGCCAGGTTGAAGAGAAGGCAGCCCAGACCGTCCCCTTGTCGGAGTCCATTAAAGATGTTTATTGGTTTGGACAGCAATCCCGCTATTTTTACTTGGGGAGTTACGGTGGTCATGGTCATCATACAAAGTCGTATCAATTTGTTTGAAATGCCGACCTAGGCTGGCTATGCTGTCGTAGGCGTCCTTAAAATCTATGAATAGATGATACAATGGAATCTTAAATTTCAGACGTTTTTCTATCACTTGCCTAAGGGTGAATATCTGACCAATCGCTGATTTGTCTAGGTTGAAGCCACACTGACATTGACCAATGATGACGATACCGTGTCAGGCTATCCGGTTTTATAGGATAGAGGATTATAGATGGTACTCAGCAATGTTATACCCCTATAGTTACTGCACAGTGTGATATCTCCCTTCTTATGTATGGGGCAAATTATTCCACGACGCCAATCTTCCGGCATCTCCTCTTGCTCCCATACGTGCACCACAATCTCATGGATTGCGTGATGCAACGCTCTCCCTCCTTATTTGATCAGCTCAGCTGGTATGCCATCAGCTCCAGGGGCTTTATTTGATTTGAGCTGTCTAATGGCTTTTAATGTTTCCTCAATGCTTGGTGGCGGCAGCATTTTGTCTTGATCTTGTATTGGTGGAGCCTCCAGTTCTTCTGTTAGCAATTCATTGAAGTGCACTTCCCATCGCTGCAGAATGCCTTCAGGGTCGGTGATCAGATTACCTTCTTTATCCTTGCATTATGTGCAGAATGGTGTGTACCGCGTCATACTGCGGATTATTTGGTGGAATTCCGCGCCTGGTGCGGACCTCGCTCTCTACTTTTCTCTATTTCGAAGACAATGTTTTTTCCCAGGCACTTTTCTTTTGTCTGTGAAGTCGTTTTTCAGATCTTCTGAGCTCTTTGTAAGTCTCCCTGCGTACCCGCGTACTATGTGTCTGCTGCAGTGTCCGGTATGCAGCATTTTGTACGCTCAGATGCTAGTTTGCACTCTTTGTCCAACCAGTCGCTCCGATCTCTACGACTACTGCCTAAGATGGAGTTGGCAGTACTAATGATAGCATTCTTAAGGCGTTTCCATTTCTCTTCTACGTCCGTCATTCTAGTCCCAGCACTTACTCTCCCTCCATCGATCTCTTCGAGGGCGAATCTTAACGCATGGCCAAAAGGGTTGCTGGTGTTCTCATTGCGCAAGGCAGCCGTGTTGATCCGAACCTGATCCGCGGATGCAGTACGTCTTCGCAAGGCAATCCGCGCTCGGAAAACTACACCAACAAGATAGTGATCCGAGTCGACGTTGGCACCTCGGTACGTTCGTACCGCCATCAGGCCCGAGGAGTGGCGGCGAGATATTAACACGTGGTCAATTTGGTTACGATTGGCTCTATCAGGTGATACCCAGGTGGCTTTGTAGATATCTTTACGCGGAAACCGGGTACTCGCAATGACCACGTTCTTCAATGCTGCCAGTTCGATGATTCGTAGTCCATTGTCATGCAAACTATGGGAACCTGCGTAGTTCCGGAAAACCGGCTCCCGACCTATTTGCACATTCAAATCACCGAGGACGATTTTCACATGCTATCGTGACGGTAGACCAATGGGAAAGAGACCGTCAGGACGGCCACGACATAGATGGGAGGCTAATGTTAGGTTTGATCCTGGTAAAATCGGATCGGATGGTAGAGCGTGGTAAGTGAGCGCAGAGAACAGGGAATGATGGCGGAGTGGAGTCGGCGAAGTTATGAACTTCCGGATTCCTACAGGCCAATAAATAGTATCTTGAGCAGGCATTGAGGGCCCGTTCGACGTTCTCGTAGAATTCTTCTTTTTCGACGTCAGGGGACTCCTCTGTAGGTCCGTGAACGTTTATGAGGCTTATGTTCCTAAACTTGCCTCGCGCGGTAAGATAGCATAGCCTTTGATTTATTGAATTAAAGCCGATAATTGCAGGCTTCAGTTTTTGGCTGACTAGAAGGCCTACCCCGAACACATGATGTTATGCATGACAACTGTAATAAATGTCATACTCGTTTCTTTGAACAATACCACTCCCAGTCCATCTTATTCCTTGTAATGCTGTTATTCGTTTATTAATCATATGTTTTCGGACAGGGCATCGACTAGCTGCTGTCCATGAGCAAATTCTCAAATCGTTTAGCCGCTTCCGTTTCCGTGGTCGTCGTCGTGTATCCGGTACATATCTGAGGCTTGTTAAATCTTCCATAATAGTTGGTTTTTCCGGGCAAGGTTATTAGCCTTGCGCCAACCTTTCTCAGGATGTCGCTGCATGCATTGGTTCACTACTTAGTGGATGCCAAAGTAGTTATCCGGGGGTACCACGTGGAGACTGCATGTCAACTTGGATTGAACAAGACAAGGATCGTCCTGGCCTTCGCCGGGTTGAAAGCAATCACTGACTTTGCCCTGTATGTTCGCTCCCATCCCCCCACATATTTTTTCAGGACCAAATGCATGTCCTATTTTCGAAAGTCAAAAGAATGTATCATACTGCTCGAGTAGTGAGTGCTCGTTTGGAACATGAATTACGATTTATTTTGTATGGTCTTTATCGTACTCAATTGTATGAGACAATGTCGAGTAGTTAGGTCCGTGTGTAGTAATTGTATTCGCTCGTCCAGCAGAAGGAAATTCAAGAAAGAATTTACCATTGGATATGGGGGGCATACTTGTAGCATACAATTCTAGTTTATGTTCGATGGCATTTTTTTGCCATCAGTCGAACAATGCATTGCCTCTTGTGTTCGATATAACGTTACCCCAAGCGCTGTGCTTGGAATTGAAATTGCACGGCATAAAAAAATAATTACTTTCCGTGTCTAACTTGAGACTTCGGAAAATGGTATCAAGTTCACTGATAAATTGTGTACACTGGAGAGCTACAGGAGCATAAACAGAGACTACGTATAGATGCCTTTGGCTTTTCTAGGGAATATCTATAATGCAGGCTTCTAGTACCTGGAGCTTGTGTATATCTGTACCGTAAACGACCTCGTGTTGCAGATCTTTCTTAATAAGACGGTGACTCCCCCAACTTGAGTGGAGTTTGGACGATCTCGGCTGAACACTTTATAATATTTATAGTCCAATTGGTGCTTTTGGTTCAAGTATGTTTCGTTAGCCAAAAGTAAATCTGGGCATTCGGCTTCCAACAGATTGTTCAGATTATTCCTTCTTTCCATACGGATTAGTGAATTTACACAGCAAGAATTTTAAGAGTTAACTCAGCCGAAGAGAACATTGTGTCCATGGTGTTGAGTTATCTGGAGACAGTGTCGAATAGATAATATCAATTCGCAACACTTGTTCCGTCATTTTTTTTTTTTAAGTTTTTCGATGTTTTTTTCCAATGCAGGAGACTCTGGACAGTCAAATTGCTGTTATGTCTGTTTGTGCCTCTGCTGCAGACGTTTTTATATTGTTCCGTGGCTGTTTAACGATTGATGATTTCTTTACACCACCTGCCATTTGGGCATATGACATATTAGCTACCACGAAGTTGGTTGTAAGAACGAGTTTTCATTCGTTTCTCTTGTTCTTGCTTCCGGCTTTACTTTCAGCTGTTGGTATTTAGAGCATCCTCTAAAGTTAGCGGTGTGACCTGTATTTTTACAGAGCAAGCAGGATAACTTATTATTATTCGGGTGTTGTTCTTTGCCCATCGAACATTCCCCAATAGCATGTTTGTTAAGGCACTCCAGACATTTAAATTTCATCTTGCAATTCGATGCCTCACTGCTGAAGCGTTAACACCACATACATTGCAATACGCGTTCGGACTTCTTTATTTTCGCCCACCTTATTGTTTGAGAATTGAGGACTTTATGTCTGAGTGCATCAATTTTACTAGTAGGACTTAAAGAGGCAATGAAGAACGATAACTTGCGGTTGCGACATCGGCAGTCGGTGGTGGAAAATGGTTTAACACCGGTAAATTTTAAATTGTCAGTTTCGCTATTTTTTAATTCCTCGAGCAATTCTTCGGGGGAAGGACTGAGCAACTCCTTTAAGGAGCATGGAGACATTTTTTTTCTGATTTAGGGGTGTACGTGTAGTACTCGCTACATGCTCTTTAATGGTGTGATCATCATCATCATCGGCACCACAACCGATATCCGGCCTTGGCCTTATTTAGCAACTCCTGAGGCTTATTAAACTTTCCACTATGATTTGTTTTTCCGAGCAAGGTTATTCGCCTTGCGCCAGGTAATGGTGTAATAGTCTTTCAAATTATCGCACGAGAAACTTGTATTGTTGTTTTTCAATCCTTTTGTTCTACAACTATTGTAAGATAACTTACCCCTGTTTTTGTGTGCATTACCTTGCATTGGTGTAGAAACGAAATGAGACTTGCCAGTATTATGTAGGACTAAGTAATAAGTTTATTGGGTAATCGACAGAATAAAACACGGACTAGTCAATCAAACTTATGTATGTAGAGTCGACCGCATTTCACAATTTCGGTACGGTAATAAAATAAATTGGGGTCCTCGATAGTATAGTGGTTAGTATACCCGCCTGTCACCCGGGAGACCGGGGTTCGATTCCCCGTCGGGGAGCCCCTGGCGCAAGACTAATGACCTTGCCCAGAAAAAATAAATCATTATGGAAAATTTAACAAGCCTCAAGACTTGCTAAATAAGGCCAAGACCAGTTCCCGGTTGTAGTGCCGATGATGATGATGATGATGAATAAAATAAATTAATACAGTACCAAATCTTTACATATTTAAAAGTATCGTATATGTTTTCAAATATATGACCTTACAAACTCTCTCTAGTAATTAGTATTTGACTTTCAATCCCTTTTGTTTTTATTTTTGTATATATTCGGTTTTCGCACAAAGTAGAGTGTGCTGTCTAAATGACCGCAAGGCGTTTTCTAAATGATCACATAAATAATTATGCTGCTGATTTTGCGATCTTAACACCAAATGAATAGAACTTCGTATCATCCACTCATAGTAATTTTTTCGCATGTTGATAATTTTTTATTAATCGAGATGCAACGGACTTTCTGCGAATGTTTTTTCTTTTTTACAAATTTATTCCAAATGCCTCGAAACAGAACCAGGTGATTTTGAACATGCAACATATGATGGTCATATCTGGTTCAATCATCGATACCTCCTTTCCTTATCCACTTACTCTCCCTCCGCTCACACTGTGCTGTGACATTTAAGGGTACTCCAAAATCCCCGTTTGTGCACACGTTTGTGTAAAAAAAAGAGCTTGATGAGCTTGTGGCGATTCTACGAACCACGCAACCCACTATAGGTGAGATATCGTCGTTCCACCAAGGAACATACTCACCTATATCCATTACACGTGCCCACAGAGACGTGTCCCAAAAGTCCTTACTCCCACCTGAAACAAAAGGTAACATTACATACACCAACATCGAATTCAATAGTGAAAATCAATCGAACAAAACGTGGCATCCATTCCAAGGCATCCAATTCGACGCACCAATGCAACGCATCCAATCCAACGCATCCATCCAATTCAGGGCATCAATGCAATGCATCCATTAAAGGCGTTCTGCGGTAAACAAACCGAACAACGAAAATCTCCTCTTGTAGCAAATAGCAATTAGCACCTAAATTCCTGGCATGACCCAAAACGTAAAAGGCACACTTGTGCAAACAAAGGATAGCGAATTGCCGCCGACCAACAGTCTATGCAATCATAAACATCCTAACGTAGATCTCACGCTAGATGTTTATGATAATTTGGAAATGCAATTAGAAACCAATACCAACCCCACAGTTCCTTTGTTACCCATCTGAAGCTCACAAGAACCTTGTTGTCTTAAGCCAGATGGGTAACACAAACAAATCCCACGAAAAGATCGGAAAATAAGTGGCAGGATGCTCGATCTTCCAAACAAAGGAACAAGATTCCGATAAGAAGTCGTAAAGGAGAATGATCATTATGATGGGAAATTTTCTTTGCAGATTGGATCGAAAATTTTCTTTTGCCGATGAGGGGACGAGAAATTCGAAATGGGGATGAGAATTTTCAGCCTACGAGTTAGTACAGTTACAGAATCCCTTAGAGGAAGTAAATCCGCGCCGTGCCATAGAGTTGAAAAATAACAAGGTGCAACGAACACTAAGGTATGCGAGTGAACAAAGTATTTGTCCGAACTGCCACCGACGGCAACATCAAAAACATGTAATCGGGTTTTCCACGCGTGCCGACCCAAGATCCTCGCTCAGGACATCAGAGTTGTGTGTTGTAGTAATTACGTGTGCGCAAGAATTATTAGGTGCAATCCGAATTTCCATTAATCATTGTCGCCTACTAGGTGTCGTAGAAACAATAAGAACAATCCCGGTGTCCAATAATTCCTCGTCACTTATTTCCGAAGAAAACTAGCGAACACGTGTAACGCGTTATATCAATTTAACAAAAAAAAAAAAAATAGGAACAACAAAAGGATCCGAATAAACAACCATACTTGTGTTTCATTTGTGACAATTCTCGGTGCTGTAGTTGTGCTGTTTCGCTCTGTGGAGTTCCTTGTGGCAGCAGTGTTCGGCGGAACACAAACAGCCGCAAACATTTCTTCCTACAGACCAACATCCGCCAAATGCTCGATTTGGTCACCATGTATTTCGTTACGCTATTTGTCTTGTTTTACTTGTTCGCCGCCCCCAATCGTTTTTCAATACTCCACAATGTCATGCACCAATAAAATACTTTCTAGAACCAAGGGATGTTTCATTTGTATTAGACTTTATATCGAATCTCTGGACTAAACTTGGAACATCTTTTCGTCAATATGTCTTTTCGTCAAAACCTCTTACATCACTTCTTCTAAGTGACGAAAATAAATCTTCTTAGTAGAAAAAACAGAACATCTTATTTTCATGAGTTGAAAACAGGTCTTAAACATTTTATTTTGTTACCCATTTCACTTCCATCCGCTATCGTAAGCCACAACATATGTGCCACATCGGCACCACATGTGACAATAAATCTAGAGGGTAGAAATAGGGGTTTAACCTATCCCACATTCCTGCAAAGCAAATAGCCAAGATATTTCTCAAAACTTGATAGAGATCCCAAAACTAGCCACAAACCACAACAACAACATCATCACTCTCTGGTCTTCTTCGGTTACAATTTCTCGTTTAACTTTAATACTGACGTTGCAAACTTTTATCATAAAAATTTTACAACCAATAAAATCCTTCCTGCAGCTATAAGGGATTTAAATATCGGAAGCGTCATCCATCCTTTTGGGCGTTAAAGGGAACCTCATAAGTAGTGTGAAAACATTAAAAGGAGCCAGATACATTTTTGCGTAGCACAGAGTCTGGTTATGCAATTAGTTATTCCAACAACTAGGTCGGAATAATTTGGTGATGTTATGAATTTGATATTTTTGACAGAGATTGCGAGTTCATGTTATGTCTTGGAAGACGCACAGAATAAGTACAATTTGGTGGGATATCTTATCAAATTATTTTATGACTAGATGTACATATTTGAGAAACAAATGGGTACTTTTGGGTAGCGGATCTATTATCCGCTAACTTAACACTAAAGCTACCGACATTTCATATATACCTATTTCTACTACTAGGGGTCAAATGACCCGTGTTTTAAAAATGATATATTTTAAGATTTATAGTATGTAACAACTCTTAGTCCAATTTAGTGTATGAATAAAACATATTCAATTCCATCTTCCTAATTTATTAAATTGAAGGAAACATCAAAAGCTTCAATTTGGAAATAAATAATGTATAAAGCTTATGTACGTTCACCGCACGGGTAATTTGACCCGCCCGTGGTAGGGTTAGTGTTAAGGATTATGCCATCTATTAAGATAGATACAAACAAACGAAAACAGAAGGATTCAAATGTATCCAACCTTCAGTCTTCACAGAACTTAGCTATCAGTTGCTGTATATGATAATAAAAAACATTGAATTAAAAACCAATGACATCTTCATCATCATCATCATCGGCACTACAACCAGAACCGGTCTTGGCCTTATTTAGCAAGTCCTGAGGCTTGTTAAATTTTCCGTAATGATTTTTTTTCCGGGCAAGGTCATTAGTCTTGCGCCAGAGGCTCCCCGACGGGGAATCGAACCGCGGTCTCCCACGTGACAGGCGGGTATACTAACCACTATACTATCGCGGAGCCCAATGACATCTTCATATGGGACTAAAAAAAAGCCTCCAACATACGTATATATCTTTATACATAATAATATTACGAGTAGTTTGAGGCAAAGGAAATCCATTGTTTTTACGTTTATTACAAGACTTTACTTAACATTTGATTTGTACTTTTGCACTGTTTTGTTTTATAATTTGTTGTCGATAATCTTCTCTTGATAACAATTTCTGTTAAATAAAAATTGGATGGCAATCGCTTGATGCCAGATCCAGACTATAAAGTAGATGCATCAAAATCTCTCAACCAAACTCCCGAAATTTCGGGCGACTCATACCAGACGTGTGTGATCTGATGTTATCCTGATTTTTATGACAATCGCTAGAAGTCTCACCATATGGAATAGCAAATTCTTCCTTTCAGGGCCCACCAAATGCATAGCAAAAATTTAACACGCTGATAGACTGGGTTTGGTGCGCGTTTGAACCACTTTACTGCGTTTGGGCTGTGATCGCACCATGTTGTCGTATATGACTCGTTTTTCATCAACACTGTAGGTGGGCGACTCGATTCCGTTCCATTTCGCGAAGGCTTCACAGGTGGAACTTATACGTTAATTCAGCTGGCAGCCAAACGTCGACCATCTTTTTGGCTTTAGATGTAACCAGATGGTCTTGTTTTGTGGTTGATCTTTAGCTCTTAGCCGATACTAGGACTGCTAACGTCCCACTTCGCTCATTTGGCTGGCTTTGTCGATATTTTCGACGACAGGTCTACCTATGCACAGTACATCTTTATCATCTTAGCTTTTCTAGAATTAGGGTAGTATAAGTTCTAAGTTAAGTTATTTTAAGTAAATAAAATTATATTTAAAAAAATAATAATAAAAATAATAGAATTAAGTTAAATTTTAAGTTAAAAAAAAATGGCACTGTTATAATATTTTGGGTGCACCACCGTGCTTCCGGTTCCCCGGGAAGAGTGGGCTACCGTGGTTGTCCTTCATGGATATGTCGAACTCGTGTATATTTGTTTTTCCGAACAAAATACCGAAGGTGTTTCCGCACTTTACATTGAGCCACTAGCGACGTAAGTGTATTTACACACGCGATAAAAACACTGTTTGGTAAAGAAACTTTTTGTTGAGCCGTAAAGTAAAAAACAGACTGATTCTTTTTAAAAACTAATTTATTTTTAAGTTTTATTCTTAACTTTTTGAGGAGGTCTTCTCTTCACGCGCGCTACACCCAGACTCTCCGCCAAGCGACTTTTTCAACTCTCGAAAATTCAAATCCTCAAATATCTTTATCTTCTTTCGAAGGTCAAGATGCATCGCCACTTATCGTTTGATCCTTTATTGGGGTTTTTATTTGTATTAGTCATCTGGCTAATGCAAACACGAATTTTCGTGCATTTCAAATAGGTAGCACAAGATCCGTGGAAATTGGTTGTTAGTTTAGGATCTGGGAATCCGAGTCTATTAGCTAGTCATAAAACATCTGGTGTGTGAAAATATTATGTTTATGATTGCGAGAATTGTGTGTCGGCGTATCGAATAGATATGCCTTTGTTTGGAGACATGCACTTTTAGGTTTTGGATCTTGTAGGTTTTTTAGGTGCTAATTGCTTTTAGCATACCTGGAAAAATAATGCATTATGCTGTTTGATTTTAGGAAATTGAATCGAACAAATGCATTAATTTGAATAAATAAATATGAATTCAATAAATGAGAATTTGAACGTTTAGTTCGATTTGGTTACAATGTTATGTTTGGAATATCAAATGGATTTTCTTATAGGTGGGAGGAAAATGTAATATGGGAGAAAAATGTAATGTGGGAGGAAAAAGGTAGGTTTTCTTGGAGCACTACAGCACTACGTTTTTCGAATTTTTCTTTGTTAGACAATAAATCTGAAGTAAAGCCACAAATAAAGTCCTGTGTAGTGTAACAACATAGCCACGAAATGACCATGAAGTATAATATCAAGTAAATCAATTGAAGAACAATTCAAGGTCGATTCTTTTCATTGAGCAAAAGAAACGAATCGCTCCGGTTACGATTTGCAAGAATCAAATGACAATCGTTTGCGAGCTTACTGCAGGTGAATGAGTGATAAATTAATTGGGTCAAATCATGTCATTGTTCTTACACTATGCACCAAGTTGGTAATAGAGAATAGAATAGCGTAATAAGCATTTTGTATTTTTGAGTGAATTATGAATTAAGTGTAATAGCTGATGAAGCATAATTTGTATGAGTAGATTAAGAAATTTATGGATAATTGAGTGATTGATTGGGAGTATAAATACCCCAACAATTTCAATAATAAAGCAATCAAAAACCAACTGCATCTTTGATTCACAACTGCGGTGCTTACGCCATGAACTTTTAGCGAGCTGCGCTTTAAACAGCAAACAATAGGGAAGACGATTTTTAAACGAATTTTTCCTGCGATCGAATTAATATATGTCGACGCTGCAATAACGCTAAACTGCGATCCAACTTCACCACACCTGTCGCCGAAGCCATATTGCACAATAGTCTTATTATGTTTAGCTTAGAGCGTCTGCGTAGGACCAGTAAGTTATAATATAAAATAATTAAGCTAGAATTGAAGCATTTTGGTCTGGCATTTAAATTAGAAACTAAGAATATATAACGAAATGAAAAAATTTTGCAAAAATGAAATGAATATACATCTTTATCATTTCAAATACTGGAACAGAACTGACTGAATTGTGCTGTGACAGTATGAACAGTATTCACAATTTCCACATCGTGGCTTACATTTTTTCCTCTATCAAATCTAAATTGTAAAATATATATTAAATGTTCTCTTTGTAAACTTTCATATTTAATAGTTTGTATTTGACAGATGAATCGAGTAATCAAAAAACTGTCAAGAAAAAAATGTTTTCCTTTTTAGATTTTCCAATGAGTATAAGTCTGAATTTCTTTTATCGACGCTTCACGAGATATAACACAATCACAGCACAGATTTGTGGGGGTTCCGCCATACCCCATGGCCCACTTACCTGAAAAACCCCCCATATCCGCAACCCAACTCCCATTGTCCCCCGCCAATGCAATCGCATGGGCACCTGAAAATATTTCCTTTTCCAAGGACAATTAATGCATACAAGCATTACCTAAAATTCCTAAAAAGGATTTTTTTTCTACAAGGGCATTCATACATGTATCAATGCGCCTTTGCATAAGCGACCAAAAACCGAATTTCCAATTAGTGTAGATTTTCACACTAGCGTTCGACACTTGCATCGCCATAGATACCATGTTCCATTGACACAGATGGTATATACAAACCGTCATTGTATAACCATCTAATCTGCCTTGGAATGACTTGCAACTATCGATACAGCTGCAAGCACTTTACCCAGAATTGCTTCTTTGTTTGAATCTCCAAACAAGCATCGACTTCGCGCATAGCCGCCGGATTGAATTCAAAGCATAAACAACGCAAATATAGAATCCGTTTCCCACAAACGAATTTCTCTGCATATACAAATGCAAGCAAGGGATTTGTTTCGTTCACCAACCCATTAGCACCTTTCCCAATGTCTATTCGCATATTTACACAAGGGCATCATTCATCTAAGACTTTTATGATGCCCTCGTCTCATGTTTTCTTTTACCACATTTCTTCGCTGTATCGTCGTCTATTTATTTAGACGCGATGCACTCCATAGACAACGATCTTTTCGATCCTTTTGTCTTTACCGCCTGTCTGCTTCGTTTACCCATTTGCCCTCGAGCACGTGTAAACCACACAGATCTGAATGATCGCACACATACCACCATGATCTTCATTACAAGATCTGGTTTCCTATTCCACCAAGAGAGACTTTACGTTTCTCTGGTGGTAGGTAAAAACGATATCCTTATTGGAGAGGATATCTACCACGACACCATAAACTCACCCAATAAGCGAATCATCTCTGCACGAGATGATTATCGCTGAGTCCTTTTCCATCCGCCGACCGCCATGGTCGTTGCCGACTTCCGCTTTCCGGTGCGCACGGAGACGCGAAAATCACCGAGTCGCGTGTGTGTAATAATTTTGAAACAAAAAAGAACAATAAAATAAGTAAAAATCATGTGCCTCATAGACATAACTCGCATTTCCCACGTACAGTGTAGTGTTCGCAACCGCCGCGCCGTGTCGAATATTATATTCGCTGCAGTCTTCGAAGTTCGTGTTTTTTATTGAGTTCACATTGTAACTTTCACGCAGTGCTACCGTAAAATAAATAAAAATAAACAAAAGAAATCCTGTGTTTTATATTTTCACTTGGTGTGATGGCATGTTCTGTGACAATTGTTCGACGCTGGTGTTTCCTTTCCTGCTGCGGTGAATCACCAAGAGTTTGGCGGAACCTTGTTGAACAGTGGAGTGAATGCTGGAGGAAGAAGGGAACCAAGTGCCCATATCCGGCACTATACTTCTTCCCCACAGATGCGCTCTCCGTGGTTTGAAACAGGAAAACCCTTAGATGCAGCCCTTTTACATTAACCGCCTCAAATTAATCCACCTAAAATCTTTGAGGAGCGCAGGGTCCTAGCCGAGATTCTGTGCATTCATCGGCTCCTCTCCAGATTAGTTGACGACGCCTCTTTCCTGAATTCAATTCTTTTCATTAGAAACTCTCGAAACCCCCGCCTTCTCACATTTCCCCCCATTCCACTACACCTCACTTAGCATTGCCAAGACCATCTAGTGAAAACATAATGGATTTATTGTTCCCCGCATGAATATTTGAACCTCTTAAGTAATCCGCATTGTGTCATTATTAGTCATATCATACACGTAATACAGTTTTAGAGGAATAATTAAATTTTGTTTGTTTCACACGCACAGTTCGTTGTTGGGAACATCTTAGTGTGCACATGGTTCTATGAAATCACGGAAGTAAAATCTTATGGAATGGTATTTCGCATCGATCATCGTATTCAACTGGTCGACTTATTTAATACATAAATACATACATTTATTCGGCACTGAATTTGTCAGACTATTATTTTGCGTAACCTATTTATTGTTAAACGGCCAACATAATTAACAAAACAGTTTTGAAAAGTTAATATTTGACTCGTAATGTAGTTGCGTACATCCAGCTTTAGGTGTATCTGGTTTATTCGCACATTTCACGTAACAAATATATATACTACGGGAAAGTCATGTGGCCTAACGATGTTTTCAATAGTATTATTGGGCGTTATAATGAAAAACTAGATATCTGTCATCGCAATTCTTTTTATTGCTTTTCAAAATATACTTTACGAAGATTAATATACTCTTGCATGCGTTTGTTCCAATTTCCAAAGCACTTTTCTAACTCCAATCGATGTACCTCCAATACATACTTTTGATATCATCAACCGCCTCGGTCATCTAAAATCGCTGATAACTTAATTTATTTTTGATTTGGTGGAAAAAAACAACATTGGGTGTCAAATCAGGACTATACGGTGGATGACCCATCTCGACCTTTTGGGTCTTCAAATAGGCACTTGTTTAAGTCGATGTGTAAGAGGTTGTATTGTCACGATAAAGAATGATTTGTCATCGGCGGTTATTACTTGTACTCATCAGTTTCTAGAAACCCTAAAGCTAACTAGGTATGTGGCGGTGCCGCCAAACCCCACGGTACACTTACTTAAAAACCCCATAACCTAGTCCCAAGTCGCATACGTGTTTGCTAATGCAATCGAATTAAGCACCTGAAAATGCTTCACGCATTAATTAGATCAAAGCTATAATCGTAAAGTCCCAGTAAAGAAAACTTACCTTTTCATGCATCTCTTCGCATACAATTTTCCGTAAGATTTCTTTCTTTGTTTATCTGGAAATCCAAACCAATTCGGCACCTTCGGTACCAGACAATTCCTGTAAACAAAATGATTCAGTTTGCATACAATGTAACCGTCATGACAGGGACTATAAATATTGCGCCGTCTATTTTCCAACTTCGCCATGTGTACGATAAATTTCTTTACGTACACATTCGCCGGCGACCTTCTTCTTTTCTCCCATCAGTAAAATTCCCTAACTCGCACCATGTGCAAACAGAAGAACACTGTTCCTACATGGGTTTCCTGCGATACCGTAAACAATTCATATCGTTTGTGGTATCCGAAAAACATTTTTTTCCATTTAATGAGCGGCTGCTATTTATTTAGCTGACCCTCATTACCGAACGATGCATAAGCAAACCCATTAGCATCCGACGAGTTCGGTTTTATTTGCTTTACCGAAATCGTATCCTATAAATGCACTTTATGCCCTTTCTTTGTTCTAGGTTCGTTTTCATCCATGAAAGAACCATGCAGACACACCGCTGCACTGAAAGAGTGCATTTCTGTGGCGGCCACAGCCTTAAGAGAACAGTTTTTCTCTCTCTTCCCTTTTCTTAACCCTAACCTAGGATGGAATTCATGTCAGAGTTCTATCCTCGATGAGTCCTTTACCATCCGCTGACCGCCACGGTCACGCGTCACTCCCGCTCTTCGGTGCACACGGGGACGCGAAACAAAAGTCAAATGTGAATCGAGGTTGTAATCCGAATGTGAAACCTAATTAATAATTAAAACCGAGGTTGTATCTTGTAAATGTGAAACCTAATCGATGGTTAAAGCTAATTCAACAATGTTAACTGATAGTGCGTGACGCCACACGCTCATGAACCCTTTTTTTGCCAACTTAAATACGTACCATGTAAATGATTTTGCGTACAAAATATGAACATTGAACTGAAATTAATTAACGTAGAATTCAACATTACCTAATCAATAAAGTAACTCATTAATAAATAAACAATCCAGTGAGTGTTTCTTTTCTTGTGGTGGCGGTCGTCCGGTGGGAACAATCGCTTTGGCATTTGTAATCGCAGCGGAATTTGGCGGAACTTTCATTAAGTGAATGATGGGTGCCAAGCGACAAGTGGTGGGTTGGTAGTAAAATTCGCGTCCATGCTGGTGCCGTGACTACCTACCCCACAGGTACACCACCGTCCTCTGTCCTGAGCACTTTCCCTCCACATTTCACCACCTGATCTAATTTCTCTAACGTCACACTTTACATTATCCTCCCATATCCGTCGCGGCCTCTCCACCGGTCTCTTTTCCGCTGGTCTTCGGTGAAGAGTTCTACACACTTTTCTTCCGTCACCCACTCTCGCTACATTCCCGACCCGTCTTACTCTTCGCGACCTGAATATTCTCACTATTGTTGGTTTGAAGTATAGCTCTTGCAAGACACGATTGTGTAGTTTCTTCTATTGTCCCAATTGTTCATCATCGTAGCACCAAAGATACTCCTTAAAACTTTGTTCTGGAATACGCGGAATCTGTTCTTTTGTCGTTTTGTAAAAAAAAAAAAAAAAAATTGTGGCGAGAAGGCCGAATTTAGCGAGACAGGACATATGTGTCCTTCATCTTGTCTCTGACTTCTGGTCATCTTGCGATAACCAGAATCACCCACATCCGTGAGGATGTTGGGCTCGTTCTCGCGGCATCTGAAAACAGAAGAAAAAAGGGGGGGTATCCAAGGATAGTGTGGACAGTGTTAGTCCAAGTGTTCTCTAACTACTTTTATAGAGGGATGGTGGGAAAGAAATCATACAAGACCGGTGGGTCTTGGGTGCGGTAGTAAACGCAGATCACGTCTTTGGCGTCTGATAATCTGCTCTTTGGTCGGTGTGTATGTTTGTGTTTGTGCCGTCTTGTACTGTGCGTTCGTGTGTTTGGTTTGTTAATAGTAGCCCCTATGGGATGGGTCCAGGAATCCTCTATTATAGAGGGGAATGTTGTTGGGAAGGGTGCTTTCTTCAGTTTTGTACTGAAGAAGAAATTGTGGGGGTTTGATCCGAAGAGATCGAGAGAGAGAAGGGTCAAGAACGCAAGAGTCCCGTACAAGTAGGTTCTCGCTGTTCTGAATGTTTTCGAGGTACTTATATGCTAATTGAAGCAAGTACTCGTCGATAGGGGTAATGGAGGCGCCTTCGTATAGGTGAGAGTTGGGGTAATGACGACCGTCAGGCCTTCTAGAATGATTGGTGCATCTTCTGAGGAGATTCCTTTCGAAAACCCGAAGTCTTTTCATTTGAGCCGAAGATATGCAGGACCATATGGGAAAGGCGTACGATATTCCAGATCGGATTAGCTGCTTCTAGCAGAGAAGCTTAACTTTGGTGTGAACTTTGTTCCTCCACTTCAAGATGTTGTGCAGTTGCTTAGACCGACCGAGGCCCCTTTGGAGAATGTGGGTCACATGTTTGATGAAATTCATTTTTGGGGTATAAGTGACCCCAAGATATTTCATCTTGTCCTGTGGTGTAATCGTAGTATCTCCCATTTTTATTCGAATATTCTGTGAATATCGAGAACCAGGTTGGGAGTGTTTACTACTCAGAATTATGGCTACTGCTTTGGATGGATTAAGTCGGATTTTCCATCGACTGTAATACTGATACAGTTCGTCCAAGTGACGGTTGAGTCGATTTGTTGCGAGGTTAGGGCCTTTGGTTGACGTGTACGTGACGTCCTGGTCATCCGCATAGCATATTTGGTTTACTCTCCCGTCCACATGGCGGGGAATATCGGAGGTGTAAATATTGAATAAGATGGGGCCTATAATGGAGCCCTGTGGTACGCCTGCAGCGGCGTGAAAAGTTCGGGAAAGCTTTCCATTCATTCTAACTTGGAAGGTTCTGTTGCGAACGAACTGGTAGATGATGCTACATAGCGTTCTACTGAGGCCAGTATTCAGTAGTTTAAAAGCGAGACCTTCGGTCCAAGTCGTATCAAAAGCTTTTTCAATGTCTAGGCTTACCGCAACGGTGGGTTCCTTATTAAAGAGCCGCACGCAGACGTGGTTTTGAAATAAATTGAGAGCCATAGTGGTCCTGTGCGCTCTTCGAAATCCGAATTGGAAATCAGGTATTAGGTGCCTGGCACTGACAAAGTTATTTAGCTTCTCGTATATGAATTTTTCATATATTTTGCTGATGCAAGTGAGAAGCGAGATAGGGCGAAAGCTTGAGGGGTGATACGTTGGTTTTCCAACTTTTGCTATTGGACAAATAATAGCGTGCCTCCAAGCTTGGGGAAAGTACCCCATGTTGTAAGCATGGTTGAACAGAATGGAGAGCTTTATAAAGAATAAGGCAGAAAGCCTTCGCAACGAAATTGTCGTTTTGTAAGCCTCCACGTCCGTATAAAGCAATGGGCATGATTATGGTTTTATAAATAGGGAGCTTTATATATTACCAGTTTGCTGACTGCATACCAACTAGTGTTGCCCGAACTCAGTCTTTTGTTGATTTCCTTTGACATCTCGTTACTGGCCGTTAGTTTTGTTCTGAAATATTCAAACTCTTTAACGTTCACAAATATCTATCCCCCTACGTTTATGTGTGTTCATTGCGGTTCAACTGCTCTTGCCATATAATCATATATTTTGTCTTGTCTTCATTGATTTTTAGACCCACCTCCTCTGCCGCTTGCATGATGTTCTTACTGTTTTACGTTTACTTCCAGTTTCGATACTATCGCCCAAAATGGCGATGTCGTCCGCATATCCGCGCAATTGTGTGACTCGGTTCAGGGATATTTCGACCGTGTTGTCGTCCTGTACCTTTCGGACAACATGCTCGAGCACAAGGTTGAAAAGACTCCCGAATTTCAAATGGAAATGAGAGGCGATTTTCTGTTTATTTTCCTTTATGTTGATTTGAATGAGGGATGTATTCTTTATGGAATTCCCAATTCGACGATAATATGGTTTAGTCTTTGTGTTGCGGCGGAGTCGTAAGCTTTTTCGAAGTCAACAGAGAATTGATGGAGCGCCTTTCCATATTCCCACTTCTTTTCCAACAATCGTCTTACTGTGCACATTTGGTCGCTTGTTGGGCGGTTCCTGCGGAATCCAATTTAATAATTTCCCAGTATTTCTTCTGCATATTGTTGGACGGAGTGATATTTCTATATATCGGGTTTTCCAATAGGGACTTGACAACTTTTTTAATAAATAAATAAATGAATAAATTAAATAAAACCCAAACCATTTGAGATATTTCAAAAACTTAAGATCGAAAAAATAAAGTTACGAAAGAAAACTATGTGTTTAATTTCAAGAGGTATCCAACGTGTGTGTGGTGTTTAAAGTGAACAAATATAAAAACATTACAAAACCTTTAACTCAATGGAAGATCAATATGTCATGCATGGTCGGACATTTTTATTTGGCACTGTTTTAATTGTGTTTCGTTTGTCAAGAAGTTTTTAAAATTGTAGATCTTTTAACTCGTTTTATTAAGCTATATTTTTGATTGACTCTCGTCTAAGGCAGCGTCGCTTTTGGCACCCTTAAATAGTAGGGTCGTCCGACGTTTTAAAAAGTACCTAAAAGTGGTAAAAAAACTAAAAGAATTCATGTTGCTTCACTAACTATTCTTGCATAAGGTCCAATTGCTATATTAATGATTTTTTTATTTATTTAAACAATAGAAGTTCATAAGTAAATACCTCCCCCACCTTTCGAAAATGCACGAGTGACCCGAGCCTACGATTTAAGGGTCAACAAGATTAAAAGTAATATAAATCAATAAATTTTCGGATTCGTACCCAAAAATGGTAAAGAAATGTGCCACCAGATGCAATGTGAAAAACATGCACAAATGTAATTGTTACTCTCACATTTCCCATTTCGATTAACTGTTTCAATTTTTAAGATAGGTTAAAAATGCAAAATCTCCCATGTCAATACAATCGTAAAAATAAAACACTTAAAAGCTCTTTTTAAATAATTAAAACCGAAGTCAAAAACATAAACCAAATTGTTTGTCATCATTCTTCCAGTATTCTGGTCTATTATTGAAACTGACGTCGATGATTAATTCAAGATTATTGGTCTAATCACTACCAAACACATCGTCTCGAACGCTATGCCCTTTGTAGATACCAAAATAAATCCCTCTGACGCCACTTTCTCCTAAAAAACGCGCATACATGTCCACATTCAGGGTTCCATAAATCTTCTACCACCCTACGGCCCATATATTCCGAAAGATTCCTAATAAATCTCCCACCATCACGATTTATAACTACATATCTTGAATTTAATATGAGCAACAAATTTTTCAACTAGCTGTACAAACATTATACACCCGTCTTCCTAAAACCGACTAAATTCTCCATCACTTCCAATGCTACACTCATCAAACAAATGCAAGAGAAAGCAAAAAAAAACATAAGGGGACCAAGATATCAGCCTCGAGGTACACATCAACGACCAAATAAATGGCTCCCCCTCTGCGTGTACTCTCAAGAACTATAAGGATAGTTATAAAGACTCAGCCTCGTATTAAAAAAAAGTGAAAAGAACTGAAAAAGGAAACGTGGAAACATGAACAAGAAGAAGTGACTCGCCACCCTCCCATAACAAATGTCATAAATCAAGATCTCACACATACTCGGCAGGCTCTTAACGCGATTCACGGCGGCGTTGTGTGTCGATATGCTGTTTTCGGTGTTTTCTTTTTTTCAACAAGACGAATCTTCCCCCTAGTCGCGATGTCACGGTTTAATTTTTAATTATAAAAAACACAAAAACAAAAATAATAAAAAAAAACCAAATGAAATGAGTTAAAATTGAACCGAGAATGCAACTAGAGAGAAAGAAGAAATTATTCGTTACCATAAGTTCAAGGATTGAACTTCAACCCCACTTGCTTCCTTTTAATGAATGCTTAAATCACAGTCACATCTACTATAAGATTAATAGACAGAGACGACCCTTGGAACTTCAGTCAGAATTGCTCCTATTGAGGGAGCTCCCGTCCATACGTACCAGATATCCACGCCAGAGTATACACAACTAAATTGTTAATACTCGTACACCCCTGGCAGGCAGAATGTGGCATACTCGTGTAGTGAATTTAAAAATAAGCCCGAAGACGGGGTAAGCCACCCTCGGGAGCAAGGGTTGACACACCATGACGGTAGAGGTTTAGGATACAATAAAACAGTTTCAGCCTGTCGGAGTGGAGCAGTATCCTGGTGTATCTGTAACATAGTAAGTTAAGTAATTAAGCCACAGTCACCAGAGCGGGTTAGGTGTCATCCCCTAGTAGACATCATAATGTTCGACTTGCGGTGATTAACACCCCCGTAGCGCCGGGGTAATCTTATCCAACCCTAAACTGAGGTTGAATTTGTGATGTTGTGTTGGTAAATGTGAAGTCATCTAGTTACATCGCTTAGCAATTAACTGTAGCTACACTTATTTTTACTTCTTCGTTCTTAATTTGACGGACACCAAGCGAAACGCAAGGAGCTGTATGAACAGGATTGAGGAATGGCTGCGATTATAGAAACATTTAATTTTTCTAAGTATTCAGTTAAGTATCTAAAGAAAGATGAAGGATAGTTAGGCAAGGATTCCATGGTAATTGAATAGAAAATTATTATTCTAAGTAGTTGTTTGAAATGAGATTCTTGTCATTTCACTTCTTCCGTTCGCTTGAGCCGGATAAGGATCTTCTAAGAGTAAGCTAGCCCTGAGAGATGTAGTTGACATAAAAAGGAACTGAATTTTCAAACAGATGACGATGGTCTTCACCTAATTAGCGGTTAGTTTTTATAGTGGAGCTTGGAGTTTGTTTAAAGGAACTCCTTCAATTTGTTTCCGAAGTACTCTTCGCGGGGAGGTTCGCTTTGCGACCTCAGGATTCAATATTCAAGGAATTTCAGTGCAGTTATAATTGGGTTGAGTGCGTCAGGGCAACGGTAACAAGGATGAACAAAGTAATTTGCAGCAGTTTGTTTTTATTTTCCATAAAATGGAGACCATCTTTGAAGAACTCAATTAGACTAATGCAAACAGTCAGTATAGAAGCCCTCGATAGACAAGCGATCTGTAGAGGCAGCTATTAAGTCAATTCCTGCCAAGCACTGTGAATCGATGCCATACAAAGAATATTACTCCATAAATCATTATTCTTGTTTCTGTCTTCATCAATCAATCCATAAAAACTGATGAAATTTATGGACAGGTCGCAGATGGCGCCCAAGTCCCAAAGGGAAAAAATAATAGTTAAGCATCTATTTAGGTAGCAGGTGTTGCGATGTTGTTAGTTATATTCCCAGTAGTATGATTTTGTAGAAAGAATATCCAGCATTAACGCTAGGGTAACAACAGTGTTTATAAATAGAATGCAAGTCAATTCAATATCGTTTATTCTACTTATTGAAAAATATATTTTTGTTTTTTTTTTTTTTTTTTTTACATTTCTGTATTTATTGACCATAAATGATTTGTTACAATAAGTAATACAGATAACTTATAATTATCTTAGCTTTAATCGTTTACACATACTTGCTAGTACATTTTTCAAACATTATTATAAAGTTATATATTTCATGGGTGGACAAGATAGGAGTAGGTGGGGCTTCCTGGAAAAGGTCAGAAAACCAGGATATAATTATTTACTTAACCTATAACTAATTTGCTTAACTTAACTTAACTTAGCTTAGCCTAGCTTATCTAATTATTAAATCTATTATTATTACAATAAGTTAGAATAGGGTGGGGCGGGAGGTATAGTGGTTGATGGGTGGAATTTGGGTTAGGGTGGGTACTATGAGTCGGGGATATGGGTTGGGGGAACACTTTCCGATTGGTCGTTGAAACGCAAGATATTAGAGAAGGGTTGTATATTACAATATTTAAACTGGTGAGGTGAGAGTTCAGTATTGTGGTATACGATCTCATTGGAGTTGTTGACCAACCTGCCAGAGGTGAAGAGGGTTCTGGTGTGGAGACAGTTCGGGTAGGCAGTTCGGTTGTCTGACGGAGTCGATGTGAGCGCATTTATTATCGGATTGGGATTATTGGGAAGATTTTCGATAAATTTGATGGACAGCTCGAGGAAGCGTCGATCTATACGTTCAATATTAGCGGCATAGTAGAGCGAACTACTGTTGTAATATTTGTGGGAGTTAGGATGTCGGTTGAGGCCAGTGATAAGTCTGAAGCATTTCCTTTCGAAAATGCGTAGCTTCTCCATTTGGGCGGGTGTGATATGGTACCATATCGGGCATGCATATGTGAGAGTGGGTCTGATTATTTGTTTGTAGATAAGTGATTTGACTTTGGGAGAGAGACCATTCGGTTTGTACATGACTTTTCTGCAGAGGTTCAGTTGGGTTGTGGCTTTACGAATCGTATTTTTAATGTGGGCGGAGAATGACAGATTGTTGGTAAAGGTTATACCTAGATACTTTAAGGTTTTGGAGGGTTTAATTATATTGTTATTTATTTTAATTCTGATTTTATTATGGCAGCGAATAGTGTTGTTTGTACAACTCGTGTTTCTGCCTTTAAAAACTATGAGCTGAGTTTTGGTTGGATTTAGTTGAATTCTCCACTTGGTAAAGTAGGCTGACAGGATTGGGAGATATCTGTTAATACAGTTTCTTGCCTCCTTGACAAGCTTGTTGCTTGAATAAATTAAGGTGTCGTCGGCATAGTTGAGCATTGTTGTATTGGGTAACAGTGGCTGCGGTGCGTCTGATGTATAAAGAAGGTATAGTAGTGGGCCGAGGATGGATCCTTGAGGAACTCCTGCGGTTATGCTATAAGGTGTCGAGAGAGTTGAGTTTATTTTCACCATGAACTTTCTATCAGAGAGGTAAGAAGCGAGCAGTTTTGTGGAGTGGATGTTTAATCCATACATTGAATGAAGTTTGTATAACAGTCCTGCGATCCAGACACAGTCGAATGCTTTAGCTATGTCTAGGGAGACACATACCGTTGGGGATTGGTTTTGGAGGTGGGTCGTCACATCATGTGTCAGTTTTAAGAGAGCATGACAAGTGGAGTGTTGTGAGCGGAAGCCAAATTGAGAGTTCTGAATGAGGGAGTTATCCCTGGCAAATGAGAGAAGATTTTTGTAGATTTTACATTCAAGAATCTTGCTAAGCGAGTTTAGCTGCGATATCGGACGGAAGTTATCCGGGTACTTGGAGGGCCCAGATTTGCTAATAGGGACGATCACCGCTGTTTTCCAACTTTTAGGGAAATGTGAAGCGTTTATTATGTGGTTGGGAAGAACGAGAATCGGGAGCAAGTTGCCTGGGTGGAGTCTTTTGAATAGGAGGTTAGGGATTCCATCTAGGCCAGTCGATTTTTTATTGTTACGTGAAGTAATGACTTCGGATAGTTCTTCAAGGCTTAGGAATGTATCGATTCCTACGGGGTGTGATGCTTTATTGCTTTCGGTGAATTCAGTAATAAATGGTGTGAGGGATGGCTCCAGTGAGCGTGGAATGTAATCGTTCACGGTATCGTGGAAATTTGTTACTGGGAGGGTATCGTTTTGCTTATGGACTTTGCAGAAATGTTCAGCGAGACAGTTTGCTATATCAGTGTCCGACTGGACGATGTTATTATTAGTTGGGTGAATAAGATAATCTGTTCGAGGCTTGAGTTTGCGACCCGTTAGTCTGTTTATGTTTTTAAATAGATCGCGATTTGGTTTGATACTGTTTAAGGTGGATGTGTAGGTCTGATTAGTGAAAACTTTTAGTTGTCCATTTATCAGGGAGGTCAATAGCTGGATCTGTTGTTTAATAAAAGGTGAGTAGCTAGTGTGCAATTTTCGTCGGAGTTGTGTTTTTATACGTAATAATTTTGTGAGTAGGTTGGGTAGGGGTTTTCCTAAGTGATTATGAGGAACGATAGTGGGAGTATGGCTGAAGAGAGCATTTCCCAGTATTTGCTCTATTTGGGCCGCTGCTTGGTCAATTTGTGTAGGGGGCAGGTTAGAAGATTCCGGTAAAGAAAATTTTGAAAAGCTAGCAGCAATATCCTTATTGACTTTTTTCCAGTTTGTTTTGGTGAAATTTGGAATAGGATTCAGAGTGTAGAGTGGTTCAAGCGAGGGGATTTGAACCGAGGTGTGGACAGAGCCATGATCCGAAGGGAATGTGAATGACACTGTGGGAGGATTAGATGAATAGCTATCTGTAGACTTTAGGAAGAAATCGATTGTTGACTTGGTTGAGCTGCAAATTCGAGTAGGTTGCAACGGGCAGTCTGCGTAGACATATGGATGAAGTCGGAGGAGATCAAGGAGTTGACAGCCGTATTTGTTGCATTTGATGTCATTAAATGCAGTATGTCGTGCGTTCCAGTCTCCTCCTATTATGAAAGGTGCTGGCAGAGACTGTTGGATTATTTGTGAGATGTATGCACTAGGGAAGTTTGGTTCACGAGAAGGGTGAATGTATATGGAGGACAAGACCAGTACTTTATTATTTCGGCAGAAAAGTTTAACAGCCGTGTATTCGACACTAGTTATATTAGCAAATCTAATCTCAGTAAATTGGAATTTTTTATGTATTAGGATTCCCGTACCTCCATGAGGGCCAGAGGTTCGTGGGTTGGACACAAATGTGTAATTAGGTATGTAGACTCGAGAAGTGGATTTCAGCCAAGTTTCTGAAAGCAGAAGAATATCTGGGGAGAACTTTTCAACAAACAGTCGGAGGTGTTGTCTACGGGTGTGGGAATAAATGGACTCTGAGTTGAGGCAGATAAGGGTTAAGTTATACGTTAAGGGAAAGGATGTGGGAAGTTATTAAATTTAAGATCTGACCTTTTTTTTCCAATTCGGAACTGTGTTTTAAGGTTGGTAGTAGTGTCTCCAGGCTCCTGATGTATCCCAAGATATCCAGGTTGAGAACGTTGGGGTTGGGTTGTTGAGATTTCGGGCAGCTACGGGAACTTTTCGTAATTTCTGCATATGATGTTCCTGACCCCCTGAGATGGGATGGTTGTGGTGATAAGGGTTTCGTTGCAGCTGGTTTGGCCGTATTAGTTACCGTGTGTAACGAACGTCTCTCCAGAATCCGTAGCTTTTTGGGGCATTGTGATAAACTAGCTGGATGTGGGCCTCCGCAGTTACAGCAAGTTATGGTAATTTTTTTCGTGGATGTTGATCCATCGGCGTTTGTTTGCTGAATTATTGATGGTTCTGTGCCAGGCGGGTTCACTTTGCACTCTCCTGGTATATGCTGTTCGGCACATTTTCCGCATCGTGCACTTAGGTGGCACGCAACTGCTAGATGTCCTGATCCTTGACACCTTTTGCAATGGAGAATGCTCTGTTTATGTGGCTCCTCGATCGTGATTTTGTGTGTGAACAAATATTTTATTTGTTTAAGTTGGGTGACATCACCGTTCGGTGGGATCTGTATGATTCGCAAGCTCCTAATATTATTCTCCCTCATGTGTGGGGTTTGAAAGTAGTCCAATCTGTGGATTTTCATTGACGGGCATATCCTCAAGATTTCGAGTGTAAGTTCCTCGGTAGTCCATGCTGGATCAATGTGCCTTATGATGAATGTTTTTGGTTTTATCTGGGCATGTTGGAATGTGAAGAACTCGTGTTTGTTCTCTGAGAGTTTTCTTATTGCCATGTCGTGATCCGTTAGAGTCATCGTCTTGATAGAGATCGAAGATCCTTTTGAGTCCGTGGTAAAATTTCTGTGTCCAAGGGCATTCTCAAGCGTCTTGATGACTTCTTTGGTACTATTAGGATTTTTAATGTAAATTGGGGGTGGTCTCACCTTATTTGTAGATTTCTGTCCAACTGTTTGCCAGTGGTCTTCTGGTTTGTGGGTATCTTGGGGCGGTGGCGAGATATTCGATGATGATGGGTTATTGTTGAATGTTAATGAGATGGGTTGGGGAGGAACTTCCTTCATGGGGACGTCGACATTGGTTTTGGTTTGCGCTTGAAGAGAGCGAATTTTTTCTTGTAGTTGTTCCATTTGGGCTGTTAGTATCCTTATTGTTTCCATCGCGTCATCGTATTTTTTGTGGTATTCCGTTGTTAGTTGAGTAGCCATTGTAGCTACTTTCTTCGGTGCGTTAAGAGGACTGTGAGCAGTTTTTTTCTTTCGTTTTTTAGGTAGCTCGGCAGTACTGGGGCCGCTGACCAGTGTGACGTTTGGTTTTTTTTTTTTTTTTTGCCACAGAAAATTAATAGTAAATCAATTGATACCTGTAGTTTTGGTGAACTCGCTCAGCAGCTCTCCCAGCGCTGGTCCTCAACTCCTCGTACTCCGGATCAGCAGGCGGTCGTGATTCCTGCTCGAGGAAATTACCCAGGGCTGGTACCAGGCGACCCTTGGTTCTGGAAACTGTGATGGGCGGCAGAAATGGTCCGAACCAACTTGAGTATCCTCTGTCCAATCCAACTCCGCCGGCATCCAGCTGCGCACACTCCACTCAGATATCCCCGAAGTTCCGCAGTCAAATTATAGACCAATTCACGTTACAAAAAATGATTATTTATTATTTTCAATTCTTTTACTTTACTTTGAATCTTAACCAAACTAGGCACGGGCTTCTTCTCTTCTTCCCAAAAAATCGATCAACGGGGTCTGAGTTGCAAAAAAACTGTGTCCAAAAAGAACAGTCAACAACGGAACCAAAACAAACCGAACTCAACATCCTCCTGTCTCTCTCATTTCGCTCTCCATTCACGTCCACTTCGAAAAACAAATTCGAACTCGAAGAACTGCACGATCCACACCCGAATCAGGGTGGGTTCAGAAACTCACTTCAGGATCATGCAATTCTTCCACCACCTTACCATCATACTATGTTGAAACAAAGTATTAAATTCAATTATTATTATTATTATTAAATGTAAATTATTAAATGATGGTGGTGGCCGACGTACGTAACACACCTCCCCCCCGCACAAGACTGCGTGCCATTCTTAGGAGAGGAATGTCACGCCGGAGAGTGGACGGCGGAGAGCAAACAAACAAACAATTAACAAACCAACCAATAAATAAATAGATAAATAAATAAATATGCCTAGGTGTTAAGGTTAGTAAGGATTTTCTATATATTTAGTACTACTTATACATTAGGGTTAGTGGAACAAAATAAATAATGCTTAAGTGCTAATGTTAGTACTGATTATACTACTTATATATCATTGTTAGTAGGAAATAAATAAATCATGCTTAAGTGCTAATGTTAGTAATGATTATACTACTTATATACTAGGATTAGTAAAAAATAAATAAATAAATAACACTGATGTATTAACCCTAGAGGGGGAACAACAGACAAGCACTCCACAAAACCAAGGACAACACAAACGTCCGCGGCGGGTCCGACACCCAATCCGATGGTCCGACCAAAAGCTCGACCGCCCACACGATCCGGTTAGGACTCCCCCGCCAAGGCGAGGCGATCCCCTCTCGTTCAACCACTCCAAAATGTCACCCGGCCGGCGAAAACGTCCCGCTCTTATATATTTAATCTAGTCCTCGAGCTCACGACTCCCCTACTCCCAGTAGGGTTTCAGACGGTTGTTGTGCACAACCACCGTCCTCTTGCCTTGCCTCACCGCGCTGTTGACCGCACTTTTCACCTCCACCACGTCATAAGGACCTCTCCATAGGGGCGCCAATTTTCCTTTTTTGTTTTCTTCCCGCATCAAGACTTTATCGCCCACATGGAACGTGAACTGGCGTAACTGGCGGTCATGGTACCCTTTGGACCTCTTTTTCGAGATCAACAGATTGCGCCTAGCTATTTCGTACGTTTTCTGAAGCTTGTACTTCAATAGCTTATGGAAGCTCTCGTGGTTGTAAACCGGTTCCGGAGGTAATTTGATGTTCGAGGGAACCTCCGGAGTAAAACCAAAGAGACAGTCCATTGGCGTCAAGCGGGTACTCTCGTGCACGCTGGTGTTGTACACGAAAGTGGCCGCCCTCAGGTACTGATCCCAGGTTTGGGGATTGGTGCCCACAATGCTGCGTAGGTATTCTACCAGCGGTCGATGGGCTCGCTCCAAGGCACCATTCGATTGTGGGTGGTACGCTGAGGTTTGCAGTTTTTTGATGCGGAGCAGCCTGCACACGCTTTTAAACAGGCTGCTCAGGAAATTGCTGCCCTGATCGGTGACCAGTTGTGTAGGTACACCGTACCTTGCAACTATTTGGTCGAAAAAGACCGAAGCCACCGTCTCAGCCTCTGCGTTGGGCAGGGCATAGCAATCTATATACTTCGATAAATTATCTTGGAACGTAAGTATATATAGATTGCCTTCAGGAGTACGGTCCAGGGGGCCCACGATATCTAAATAAACCTTTTCGAAAGGCCTCGTGGCAATGTCGGTGATTACCATCGGCATTCGTAAATTTGGGGAAGACTTCATGCGCTGACAAATCTTGCATACTTTAATATATTGCTTGATATCGCGCATCATATTCTTCCACCAGTAGTGCCTGCGTATCTTCTTATACGTCTTGATCACCCCTTGGTGCCCACCTAAAGGGTGATCATGGTAATCCCGTAATAAGTGTTGGATCTCCTCAGGATTAGTTATTTCCATTCCTTTTTCCGTGCAGGAAGGAATGGCGTCCTCTTCAGAAGGTGACTCCTCGTCACTTGGACGTCCCGGGGATCCCTCGCTGTCCCGTTGGGTCTTTGCCTGGGCGCGAGTCACTACATTGCATCGCGGTGGTGAAGGGGTTTCGTCTACAGAATGGGGAATACGGCTTAGCGCATCCGCATTGGTGTTGTATTTGCCGGGTTTGTACTCGATTGAGTAGTCAAACTCCGATAGCTTATGACGAAATCTGGTAAGGCGTGAGGTGGGTTCTTTCACGCCGAACACTCCCTTCAACGGTTTGTGGTCCGTGTACACGGTGAAGCGTCTACCCAACAAATAGCACCGAAAATTCGTCGCCGCCCATACAATGGCCAACAACTCCTTCTCGATAGTGCTATATCTACGTTCGGCCCCATTCAGGGTGCGGCTGGCATAAGCAATAGGCTGGTCTTTGCCTATCTCACCTTGGGATAACACCGCTCCAAGTGCCTCATTACTCGCATCCGTGGTTAGATTAAAGGGTTTAGTGAAGTCGGGGTAAACCAATAGTGGTGGCGAAATTAACTTCCCCTTTATCTCTTCAAATGCCTGTTGACATTTGGACGACCACGTGAACTTCACGTCCTTCCTTAATAAGTTCGTTAAGGGGCGCACTATCCGGGAAAAATTTGGCACAAATTTCCGGTAATAGTTCGCCAACCCTATGAATGATTGGACGTGACGTACCGTCTTTGGAATGGGGAAATCTCTGACACTAGCTGTCGTGTCAGGATTTGGCGAAGCCCCTTTTTCTGAACAAACATGTCCCAGGTAGACCACTTCCCTTTGCAGGAATCTACACTTTTCCGGCTGAAGTTTGAGGTTGTGGTATCTCAACCGGTCGAACACCCTCCGGAGCTTGTCATTATGGTCAGCCAGGTTCTTACCATATATGACGATGTCATCCAGATACACAAAGCATTCGACCCCTTGCAGACCAGTAAGGACATGGTTCATTAGTCTCTGAAACGTAGCCGGGGCTCCTTTTAACCCAAACGGCATACGTAGAAACTCATAATGCCCATAGTTGGTGCTAAAGGCGGTTTTATTCCGATCGTTTAGATCTACCAAAACTTGGTGATAGCCACTGGCCAAATCGAGCGTGGAGAAGTAACGCGAGCGACCGAGCTGGTCTAAAATGTCCTCTATACGGGGAATAGGATACGCGTCCCCGATGGTTTTTTCGTTTAGCTTGCGAAAGTCCACCACAACTCTCCATCGGGCTTCTCCGTCGGGGCCCGCTTTCTTGGGAACCACTAGAAGGGGGGAATTCCACGGGCTTTTGCTTGGTTGAATAATGTCGTTATCCAACATTTCCCGAATTTGCTCGTTTATAACCTGCCTTTTGCTTTCGGGCAATCGGTACATTCTTTGGTTAATGGGTGCCTGATCCCGTACCAAAGGTATTTCGTGCGAGATTGCACTGGTGTACGTCAGGTAGTCGCCCTGTAAATGAAATATGTCGTTGAACTCCCGACATAACTCCGTTATCGATTGGCACTCGGGTGTGTTCAGGCTATCCCCTAAGCGAAGTTCCCCGTGCAATTGTGCCAACCTGGAGCTCAAATCGGGTTCATCAGGCGACTGACCATCCGAGAACAGGTGTCGAATGAAGTGGAGGGATCGTCCCTCCGAAAATTGGTTCTCGGGCACGGGCCTGCTTGACTCGTCGTCAGAGTCAGTTCCCGGCGACGTATCTTTACGCTTGACCAAGGGGATGGTGTTATAGTCCTTGGTAGGGTATACCTTCACCGTAAGCTGTTCAATCCTCTGAGGGCCACTCTGGGTATTAAGTGCCAATAACCTGGCACTCCTTGCCCTACTAGAAACGCAGTGCGAGAATAAAATCTTCCCTCGCGCGTCTTGCGGCACCAAAATGGCCTTTTCCCGGATGTCAATGGGGATAGCCACCTCCATTTGGGAGCGTGCCGGCACTTCCACCGGCCTACTCAGGGCTACTTCGATCCTCGGCGGCTCACGCTCACCCATCCACGATGTTTCCTCTCGCTGGGGTGACCTGGCTGAGCATTTTTTTGTGTCCCTTCCCCGTGTGGGTGGGGTCTCCGGTGGAGTGTGGACCTCGGTATCGACCCTGACAGGTCCCCGTGTCCCAACTCCCCGTTTGGTTACCTTATGCTTCAGCCCCTTTGTCCCACCATTTACAAAACCAACGGAGAAGAATTCGGGGTTTATGGTTGTTCGGGGAAATTCCAAACATCCACCCGGTCCGTTGATGTTGCAATGTCTGGACAGGAAGTCATTACCCAACAAGCCATCTGCTTCCAACCCCGGCATGGAGTCTACCACGTGGAAACTGCAGGGAATCTCATGGTGCAACTTGAGAGTCCCATGGCAGGACCCACTCGACTTGCCGTTGCCAAATATGGTTTGCAATGGTGTGGATTGCCGAACGTCCACCGCCTGGCCCCGGTGAAGGGCCCTTCGCTTCAAGAGACTGACCTCAGCGCCAGTGTCCACCATGAGACGCGTAGTATTCCTACGGCCAATGTCCAAAGGAAGCTGGACCATGGGGACCTCTACTGGCAAAAGCTGAGGACAGTATTGGCCAATTAGCGTGTTCAGTGCGGTCGGGTTACGGTCTCCCGACCCGACCTCCGGGAGTTTTCCGACCTCTGATTAGATGTCTCCTGCCGACGCACCGTCGCCGCATAAGTGCGTCGGCTGCAAGATTCGCACCGTGCCTTGTCCTTCCGTTCAGGACTATCCCGCTTGGAAGTCTCAATAGACTCCGAACCAGCGGGACTGGACTGGCCTTGGCCCAACCTGGGCCCACGGTGCTGAGGTCGCTCCCTCCTATTTCTTTTATCCCTTGGTGAGGCGCCACGCCTCGCACCCGCTTCTGAGGACTCCGAGTCCACGGAGTCGGCTCGTCTCTCGTCACCGCCCGACGCGGGCGATCGTCGTCCATCAACTCCATCCAACCTCCGGGAAACCACACTCTCCGCGCCAACGTTACCGGCTTTCCGATTTCGCCGACGCTGTCTGCGTCTATTTCTCGCGCTTGCCCTACTCCCCACACGGGTGTCCTGCTCTCGGCTCGCAGCAGGTGCCGTTCCGGCGTGCCGCTTGTGGGGAGAACCCTGGGAACCCTGTTGTTGTTCCCACCTTTGCCTGTATTCGCACCCGCGCAAGCTATGACCTTGTCGGCCACAAAACTCGCAACAGCACCGGACGCTGAATACTCTTGGGCCTGATGTCGCCGGCCCACCGCCCGTAGACGGGGTTTGCGGCTCTGGTAGGGCTCTCCGCTGAGCCTGCGGCCGCTGATGTTGAGGCCCGTGCCGCGCGGTTCCGCTCTGCTGACCACCCCTGCACGGAGCCTGGGCTTGGCGCGTCTGTCTCGGACGATCCGGGCAGTCCACTATGTCGTGGCCATATCGCCAGCACTCGCGACAGAAAGGAGTGTTCCTTCTCCTCAGGCACTCGTCGTACACGTGACCTCTCACTTTGCAGAAACTGCATGTTGTCTGGAATTCCAGGGGGCGAGCCGATCGACCAACCGAATCCCGAACCGGATAGTCCCGACCCGATCGATCTCCAGACACATACGCCCCTTGAGCCAAACCCTGCGACCCTTCACTCCGACTCGAGGAAGAGACGGTATTTGACCACGCTCCCTCGCCAGAGGGGGCCGGAGCATAGGCACCAGCATCCCGTCTATAATTGAGAGGCCCGCACGACTGCTCCCGAACGAAACCACCCTCCTCACGCCGACGACTATCAGGCTCTTCGGCCGGCAACACGAATGACACCGCCCGGGGATTTAAGTTCGATAAAACCGGCGCCGGCGCCGCGGCGTAATCCCTAGAAGTGGAGGATGAACTTTCCAAAAGGGTCGAGCAACTTCCCGGTCCTATCTCTAATGTTTCTGACGCTGTCGGCCGCGCATCCACAAACAGGTCGTCCTGCCTCAGCATTTCCCTTCGAGCTCGCTCAAATCCGGTTAGGTGGTCCACCAGGCTACGAAAAGGGACATTACCCAACGTGAGGAGGAAGTGCTTTAGTCCTTCCTCCCTCAGACCCCTTACCAACACCGGTTTGGCCATGCCCTCAAGCTGGCTGGCGAAGACGGACCTACCCTGACGACCATAAAAGCGCTCAGCTGCCTCCTCGCACCGTACCACGGCCCGCTTCACTCGGGAAACAAAGCCTGTGGCATCCTCGGAAGGAAGTTGTCGCATTTTGGAAAGTTGTGCACACAACTCCTCATACGACACCCGGGTCTCGTAGGCCTCTCTAAGACGCTGTTCCGCTTCAAGGAATGTCGTGGGTGGTCTCTCCTCGAACATCCGATAGGCCTCGCCGCTCAGCCTAGAGGGCAGCCACCGGAGGAAGGTATGTTCCTCCTCCACCGCCAGCCCATCCAAGGTCCTTCTACAGCCCTTGAGAAATGAAGAGAGTCTCTCGGCCGTATCCGGTCCCCCCTGTCCCGAAAACATGGGGACCGCCTTCGACACAAGGTCGAAAACCCTATCTGTGCCCAGCATGGTCCGTACAGGACATGGTTGTGGGCCCAGTTTAAAATACGAGGGCATCGGCGTGTCCTCCATGCTTCCGACAGGCCGTTTACCGACGGTGGGAGGGGGGCGCGTTGGCGATCGTTCGTCCACGAACTCGTCCCGCGAATCGTGGAATGCCTCCGGATCCACCTCGTCAACCGGCGGCTCGGGAAATGCCTCGGGTCGTGCCCGGGCAGGGGTGCCCTCTCGGACATCTCTTTGACGCTGCCTAGTCTGCATTTATAGGACCTTTTTCCAAACCTAAGATTCACGATCCCAAGATCAAAATCGGAAACTCAACAAACCCTACGGCAAACAGTAAAGCCGGGGAACACAGTCCAACTCCGAGCTCTAACAAAAACACAACAACAAACACAACTCGTCCAACGAGAGAATCAACTCGAACGCGACAGAACCAATCCGTACACGAGCCGTCCGGATATCGGACACAAACCCAAAATGTCTGTTCCGAACAACGTTCTATTTCGATATTTTCCGACTGTTAAAGATCGCACACGAGTCGAGGGGGCGCGAAAAACAACAAGGAATACGACTTCTAGAACAGGCAACAAACACTCCTAAAGGGGGACTACCACTCTATTCGCAGCCGCAAAACTGCAGACCGCGCGAAAGACCGCACAACACAAATGACCACTACACCATACGAGAAGAGAGAGAGCGAAAGGGGGAAGCAAATATAACAACCACTTCCTGGTCACCCTTGCAACACAACAAAAAAAAAAAAAAAAAAAAAACAAACGAAATCCAAACCCGCAGCCGAAAAGGAAGAAAAGCAGAATCCCTGCTCCAAACAAAAATTTAGAGATCGATCAAGCCAAAAACTAGTTGATAAATAAATAAATCAAAAGCAATAATTTACAAACAAAAATTTAGAGATCGATCAAGCCAAAAACTAGTTGATAAATAAATAAATCAAAAGCAATAATTTACAATCAATAAACAACATCAAAGTATCAGCTTAAGGCTAAAACCAAAACAATTCTGCAGTCATTAACATACAGGTTTTCCATTCAACAATAAGAATAAATAAATAAATAAATAACAAGTATTGTTCAATTAATAACAAAAAAAAAAAAAAAGAATATGAGAAAGGTAACTTAATACAAAAATAATTATCACAAATTGAAAACTGTTCGAAAGAACCAAGCAAAACATGGATGCAATATAAAGAGAAAAAAAAATTATTCCGCTTCCTCCCTCTGCCAGTCCACGCTCACGAACGTATGGTCACCTCCAATTCCGCACAACCGCCACCAATCTGCCAAAGCCTTCTCTTCCTTTTCCCCTTGAAATGAGGTCATGCCTGTATAGCCGGTCACAGAAATTTCGACTGTTGCTTCAGTGACACTAGTATTTACCAAACCTGCCGTGGTCCCTCGGGAAGATCCTGTCCGCAGCGCCAGTTTGTGACGTTTGGTTTTTTTTTTTTTTGCCACAGAAAATTAATAGTAAATCAATTGATACCTGTAGTTTTGGTGAACTCGCTCAGCAGCTCTCCCAGCGCTGGTCCTCAACTCCTCGTACTCCGGATCAGCAGGCGGTCGTGATTCCTGCTCGAGGAAATTACCCAGGGCTGGTACCAGGCGACCCTTGGTTCTGGAAACTGTGATGGGCGGCAGAAATGGTCCGAACCAACTTGAGTATCCTCTGTCCAATCCAACTCCGCCGGCATCCAGCTGCGCACACTCCACTCAGATATCCCCGAAGTTCCGCAGTCAAATTATAGACCAATTCACGTTACAAAAAATGATTATTTATTATTTTCAATTCTTTTACTTTACTTTGAATCTTAACCAAACTAGGCACGGGCTTCTTCTCTTCTTCCCAAAAAATCGATCAACGGGGTCTGAGTTGCAAAAAAACTGTGTCCAAAAAGAACAGTCAACAACGGAACCAAAACAAACCGAACTCAACATCCTCCTGTCTCTCTCATTTCGCTCTCCATTCACGTCCACTTCGAAAAACAAATTCGAACTCGAAGAACTGCACGATCCACACCCGAATCAGGGTGGGTTCAGAAACTCACTTCAGGATCATGCAATTCTTCCACCACCTTACCATCATACTATGTTGAAACAAAGTATTAAATTCAATTATTATTATTATTATTAAATGTAAATTATTAAATGATGGTGGTGGCCGACGTACGTAACACCAGCATCTGCGAACGCAAACTCCGGATGCGGTCGCTGATTTTATGTTTTGGTTTACCAATTTT
Organism: Microdon myrmicae; assembly: GCA_963931805.1. Lineage (NCBI taxonomy): Eukaryota > Metazoa > Arthropoda > Insecta > Diptera > Syrphidae > Microdon > Microdon myrmicae. Next base: position 171,102,332 of record OZ007496.1, on the reverse strand, counting down.
ACTTAAATTTTAAAATGTCGCGCAGAAATTTCACAAAATTTTCCACTTAATATTATACACGATACACTATTGTTCGGCCACAGACCGTTCCTAATGACGGTCACACATTTATGTCTGCACGCGCACACGTGTTTTCTTTTAATTTTTCTTTTCTCTTTTGTTTTTCAAAAGCAGTAGTAGGACGCGTCTACACACTTCGACGATCGCAGAGAGAATGAATATATTTTTGTTGTACCACATGATTTTATAGTAAATATTTAAAAGTCAATATATTTTTTCCGTAAATTTTTAATCAACCAAAATGGGATCCGTTGGCATTTATGACATTCTTCCAACGTGATATAAGGTGAAATATTTCTTTTTCGAAGAAGTGCTGACTTTTTGAGGCAATGAAATCTTCAAAGGCTTTTATGACCTCTGCTCGGTTCCGGAAGACCTTCTGCCGGCAAAATGAATGCCGGCTCCCATCCCCCCCAATTGACCAACTCACTCTTGTTTTAGTTTGCCAATGCTATCCACCTTCACCTCTATTTAGTGGTGTCTAGTTTGTGTTTTAAATGGCTCTTTATTGAGATGAATCGAAGAGATCGAAGGCCAAAAATGTCTAGAACAGAAGACTCCCCCACCAGTAGTTTCTCGCTTTTCGCTAACTCAAAATTACTTCTGTCGTGTGATTGAAATGAAACTATCTCTAAAGAGGGGAGGAGAATTTGGTTATACAACACGTTTTTCAAGCTTGTATCGCTCCATAGTTCACTATGCCAGTGTTTCAACTTGACAAATGTCCAAAACCATGTGCAGTCTGAATGACTGGGTTGTTAAAGAGGTTGTGCATATGTAAATTGAGCCAACGCCTCTTGCTATTGTGGCAGTTTGGTATAATTACTGAGCGGTAGTTGATCTCATTTCCTTGCCGTCAGATGTACTACACGTCATGAAGCTATATGCTCAATGCAATGGTTGGAAGACCGTTTTCGGAGCTAGGATTATGGACACGGTCGAGAAAAGTTAGTATCTCAGGGTGCCGACTCAGTGCATAGAGGCCTTTCCTGGGAGAAGTAAAATAAATAATCTGATCTGGAGACTTTTATGAAATTATGTTGATGCATGATAAATATGTGTGTGGTTTATTTTATAGTATATTCACATATATGGCATTGATTTTGAGTACGTTGTTTTGTATAGGTAAGAATTTGGTCTTTGGATTACCAAATGGCAGGAGTTTAAGCCATTCATGGTTCTATCAGCATGTGGAGCGGAAGAAAGTCACAGGGGACATTCTCGGTAAATATATTGGTCAAAGAAAAATAATGATTTTGTTTTTACTATATCACAAACACACCAAAACATGTCCACACCAAATACAGTGTCTGATGTAAAATAATGGTTTTGTTTGATTCAGTGAGACGTGAGTGTTTAACTAACAAAAAACTTCAATAATCACTCCGCATGTATGTTAATTCACTTGGGCAAATGCACCGAACAAAAAAGAAAACAGCCCACTTTGACTTACTTGCATTCACCTTCCTTTTTGATAAAAAACGTTTTCCCTTTAACGGACTGCTGGCAAATAATCTAACTCCGGTTTTTTCATGGTTAAAACCAGTTGTATCATGGCCTTGAAGCTGCATCTCGGCCACTGAACTTCAATATTCCGCCGAAGTTTACAGCTCCCAGAACTGCTGCAACAGTCCAACATTAGTGTCGTTGACCTCGTCCATCGTCTAGCCGAATTTTCTTTTTTGTTGGTCAGTGGAAGACATGTAGCATGAGGATCGTAACTTCTCTCTCTCCTTGAACTTGATGGTGATAAGTAGCGGGAGGTGACAGAAAAACATAGCATTCTTTGCATATGCGAACTTTCCCGTGTTGCTTCACACGTCCTCTTGGCCTCCGTCTCGTCCTGCATGGAAAATGTATTTGCTGACGGCAATTTAGAATTATGCCCCAGGTATTCTCATGTTGCGTTTGCAAGAATAGGTCAGGACCACAAGATGCATTGTGTCTTTTTTCTACAATTTGACTTATATACTTTCTGAACAATTTACTTAAACACTGGTTTGCAAATATGCCCTTGTGGCGGTGCCGCCAAACCCCACGGTACACTTACCTAAAAACTCCCATTTCCTCATCCCAAGACGCATAAGTTTTCGCCAATGCAATCGCATTAGGCACCTGAAAATGCTTCACGCATTAAAGAGATCAAATCTATGATCTTTAAGTCCCTGTACAGAAAACTTACCTTTCATGCATTCTCTTTGCATACCAATCGTCTGTAAAGTTTCTTTATTGGCTTATCAGGAATTCCAAACCAATTTCGGCATCTACGTTGCCAGACAAATTCCCCTAGACGAGTACCTGTCAACAAATGATTTGAATTACATACTTTGTAACCTTCAGCAGGGATCATAAATATTGCGGCGTCTATTTTCCAACTTCGCCATGTGCACGATAAATTTCTTTACGTACACATTGGCCGGCGACCTTTTTCTCCCAGCAATAAAATTCTCTGACTCGCACAATGTGCAAACCAAAGTAGTCGAGATTTAAGATAGTCTTTAAGGTTCTTTTTATATTAATTAATTTAAGTTTAATTTCTGAACTTGCATTAAGCAAAATAAATGAGGGTTCTGCCCTCGCTAAACTAAAAAAAAAACTAAAAAAAAAATTACGAATTCCGCGTCTCTTGGCATCAATTGAATTCAAAGCATAAGCAATGCAAATATAGAATCCGTATCCCACAAACGGATTTCGCTGCATATACAAATGCAAGCAAGGGATTTGTTTCGTCCACCAACCAATTAGCGCATTTCCACATCGCATCGTCGTCTCTTTCTTTAGCCGCACATGTTCCAACAAAGATCCCATTAGCACCCGTCGATTTCATTTTTATTTGCTTTACCGAAATCGTATCCTAGGAATGCACTTTATGCCTTTCTTTGTTCTAGGCACACACACCACTGCACTGAAAGAGTGCATCTCTGTGGCGGCCACACCCTTAAGAGAAAAGTTTTTCTCTCTCTTCCCTTTCCTTAACCCTAACCTAGGATGGAATTCATGTCAGAGTTCTATCCTCGGGGAGTCCTTTTACATCCGCCGATCGAGCAAGTCGTGGCCATGTCACTCCCGCTCCCCGGTGCACGCGGGGCGCGAAATTCAACCGCAAGTCGTGTGAGTAAAGTTTTAATATACAAGCCGTCGGTTCATTACAGCGGACATGTACGCGTGGTTTCAGTTTCTAATTAGATTAAGTTACGATTTCAACCTTTCAATTATTTTTCTGAATTTTAAAGATAATAACCAGTGGAAACAATAAATATTTTACCCCAAATCAGTGTGTTTTCTTTGACTTGCTCCGGGTGTTGCGAAGTTTTCTTTTGGGGCTCGGCGGAGCATTACTTAGTCAACAATAGTGATGATGGGGAAGAAGTGAACCGTATGCCAATGTCCGGCATAATACTTCTCCTCACCACACCCTCAACCAATCTTTTTCTAACTATCTTTTTTGCAAATTCTTTAAAACCTTTTCTTGATTGATCTTTAATTTATGTCGGTCATCTTGTACCTTGTCCATAAATTCATCGAATTTTCACTGATACTTCTTTTACGACCAGATTTCCAGAATTTAACCAACGGAGCTATTTTGTGGTAGATGATTACGATAGAGTGGGTTCACCATAAACTTCACAAATCGTTTCGGACGCTTATGCAACATTTTTCCTTTAATCACAGTAAAATTGTTAAATATAGTGAATCTGTGGCGGTTCTTTAATGCATTCCCAAAGAACCACCCATCCTCTTAAAATTGACCACATTCCTCTTCCCATACAAAGCCATGGTACTTACCTGCAATTAGGGGTAGCGTAAGCTCCCCTGCAGCATCATACCTGAAAGGAAAACCTACCCGACGGCATATATACATCCTGAACTTTCCTGGTTCATACTCCATGAACCACTTCATCTCCTATCGGTTCAGCTTGTCTTCAATTAGCGATAAACAAACGCTGGTCAGCGTATTGCGGACACAGCTGCAATCGATATACCTACTTAATCGTATATCTTATCCTACCCTAAGGTCCGCGTTAGTGCGACCAATCCCCTAACCATTACCCAGCCATGCATTTGATTTGAGCATGAACGTGATTGTTTATTTACTCACGTTCATGTCCCATGAAGACCCATCATCCAACCCGAACAAACACTCCATAGCCACCGTCGTCGAGTTTTCTGTAGACTTAACGTCCAGGACCAATTTCCCCCATACTGCTTCAGAGCCATTTGGCTAAAGTAAACAGATTCCCAATCTCGGGTCCAGCTGTTGACACCAGTAGATATTGCCTACACCGGTATTTCCCCGGAATCTTAAGCAAATACAATGACGACCCCTTTGTAACATAGGCACATCATGTACATTATGTGTGCCACCATTTGACCTGTGAAATAGCGTTTTTGTTTACTTTGAAACCAAAATCTATTTCGATCCCTGGCATACATCATCAACAATGTATGGGTACATCGCCGCAGCCCCTGATGATCGTGCATTTGTGTAATCAGGTGTCCGCCGATCACCGTCTTCATCGCAGGGCATCGAACCTGCCCTAGACAGTCAAGTGGATCCGTTGCTCCTCCCCTATCGATGCAATTCACGGCCATTGATTCTGATGGATGTGAATTGCATCGAGGAGTCAGATTTAAACTTCATAAGCGTACACACGCTATTCTTCGTGCGAGTCAGATTTCTTATCCCGAAGTGTGCACATGCACCAAGCGTCGAGAGCCGAATTTAACGAGGGTAGAGTGTACAAGGGTCGTTAGTGATCTTTCGCCAAGAGTCGAGCTGTGCAGTTTAATTATTTCAAAGATAATAGAGTCGTGGATATCATTGTGCGGTCTATTAATTTCAAAATGATCGAGTGTCGCTGTTGTGGACAATTGTATCTATATTAAGTAATATAAAGAAACAATTACCGTATATTATCGCGTGTCGCTATTGTGGACAATTCTTTTATCTATACCAAGTATTATAAGGAAATAATCACCTGTTTAGTGTTATATTATCGAGTGAAGCTGGTAGTGTTATATCCATCTGTTTTAAACTCTAAATAAAGAAAACTAATACGCAAGAATTTTCATGTCTTTCATTTGTCGGATAATTGTGCAACGAATTAACATCGGTATTTGTCGGGGTTAGGAAAGAACTAGTGTCCATGTTTGACACATTACCTCTAATCCCACAAATCCTCTTCGAAAGACCGTCACTACTGCCTTGCAATAACTTCTAAAAAGCGCATCAATATTATTGAAATTGTCATCTGTAATCAGTTGGTGTAATATTTGTCGAACAAAGAAATTGTCAGTTGCAGGTAATCGTTTCAAAGCTGTGATACCTTAAAATCAATCAAATAAAAACGCCAAATATTGTCGGAACTGGGAATGATTGCAATATGCTCATTCAATTCACAAACTTCTTTCAGGAAGAAAAAGTTAGACAAAAGGTATTATACTGTCTCGTTGGCAGTGGACATTTCTTTGTAAGGAACATCAAAAACTTTCCCCCTCATTTATTCTATTGCTAACATTAAAACAAAAAAGGTCTTCGGCAATAATACTTCTTTAGTTCGCGACTTCTCACGGGTTTTTTGCGACATACACTTCCACATGACAACATAAGTGAATAATTCGTAATTCAGAAACGCGTTTGGCGCCGACACTCAAAAGACATGGTAATTGATACCTTTTAGGTAAAAGTTTAGATGTTTACGACTTAATCCACTTCAACCCTCGGCAACTTATTCCGCATGTGACCTAGTTATTTAAGGACACTCTCAAATGAATTCCAATAAGGAGAACTACCAAATTCAGCATATACCCCATATCAGTCGACCTACTTTCCTTACCAAAAACGAGTATGCCATCAAGCAAGACAAAGTTAATTAATAGCTCTCGAACTGCATACAAAACACATCAGACAAACCGGCAGGTCTCAAGCAAAATCAGATGAGTCGGCATGAATTATTCAACGGCGTCAAAAAAAAAAAATTTCAATTGGGTTGTTTTGAAGTAGTACAACATACACGCATACCTCACCAGAGATTGGTGATCCTCCCCTAACCAGAGAACGAACTCTAAGGGCTTATGCAAATTTATATTAATCTCCGCGTGGGATTAGTTCTCTTAATTATCATATCACTCAGCTTAACTCCATGCGTAGATGTCCGACAATTCTGATCCTATCCACCCACGTTGCTCCCCAACTCGGTGTAAAACTTGGATTTATAATGTGCCCCGTACACGACCTCTTCTAGTCTCCTTCTGACCAAATTTAACCGTAATTACAAGCTTCTGGTGTTTCATCTAGTTTTGTTGTTCTAATTTGTTTTACTTATTTAATTTCGTTCCATTTGCATCTGAAGATGGGCGTCAACTTAGTTGAAGCTGTAGTTTAATTAAAACGAATTGCATTCGTTTAAGGATTTATTGTCCCCAATGAGGGACGTCCATCCCAACTGACGGGGCAGGGGTGATTAACATAAAAGAGGATTACCGCTGCACCACAAGGCATCACACAGCGTGACAAATTTTGTCACTTGCGCAGGATTCATTTAAATTGTTTAAAAAAAAAGTAAACAAGAAAAAAATGTCTGAAATCTAGTAAACACCAGTGCCCCAGAGTTATTGTTGAATGCGAGGGAGGGATTGTTACATGTGTGTCGATGGCCTGAGGGCGGAAGAGGGTGTTACAGGCTGGGATTAACAATGCAGATGAAGTAATCTGGTTTACATTTCTTCTGCTTGCAGTGTCCACTTGTACATCCATTTGGAGCCCTTTTTTGCATGCATTTCAACATGCAAATGAAGCTTTAACGGGAGCTTTTGAATTTTAAAATTTAGCGAACCCAGGCTGGCTGCTGTGTGTGACATTTAAAAGGGATAGATGTAGTTACATAAAGTTAGAAGTGATGTTTTCTTCGCACGCATTTCCTCTAAAACTGTCAAATCACTTCAATATGCAAGCAATCGTATAAACGTCAGTTAAAGCGTTTAAAAGTAGAATTGATTGATATAAATGACTGCACCAAATATTTATAAAACATACTAGGGGAATTGGAAATGGACAGAAATGACCAGCTTTAGGTTATTTTTTACTGTGATAATTCGAGTTGGCAATTTGGAACAGCACTCTGAAACTTGCTGACGTAGTAGATTTACATTTATCAACCTCTTCAAATATATGTATTACACGTGTGTAGCGAGATTGCTAGGCGGAGTTTAATTCTCTCCTTATGATGTGCCTGTTCAATCGAAGATTTGTAACACCGTATAATATCAATACATGGTGGAGGCGAGAAAGAGTCGATGTATCATCATCTCGGACGCTTGTAGATTGTATCGCGATCGCACACCACAGAGCTTCGTGTCGTAGAAGAAATTTTTATCTATACATATGAAATGAATTTTCAGTAAGTACCAGTACAGAACTTCTGGGCTGACGGTATGAATATAATAATAACTGCAGAGGCGGGATCTTTTCACTGCGTTCATTAAAGTTATCACCGTGGTAATATCACTAGCGAAGAAATAAGCGGAAGGTAATTGAAAATGTTGTGCTCTATGGATTACACAGCTACCCTATTGACTAATGCAGTTAGTTTTTTTTATTTTATAATACGCCCTTACAAATGAGGTTTTTAATCATCTTCAAACTCAAGGACAATTTTGAAGCTTTTTGTTTTGTTTTGGTGGAATCCTCTTTTTATACACGGAGCTACATATTCTATTTGTGCGTACATTTCATTCATTCATTCAGTCATTGATTCATTCATTCATTCATTCATTCATTCATTCATTCATTCATTCATTCATTCATTCATGCATTCATTTCAATACCTTACTCCACAAGGCACGACATAAAAAAAGTGTGAGAATACCTGCACCAGAAACTTCGAAAACAAACAACAAGGTCAAAGTCGCTACAAGGGGATTTGCCACAAAAATACCCAATATTTCAGCGAACATAAAACAGGTTCTTGATATATTTGAATACAAGTGTTCAATTTGCGTGCAATTTGAATGCCACCCCAGGAAAACGTATATGAAATCTGTATTTTTTTTTTACACAAATGCGCGCACAAAGGGCGATTTTGGAGTACCCTTAAGTGTCAGAGCACAGTGCGAGCGAAGGAAGAAGAAGCGGGTAAGGAAAGGACGTGTCGATATACATTGGCCTTAAATGCCTGGACATTACAACGACGAGGAAACACATGATCAGGTAGAGTATTCTACTTTCGTGTGGTTCGGCTAAAGAATGACTCTCTATGTTTGTTTGTCCGTGTGAACTTGACTTTCAACGCGACCTGATGGGTGTTCTCAGATTGACGGGTATCACGGGAAAATGTCTGACGAGGCGGAACACATTCAGCAAGTTCTGTTGAGCAACGACCATAATAATACCTATAGAAGGGAGATAGGCATGATACAGTGACGCATATGACAGTCAGTACTGGAATATTTGGGAAAGTCCAAACCAAAGTACTGGAAAACTGGAGACTATGGATGATAGAACATTCAAGATTATGGAACGGACGGAAACGAAATACCGAAGCAGCATGTGGGGAACTGGTATAAATACGTCGCACGCAGATTGAGTAATGGGTTATAAGTAAGAAGTAGTAGAAAGTAATAAGTCTCGAGTGAGAACCAAACGATAAGTAAGAAGTAAAATACGCGATAAGTACGGAAGCGATAAGTCAAGAAATCGTTGTGTACGGTAAAAGTAACGGTTGTGATTAACGGACTAATAAAGTGTTATATCAATTCATAATCGATTTAACGGCTCTTATTTATTCAAAATAATTAATCCAGCGAACCCTAAGCTCGCTACAATACGTTGCGCCGATGTTCTAACGACGAAATTGATCGACTCACAGCTGGGTCCCCAATAAGTTTCAGTGCTCGTTTCTGCATCCTATCAAGCACGTGTAGTGCAGTTTTGGATGCGCCTAATCAAATATCGGAGTTGAACTCCATTTTGGGACGAATATACGCCATATGTATATATAAAATATTGTACCGAGCCCAACACTGGATTAGTTATTCTCATGAAATAAGAACCGGGAAATCAATTTGCTATTTAAATCTTTATTCGTCCGCTAATGACAACCGTTATTTCATGTCTCCCCTGACTTTTCGTTTCACCTTCCGGTGACACTTCTTTCACTGGCGACTTATTGTTTTTACTGCTCATAGTCTCCAGTTTTCCAGTACTTTGTTTTGGAGACCTGCCAGATGCCCAGCTGATTGTCATATGCGTCACAATATATACGCATACGTACATACATACATACATACGAGGGTGGGCTGAAAAGTTTCCGACCTCAACGTGAGAATAGCGGCACTCGTCAATAATAGTGAATGTAGTTGTACATCTCTTGACAGTTACTCACCAAAATTTCAGCCATTTTGGAGGGGTAGTTTTTATTTGACAGTCGGTTGGGTGAGTCGATGTTTTTTGGTTTTTTGGAGTCGCTTCCCTCTTTGCAGTCCATTGTTTGGACTGTATTTTAGTTTCGAGCGTATAATGGTGTATACAAGTTTCATCATCATCGGCACTACAACCGGGATCCGGTCTTGGCCTTATTTAGCAAGTCTCTCCACCTGTATCCGATCAATATCCGAGACTTGTTAAATTCGATAATAATCTGTTTTTCCGGGCAAATGATTAGCCTTGCGCCAACCTTTTTCTGGATGTCGCTGCATGCATTGGTTCACTACTTGGCGGGTGCCAAAGTAGCTATCCAGGGATGTCTCGTGGAGACTGCATGTCAACTTGGATTGAACAGGGACAAGGATCGTCCTGGCCTTCGGCGGGTTGAAAGCAGAGACTTTGCGCTGTATGTTTCACCCCCCCCCCCCCCCGCGTATCCACGTTTCATCGACAGTAACTAATCGGCGCCAAAACTTAGATTTATTGCGACTAAACTGCGCCAACGTTCACTAGAACACGTTTTTGGTCTAACGTGAGCAAACGCGCTACTCAACCCGCGGACCGCTTTCTAATGCCCAAATTTTGATTTAATATGTGACAAAACAGGTTCTTTGGACATTTCCATAGCCTCTACTATCTCTCTGGCTTTAATTCGGCGGTCGTCTAGTACCATTTGGTGAACTTTAGCGATGTTATCGTCATTTGTTGCAGTTTTTAGACGTCCCGAACGTTCATCGTCTCCCAATCGCTCGCGGCCAAGTTGACATTCAGCTGCCCAAAATTTCGCAATGGTAAATGATGGTGCAGAGTTCCCATACACAGAGACCAACTCATCTTTGATTTGCGTATGCGTATTGCCTTTCGAAAACAAAAATTTTATGACGGCTTGATACTCAATTTTGTCGTTTTCCACAAAAACACTCATATCGACTCACTCAAACGACTGTCAAATAAAAACTACGCCTCCAAAATGGCTGAAATTTTGGCGAGTGACTGTCAAAAGATGCACAACTACATTCACTAGCTTCTATTGCCGAGTGCTGCTATCTTCACGTTGAGGCCGGAAACTTTTCAGGCCACCTACGTATATATATAAATATATATACATAATTATATATATATATATATATATATATATATATCTATTTATATGTATACATATATAGATATATATATATATATATATGAGGGTGAACAAATATAAACGGTAATTTTACTTGTTTGCTTAGTAAGTAGTTGCGGGCTAGATAATCTTGTGCGTGGCTGTTGTTTGGTTTGTGAAGAGTGGGGGAACCGGCTTGGATAGCAGTTGCGCTCGACTTTGTAGTCAGTAGAGCCATGAGCGAGCAAGAGGTATATATGTCTGTTGGGCAACGAATTATTATAAACATTTTAACAAGCGTAGGCGATTGAAGGCACAGTTTGGTGATGATACACTGTCTCAGAATCGTGTGTATACGTGGCCCAGAGAATTTAAAATTGGGCGAGAACGTATCGAAAACGAATGTCATGATCGGCGCCAAGGACAAGTCGTACAGATGACAATCTTTCAGGCCACCCATATATATATATAATAATATATATATATATATATATATATATATATATATATATATATATATATATATATATATATATATATATATATATATATAATTATATATATGAGAGTGAACAAATGTAAACGGTAATTTTACTTTTCTGATTAGCAAGAAGTTGCTAGATAATCTTCGAGAGCTTATTGAAAGGGATCGCCGCTTAACAGTGAATGCATCTTACTACTTGCAGTTGTTACAGTCGGCACAACTCGCATCTCAAAATAAAAGACAAGGTGTGCCCATTCCAGATGTGGTCCTTCATGACAACGCCAGGCCTCACATTGTGTCCTTGACAACGTATACATTGGCAGAAGTGGGCTAGAAAACCCCCAAACACCATCTTTAAAGTCCAGACTTGTCTCCCTGTGACTATTTTTGTTCGCACCTTTGAAGGAATCACTTGGACGAAAAAAATTCGAAAGTAATGAAGAAGTCGAGGAGCACGTGCGCAATTGGCAAACTTCATCATCATCATCATCATCGGCACTACAACCGGGATCCAGTCTTGGCCTTATTTAGCAAGTCTCTCCACCGGTATCCAGTCCTTATCCCAGACTTGTCAAATTGTCCATTTGTCCAATAATTTGTTTTTCCCGGCACCTTTCTCAGGATGTCACTACATGCATTGGTTCACTACTTGGCGGGTGCCAAAGTAGCTATCCAGAGGTGTCACCGGGAGACAGCTTGTTAACTTGGATCGAACAGGGACAAGGATCGTTCTGGCCTTCGCCGGGTTCAAAGCAGAGACTTTGCCCTATATGTTCGTTCCCATCCCCCTCAATTGGCAAACAACTTGCCCTAAATCTTTGTACGAACAAGGGATATTAAACCTTCCAAATCGGTGGCAAGAGCATGTAGATCACGGAGGGGACTATATTGAAAAATGTTGATAGCATAGCTAGTGTGTAACATTATTCAATAAATGTATAAATAGAAATTAAGGTTTATATTTCATTCACAGTCGTATATATACTTTCTAAAGCGAACGTTCATGGAAACGATGCGAAGAAGTGTCTACCTTTTACGTACTTAGACAGGTTGCATAGTTTGAGTAATGGTTTGAGATGAAAGTGATTGCACAACTAATATAAGGCGATGGTACGGATTTTTCAATGGTGTAGTCGTTTTTATGGAATAAATGCTTATGTCGAATATAAATGAAACAGATCCAAGATGGTTTGGTTCTCCGACACTAGCGTGGGCTCGGGTACTTCACTCGAATTGCACAACAAATGTTTCGTCTATTGTTGTAGAATGTGCTAAGCAATTAGAGTTGTGTACATTAATGTCGCCAAGAAGGACAATCCCAGAAGGTGTTTGGTTGATGTGTATCCACTGGACGATGTGTGAAAGATGTTCGAAGATTGTCGCCAGTCGATCCATGTTTCGGGCCAATGGAGGCAACAAAGAGCTTTTATGGAGCGCATCAGGACGATCTTCATCCAGGTGATGTCTAAACGATTAGGTTTTAATGCATATTACCTTTGGAAAGCCAACTCAGATTGGCTGAAGACATAAAATCCACTCTCAAAATAAAATCTTCCATCTGAGCGGTAACCTCGGCAACAAATATATGTCGAGTTGGGTCACGAGTTAACCCCAGTCTCGGTTAGGGCAGAAATTTCAGGCTGCGCTGTTTGTAACTATTTTACATTCGTATTATTGTTACAAAATGCGAATACTAATTGACTGAAGACAGTGATACGTCTACAACATTGTCTAAGATGTCTTCCAATCACATCGCAGTATCACAGGGTAGTATTTCACCTTACGACCCATTCCCCACCTGTTCCAATTTTTTATCGACCGTGTCCATCAGCCAATACGGTTAACAATATGACCAATATGGTCAATAATTTTTCCTGACTTTTCCACGGAGCCTAGAGTTTAAAGGGGAATTATTTCACCGGACTGACTATACGAACCCCACTTACCACTTGGCCTGTAGTTGCTTTATAATACAAGTCATACTCTAAGACTCCTCTCACACGACGTGACCTTAAACTAAGGCAAAAGTTATTGACGATACTGGATTTATGCTTTGTAAGAGCGGGTATATTTTGTAATGGAGCGCCACCGGTCGGTCAATTTCAACAAATAAGGGCTACCTACCCGCTACAAGCTCCTGTTTGACGATCATCTTTACTACTGGAACATGGGCAATTTTTGCAATCTGTTTTTACTGAATTGTACCTAAACCTATAGAGAACAATATCCTATAAGAGAAACCTTACTTACATTAATAATTTTTTTGTTGAAAGTTGTCGATGTTAAACTCTCATATCATTGCAAAGGTTCGAGGCGAAAAACCAATCGATGCCAATATAAGATGTGTGCTAAAGCCCGAAATAGGAGGATGTATTATTCTGTATTTATTTTCCACATGCCTCGCTAAATTCATGGGGAATTTTAACCCACACGTTTTTTTCCAAACGAATATTACGCCACATCACGATCAGTGTATGATTGTAGGCTTTTTATGCGACCTTGAATACACAAATGGTCTTACTTAAAGTTAAGTAAAATCAGTAATTTTCGATACCGTTGACATCTCATAATATCGACGATCCTCGAGGACTATAAAATTGCTTTTTACACATAAACGTTTACACAGAAGGAGATACTGAAGTTCCCTTAATAGTCAAGGCACATTGCGCAATTCAGCGCAAGAAAATGAAAATTTTGCAAAGAAATGAACTATTCTCAAAAGCACAGCTTATTTTCCAAAGGACATCTTATCTAACCCGACAAATCATTTCATATTTTTTAAATGCACTATATGCCATATAGGAAACGTACATATTTTTACTTGTCAGTGCAACTACGTTAATGTGCTCGTTTCGATGTGAAGCTAGTAATCTCTTTCTTTTACATCTTCCATTAAGATAACAGTAATGATCTATCAATCCAAGTTACTGGTCAGGACGTTGCACTTTAGGGGGTAAGTTTTATCACTAATCCAATCAAGCAGATTACAGTGATGAATATATCTATGCATTAGTATTTCCACAATTACTGCCAAGCTACCTAACAGGGACCCTAGAATCAGGGGACTCTCGTGGGTATCATTAATCAAAGTTAGTCTTAGTGGAGCATACTGCAGTGCTCGTTCGCTGCTCTATCTTAGAAACCGAAACTAAATTGAAATATCTCTACTTAACGGTGTAAGAAGAGAGACATTTTAAAACCCTGATTGTCTATCCCTCTTAATGCTGAACATTAATGAAGCGACAACAGCATCGGTGGCATGGCGGCGGAAGGAATGCTCCGCCACAGCTACAATTGATGTTTTTGCTGCACCCTGACATTGAAAAATAACACCACTCAGTGCCACTGACAGATTAGCGACATATTTTCGTGGTAGACTAAATTTCTAATAGGAAAAAAAAATTCACACAAAACACTATTCTCAGCTAGACAGACATGTAGTCAGACATACACGAAAATAAACCGACAAATATTCTTGAACACCGGCAAACAAGCGACGGGTGACAACCACTGGCTAAACAGCCATAAATCTAAATAATAAAACCGAATACAATAACAATGAATTAGAACAAAGGCCAGCCGATAGATAAAGCTCTTGGGCAGCACTTGGCCAAGGAAAATGGGGCAACAAAGCTGGCTACGGAAATAACAGAGCACTAATTAAGAGAGCATCGTTGACAGACCAGATGGCAAGATGACGAGTAGAGGAGCCAGAGATCCAGAATCACTCGTCGGCATCCAACCGACGAATTAAAATTCACTTTCCATTATGTCGAGCCGAATCATGGCTCAGGATGGATAATGAGCGACAGCATAACAACCGACGACAGTTTGTCCTCTTGTGGTGAATACCTAGTCAAAAGGACGTGCCGTGTTGCAGCATGTGCGTATCGGCTTATTGGGGCTCATCATTTCGAGGAACTTTATGTTTTCAGAACGTACTTCACCAATAATGTTCGTATAATTTCCCATTAAGACTCTGCACGGGACGAGCGCCGATATCCTCGAGCATCCTTTTAGTTCGACATTATGTTAGCTACAATCCCAGGTGATCCGTGTACGAGTAGTTCGATTGATGTGGGTTACCATCTGTCACCTGAAATGAAAAGGACATCTGCACGCATTGTTAACCCGGATTACTCGACAGATTGTCACCTCGGCCGTTAATCGAAATACATTTTCGGCTAACGTCTGGGTTAAAGAATGCGGGCTATATAAGGGGACGATGTCTTGGGAATTCCAAATTCCTGACAATTTCGATAAACTTCAACATTTTCGGCAGTTGGTTGCCACAAGATGACGGGGTTGTTATCTGTGATTTATGTAACGACAAGATATCAACGGGTTTCAGCCTTGGAACGCTAAAGAGACGAGACGAACTTTTGATTTGCGAAGTGAACCAATTGAATGACAATGAATTCTTAGGAAAGTGAATTGGAGCGCATGGTGGTCAACATTCGTTAATTATGATCAGTGTGGACAACCAAGGCTGTATACGGGTGGGTCACGTTAGTCGTGGGAATACGTACATAATTGCAAACTCATCAAATTCCCGGTCTCCATTAAGTGGATTTGAATGCTACACACGTATTCTACTATCACGAGAAAATTTTCGAGAGTCTTTCTATCTGAATTTCATAGAAATATTTTGGAGATGATGATAACAAGGCATACTAAGTTGGATGATGTTATATCTGTTTAGGCGCAATACATTGTGCGTGGGATCCCTTTAATTAAAAGTACAAAATTCCCTTTCTAACTTGTAGTTCATATAGCAAATGACATTGAGACGTTCCCAATACTGAGCTGGAAATAACAGAAGTGTTTTCGTAATTTCTTACTCTTCGATATTATTTATTGTTTTTGCAATCTGCAAACGAAAGAGGTTATCGGTAAAAGAAATTGGAAGGATATGTATTATACTATTTGTGGGTTGAGCTCTAATCAAAATGCTCTTTTGACTGACAAACACAAAGACTCAGTTCTTTAAAATAGATGGTGCAAGAATGGTGTTCAAAATTTCACTGTAAAAACGAAAGAGCCAAACCCTTAATATGTCCCTGTCTGAGGGAAATGTGTGTCTAAATATCTGAACGTGAATCAGACCTCGTCCACTACTTGGACTAAAGGACTGATTATTTTTGTTTAGCTTTTGCCGCATCGGTGTTTTTTTTTCAAGTCATTCGAGCGGGGCAAAGATGTTTATGATTACAGCGTAAAGTGTTCATCTTAAATAAAGTTGCCAAAAACAAAAACACAATGTTTTCATAAATGAAATAATACTCCTTGCAGTCTAGCTACAGGGTGGGCGTTAACTAAGTACAATTTTTGAAAAAATTATATGGCGGCGATGTCGTTGGGAGTTCCAGAACGTAGAACTTTTAGTCGCCATGCGGCCGTCCACAGAGAATTTCCGAATCCGAGTTGAACAATGTCAACAAACTGGAGTCATTTGGATAATAAAGTTATATATGATTAAAATTTCGTGTTTTTGTAGCTTCTAAAAATATGACTAAAATTATTAATCCATGTTTATATTTTTATTACATATCCCAGCCTGTACATTCGCTTTTTGTTTTTGTACACCAAACACTAATACGAATAAGGTCAATGTCAAAATAGAGGGTAAGGCTAATAACCTTGCCCGAAAAAACAAACTATTATGGAAAATTTAACAAGCCTCGGGACTTGGTAAATAGGACCAAGCCCGGATCCCGGTTAAAGTGCCGATGATGATGATGAATGTAGAAGTACAGCGTCAGCAGAAGACGTAGAGGTATTGTGGGGGTTCTTCAAAGATACACAAAGAACCACCCATAATTCCAACCCCTACTCCCTTTACCAACCTGCAGTTACCTGCAAGCGTTTCCTTTCGAAGGACACGTAATGCACATCACTCAATATTCCCTGTAAAAAATTCTCTAACATTCATGCATTCAATCCATCATCCGAAATTCTGGAAAAGAATTCTTTACTACACACAAGCATCATCATATATTAGGAAACCTTATCGGCGCCCTTGTCAGCCAGCGTACACACTCGAGCGCAGCACATTTTCCTGGCTTATACACAGTCTCGGCAGCCTTTTGTCCAATCGACAAAAGCAGTTTTCGCATCTAGCGACTAGCCGCCACGAATCGAATTCTATAGCATATAAACATGCATACAAAGAATTCGACCCTATCCGCCAGCAAGGATACAGTGCATAATCACCATTGTATACCTAAATTCCTTTTAGCACCTAGTTCTCCTAATTGCTTGCAGACTATCTACGCAGCTGCGCCATCTCTCCTATGATGTCCTTTGTTCTTTCCTCCTTTCTCAGTTTCGTTTTCCCATGACCTCGTTGCATGAGTAAACAATGGATCAATTAGCACACTAGCTAAGATCGACCCAGAGAGATACTCTCCAATTCACCACCACAAAGAGAAACTTCACGTTTCTCTCAAGAAAAGAAAAGTCACCCTCAGCTGACAGAGGACTCACCTCGAGGGTAATAACTGAGTACCACACTCGAAATCCAACCACCACCTAGTCGAGTCGTCTACCATCCACCAGCGAGACGTGTTTTAACCGCGAGCGCGAGTCCGGGAGTCTTCGACATAATTAAGTAGTGTCTTGTTGGTGTTTTAACGAAAGACCTAGTGTTTACAAATTAATTCAGTATAGTGCACTAATCGGGATCATTAACTAGTTATCCCAGAATATTCAATTCAATAGAAAATCGATGTGACTAAAGAACATGTTGCGTGCATAAAATCGGTATTCAATAGTCCCCCAGATAAAAATTACATTAAGTTTATACAAAATTGTTCATTACTGTTGTGAAAATAAATAAACCTCACCAATAAATGTTAATCACTGTTAAACCATAACAAGGACGAATTTAAATATTATTATTTACTTATGCAAATAACAACCTAGTGTTTCATTTTCTCTTTATATTAACGGTTAGGGGCGGAGTTTTGGTTTTTTGTGAACAATTTTCGGCGTAGCGCACGGTAGGGATATTAGTGAACCCGTGCCCGTGCTGGCATCCTGACTTTTACTCAGATTAGCCTCAAATGCTGTCTAATCAATTCTCTCTGTTCTATTAGAGAAGGCAGGGAATTCGTACGTTTCCTGGGTTTATGTGAGATGAATCGAATTGAGTAGATAGGCGCGGTCAACCGAGCCGAACTTTTGCCGATGAATAAATAATATCAGCTGGGATTCTACGCCACCTCAAGGGTTGTTGGGTCGATTAATTTGGGACGGTTAATGTAAGGGGGCGGGATCAATGGGTTTTCCCATCCCAGACCGAAGGAAGCCACGTTGAATATCTTCGATTCTACGGGTATGGATCTTTTGATATAGGGTCCATACCTGACTTCCATATTCTACTAAGGGACGGACGAAGGAAAGATAAAGGGATCGAGTCACGTAGGAATTGGAGAATAGTGTTTCTCGAGCCCGAAGACGGGGTTGGCTTTCGGGATTATCTCATCAATATATGAGAACAAGTTAAGCTCGCTGTCACATATAATCCCAAGATCTCTGATAGTTTGGACAATGGTTAGGGGTTGGTTATGGAGCAAATATAAGCGGGGAGAAGAGAAAATGCGCTTACGACTATAGGTTATAGATTGGCATTGGACCACAATCATGCTAATTGTTCTATACGGATACGAAACATGACCCCTCACAAAACGGGAAGAAAACAAATTCCGCGTATTCGAGAATAAAGTTTTAAGGGGTATCAACCACGAATTGGAAGAGCTATACCGCAAACCTACAATAGTGAGTTTAATCAAGTCGCGAAAGTTAAGGTGGGCCGGACACTTGGCGCGAATGGGCAACGATGGGATATAGAATTCTTGACAGTAAGCCAATAGGAAAGAGACCGAGCGGACGGCCGCGACGGAGATGGGAGGACAATGTTAGGTTTGATCTCGAGGAGATTCGATCGGATGGTCGAACGTGGAGGAAGAGCGCACAGGACTGGGAACAATGGCGGAGTCGAGTCGGTGAGGTCATGAACTTCCGGGTTCCTATAGGCCAATAAATAATAAAATAATAATTGGGAGATATTAGGCACGAAGCCGTTTTTAATACATCAGACTGAGAAGTTGTCGAAGTCAGTTTGCAGCAGTTCAGAATCAAGTGGTGAACCGATGATCTTATAGAATTTAGTGCCATCAGCATATAGAGACACGCAGGAATTCTTGATGACCTTATCAATGCCGTTAACCATTAATATTGTAGCGAGCTTAGGGTTCGCTGGATTAATTATTTTAAAATAAATAAGAGCCGTTAAATCGATTTTGAATTAGTGTAATACTTTATTAGTCCGTTAATAACAACCGTTACTTTTTACCGTACACTTAACGATTTCTTGACATCGCTTCCGTACTTATCGCGCCTTTTACTGCTTACTTCTCACTCGAGACATATCGCTTGCTTCACTGTCTTACTTATCTCTAACTTAACTTATTCTTCCGCTCTGCGTGCGACGTATTTATACCGTTTTTCCTCATTCTGATTTGGTGTATCGTTTCCGTCCGTTCCATAGTCTTGAATGTTCTATTCCAGTTTTCCAGTACTTCCTAAAATAATCTAGTACTTTGTTTCGGACTTTCTCGAAGATTCCAGTACTGATTGTCATATGCGTCACAATATAAATAGGAAAGTTGTTGTGGATTCGCACTGGATGCAAGCTGCGAATTCGCAACTGAAGGGACAGTAGTAACAACAGTCAGCAAACAGTTGTCATAACAACGGAAACAATTAACTTAAAACAAACGAACTGTCATTCTTTTTAATCAATAGAAAAACTCTCTTTTAGTAGCTGCTCTTGCTTACAACATCACAATTATTTATAATCCCATTACACCCAGTGAATCTTGTAATAATCGTAATATTTAATAACTTTAAACCAACCCGAGTTATTTGTGGTATTCTGGATGAGGATTATTTCTGAGGTACAACAGCAATCACAGGTAATCATTTCCTTTGAACAAACAAATATTAGCAGTTGATTCTAGTGGAGTCCACATTGTTCCTGACATCATTTCCCCGGTCCAGCGACCATACCTTGGGTGGTGGACACTTTGTATTACTCAAATACAAACAGAAGTCATTAAGGCTTTCTTGAGGGGCTCCAGAGTTAGCCTGGAAGGGGTTGGATATCAAGGATCTGAACCAAATCTAATAAAGTCCATTCTTAAGATAGGAAAATTTGATCAGGATGGGATTGTGGAGTATTTTGTCAAAGGCTTCACTGAGATCGGTTGAAACCATATCGAGCTCTTTGCCATCTTCTAGTGCTGAAAGTGTAAAGAAACTGAATTCGATAAGGTTGGTGGTGGTTGATCTGCCAGTGAGAAAGGTGTGATGTCGCTTAGAGGTAAGAGGGATTTGCAGCAAAAGCTTATAGTTTCATATGAAATGCTTTCAAAAATTTTGGGTAAATGGGAAAGTGTGGCAATGGGGCTATGGTTCGTTACATCGTCGTTAGGTCTCTTTTGATTAATGGAGGTGTTAAGACACGTTTTCAAAATGGAGAAAGGGGAAAATTTGAAAATTTTCGAAAGGGGAGCAGAGAGAATGGATAACCATTTTTGGAATACAATTGCTGGGATACCGTCTGGCCTGGACTAATCTCGTCTCGCAGGTTAGAGAGGAAAATGTAGGTGGTTTCGGAGGCGGTGCTTGAGAGTATGGGTAGAGTGGTCATAGTCGAACGAGGTTGAGTTGGGTTTGACATTTCGCAGTATTCGCGAAAGGGATGAAACCATATGAAGTCCGGTGAGGGGGAATGCAGAGAAGCCAGGGATTACGCATAATCCGAGGGCTTGTGTTCAGAAAAATTAAGTTAAGGAGATAGGCGCACTCGACTTAACCGTAGAGGATCTGATAAATGAACATTATGTCAGCCGGGGCCCTGCGTTCCTCAAGGGTTCTGAGGTCTATTAATTTGAGGCGGTTAATGTACAGGGAAGGGGTTTTCCCACCCTAGGCCTCAGAGAGCGAACCAAAGGAAACGACATTGAATATTTTCGATTCTACGGGTATTGATCTTGTGATAAGAAGACCATATCTGGCTAGCATGTACAAGCAGTGTACGGAAAAAGGTAAGGTAAAGGGCTCGAGTTACGTAGGGGTCGGAAAATTCCTTATACAAACTTTTCACGAATCCGAGGGCAGAGTTGGCTTTCCGGATCGTCTCATCAATGTGAAAGAAGAAGTTAAGTTCCCTCTCGAAAAAGATCCCAACGTCTCGAATAGTTTGGACACGGCCCAAGGGTTGGTTATGAAGAGAATGGGAACGTGAAGATGACTGAATATGTTTACGGGAATAGGTTATAGATTGGCATTTAGCGATGTTAAGTACGTGGATAATGGAGTGTGTCTCAGGAGCGGTCTCTTCAGTTGATGGAATAACCCAAAGTCACATAGTGCTCAATCGAGAAATATGGTTGTGGAACGATACTTGTCGAATTTTTAGTAAAAAAACTCCCCTACAGCCGATGTAGTAAGAGATTATTATCGTGATGCAAAACCCATCAGTTGTCTTTCCCAATTCCAGCGTTTGGACATCAGAACCGACGAGCCTGGAAGGCTGGCGGAGATGCTCACTGTTAGCCGTAATTTGACTCAACTTGTGGAGGATTCTACGCTAGTGCCGGATACCCGAGGTGATTATGCAAACACCCTGGATCGGTTTTTGCCGAGCATTTATTCCGTAGAGGTTGCTGCGCCACCGAGAAACTTAGATCACTGCTTGGTGTTGGTCGCGGAGCTGCATTTCAAATGAATAACCGACCTAAGCAGCTTCGCAATGTATGGATGTATGGGACTGCTAAATGGGACGATTTGCGAGATTTTTTCCCATCCTTTCCGTGGTCGGAGGTGTTCTTTGGAGACTCTGATGTTTACGCTTGCGCGGAGTCGGTCACGAAGATTATTCTACTGGGAATGGAGATCTACATTTCGCATTCCATCAACGAAATTCATCTGATAAACCTTGGTTAAATAAAAAAATCGAGCCGATTGCAGCGGCAAAAAATAGAGCTTTTAAACAATGGCGCTTCAATCTCACCGAGGTGAACAGAACGAATTTTGTTAAAATCAGAAACGCGTGCAATCAGGCAATTGATACCCCGAGGAAGGCTTACAATGACAGAGTGACAATAAACACCTTGAGTGCCCACTGGTTCGTGCCCCTTCTACTCAATGGCAAGGGCTGTCAGCAGTAACTTCACTTCCTCTTCTTTTCCCCCGTTAGTGACGGACAGTGGGACGTTAGTCACAAATTCAAAAGATAAAAGTAATTTATTTTCCGCGAATTCAAACCTCGATGCAGGTCTTTTGGAACCACTTGGTTTTTTTTTTTCTTTCTTTTATTAGACTTCTCTCGGGAGAGGCGAACCTATAGCGCCGAGTGGGCGCCCCGAGATGCCATAAAATAACTGTTGCAGTTCTTTTTGAACAATTGCAGGTTGTAGCGCTCCGGGAACACTCCTGTGGGAAGGGAGTTCCACAGCTTCCCCGCTTTGTAATGGAACGAGTTCTGATGCAGGGATGTTCGTGCCGAACAATACCAAGAATCTCCGAAGAACAGCACCCGTGATAATATCTGTAAAACAGACAGAGGTCGGCTACGCGCCTTCGATGTGATAGCGACTGTAGTCCTGACGTCAGCGCCGAGTCCTCGATCAGGCGGATCGCTCGTCTCTGTATGCTCTCAAGTAGGTCGGTACGGTTTTCGATGCGGGGTATGAGGGCCCGCCCGCGTACTATTCAACACATTCTATGTGGACTGGACTGTAGAAAGGCAACAGGCCCGGACGAAATATCAGCAATAGTACTTAAGAAATGTGCTTCAAAACTGTCGCCGGTTGTTAGCACATTCTTTCGCTTATGTTGTCCACGGGGGACCATTCCTACCTGCTGGAAAATCGCTCGACTTCAACTATTGCCAAAGAGGGAAAAAACGTCTTTCCCACAAAATTACCGGCCGATGGCATTACTGTCTATGTTATCTAGGGTGAAAAGGCCATCAATGCCGAGTGAGCGGCAGGGTGAGTCAAGAGCGGTCGCATTGGATATCTCCAAGGGTTTTGACCGCGTCTGGTACGGAGAGCTGCTGAGCACTTTCCCAACAGCCTTGCGACTGGAGAAGGAGCTTCCTCGAAATTCGATCGATCCGGCTTGTGGACGGCGAGTGTTCGGATCTGTATCCTGTTAATTCCGGGGAGCCTCAAGGCTCTATTTTGATTCCAACCTAGCTTTGCTCCACATAAATTATTTGTTGGAGTCAACGGGTAATAAAATGTTCAGTTTTGCGAATGATACTAAGCTTGTTTCCTTTTTTCGATTAGTGCATTAACGCCACACTAGCTGAGATGTAGCCAGATCGACTCTCTGAATTGGGATCTGGATAGGATTCTGCAGAGGAGAAAGACCAAACTCATCGACTTCAACGAACACACAATATACAACATTCTCGAAGAAAAGTGGATCATCGGTACCACAGCTAATGAAGAATGACCAGGCCCCCGAATCTGACGAAAGCATCATCATAATCCGCTGGATCGCACCACTTTGCGGTTCGTCTCCGGTGCAAACATATCTGCATCAGAACTCGTTCCCCTACAGAGTATGAAACCTGTTATAGTGAAGAAAGAAGATGCGCCGATAGTGAAGAATGTGTGATTTGAACTGATGCTATGACGGTTAGAATCACTAAAAATTAAACCAATGCGCTACACATCGGGCCATTGCCGCGTATACGAATTCGATTTCTAAACTCAAGTACACTCAACTGATGTGGAATTGTTATATCATCGCTATGGTATACGGCTGTGATACTTTTGCTTATTCGAATTTCCTTTCGGTGCTCTTCACTATTTGCTGTCATATTGTGTGTGTATCTGTTAGAAACGCCACACTGTTACCTCTGCGCGAGTGTTTCCAGGGCATTACAACATGCAACTGTTCAAAAAGAACTACAACAGTTATTTGAACGTATCTCGCTATAGGTTCCCCTCTTCCAAGTGAAGTGTAATTAAAAAAAAAAAAAAAAATCTGGCTAAATTGAGGTGGCTTTCAACGGAAGAGGATGATGGGTGCTTCGAGCGCTCTTCGTTTTCCATTCGTTCTCGACCTTCCTTCAACTGTTCGTACCACTTGTAGACATTTCTTTCCGATAAAGCCTGCTCATCAAAGGCTCTCCTCAATATGCTTCACGTTTCTCCGATTTCATAGCACATTTTAAGAATTAATATAAAAAAATGAGAAAAAAACAGCAGTCAGAATTGACACGGAGACATCCCAGTGTTACCATTTCAGAAAAAAAAGTCTCACATTCATGTTGAAAATTGGTCTTACTTTGTGAACACCTTCTCACTTTTGCGCGTTCATCTCCTAACGCACGATCCATAGAAGCAAAAATGTCCGTCGACCTAAATACTGGCTAAACAGTATTAGCGCAAAAAGATAGCTAATGTATTATCCCTAGAAAAAAAACACGGGAAGAACATCGGTAGTGGGATGCAAGCATTGCGATCCTTGCTTCTTTCCATTTACACTCCGACGATTATCAGGCAATGTGGGCGAAAACCAGACAGCGTGGATGATAAATCATACATGAATTTCGTTCCAAATAATGCAATTTTTTTTCTTAGAACCAACGTTTTCGATGATGACTTCTCACCATTCTCGCTGCAATTTTTTCATTCTCTCCGTCTAGTTCTTGAGCCTAAAAGCGCAAAACTGATCAAGGTACATTTCGTTGGTGTCTGATCAGCAAACGATTTTGTTTGGAAGAATAGAATAAGAATAAAGGGGATGCTGAGATTGCAAGGTGTGGCGGTCGTGGTGGGTGGGGAAAAAATCCCGACTAACCTGCATTCATTTTTGCTGTGTAATTTTTAAGGTGTGTGGTCTGGTGTTATCATGATGGAATACTACACCTTTGCGATTAATCAGTTACAGACGTTCTATAGACATGGAGCTTTATATTACGTGATAGCAGTTTACTGACTGCATGCCCACTAGCGTTGCCGGGGTGTAGTCTTTTGTTAATTTCCTTCGACATTTCGTTACTGGCCGTCAGTATTGTTCCCAGCTATTTAAATTCTTAGACATTTTCAAATATCTTGCCCCTGATGTTTATGTGTGTTCTCTGAGGTCCACCTGCTCTTGCCATAATCATGTATTTCGTTTTGTCTTAATTTATTGCTAGGCCCACCTCTTCTGCCACTTGCATGATGATTTCACTGTTTTTGCTTAGAGTTTCTAGATTATCGCCCAAAACGGCGATGTCATCCGCTTATGCGAGCACTTGTGTTGTGACCCCGTTCAAGGATGATCCGGTCATGTTGTCGTCTTGTACCTTTCTGATTACATACTCGAGCACAAGGTTAAAAAGACCGGTGATAGACCCTGTTTTAGTCCGTCCCGGACTTCAAATGGTTCTGAGAGGTGGCTTTCTATTATAACTCGCCCTTTGTTTTCGTACATGCAGATTTGCATGAGGGCGGCATATTTTTTTCGGGATTCCCAGCTCAACTACAATATGGTAGAGTTTGCCCTGCGACTGAGTCGAAGGCTTTTTTGAATTCAACGAACCGTTGGTGAACCGTCTTTCCGTTCCCACTTCTTTTCCAGTAGTTGCCTTATTGTGAACATTTGGTCGCTCGTTGACCGATTCCTACGGAATCCGCATTGGTAGTCTCCCAATATGTCTTCTGCGTACGGTGTGATTCTCGCCCGTATGCCATTTGTTGATATTTTGTATGTGGTTGGGAACAATGATATTCCTCTGTAGTTTTCGCAGTCAGATCTGTCACCTTTTTTGAAAATGGGGATGACTATTGAGGTTTTCCATTCTTCCGGAGTGACTTTCTTATCCCATATTGTTTTAATCAGTTGGAGGATCTTTCGAGCGGTTGCCTCTCCTCCATGCTTCACAATGTCTGTCGGTATGCAGTCCACTCCGGGGCCTTGTTGTTTTTCAATCGGTTTATTACTATTGCCGTCGAAAGAGGGCTCTGGGGTCTGAGACTCGGCTGTATGTACGTCTGGTGCGTTTATTTGTGGTTGATGGGTGCGCACATTGAACAGGTTTTCAAAGTACTGCTTCCATCTTGTCACGATATTGTTTATGTCTGTCACCAGACAGCCGTTTGTGTCTCGAATTATTTTGGCTCTCCCTCGGTAGCCATTTCTAATTGAATTTATGTCGGCATACATACCTCTGATATTCTTTGCTCTGGCATTTTCTAGGATTTTTTCGATCCGAGTCTTCTCCCATTTGCGTTTTTTGCGTTTGAAGAGTCTCATTGTCTCTTTTCGAATTGTCGCGTATCTTTCTGCGTTAATTTCATCATATCTTTCTAAGTGGATCACTCCGAGGCGTTAACGTTGCTCGATCTTCGTCCTGTATTCATCGCCAATCAAAGGTTTGATCTTAATTGTTTTCCTAAATCCTAATACTTTTTGGGCTGTTTGTTTGATTGTGTCTCTGATCAATGTCCATTTAGTGCCCAGATTATTGGTTTCCTCTTTCTCAATACTCCCATTCTCTAGGATGCTAAATCTATTCGTTAGTTTGTGGAGTATTTCACTTAATTATGTGCCGGCATTGGCAAGGTTAAATAAGCTTCCTAACCTGTTCACTTTACGACGCACCCACGATGCTGACGGTAACATTCAGCTGTCCAACTGGTTACTGCCACTGTTCCAGCAAAGAAAATAAAACTCGCGGAAATGTTGATATTGTATAGTGACTTGTATTGTTTGTTACTCTTGATGTGGTTTTTTTACATGAACACTTAACAATTGTTTGTTACTCTTGATGATTGTTTTTTTACATGAACACTTAACAATTTATTGACTGCTGACAAAGGTTAATTTCGCGCGCCAGGACATTCGGTATCAAGTTTCTTACATCAACACATAACAATGACATTCCGTATGAGGTTTTTTTCATTAACACATAACAAGGACCTTCAGTATGAGGTTTCTTACTTAACACTTAATAAGGACATTCGGTCAACTTTTGGGGCGCACTCCTGGTGACTCGACTCCTTTACAACACTTTCATCGACTGAACTACTTTGCGCGCGGATCACCTTGTTGGCTCGTGATGCGAGCTCATGGGTGGTCGAACCGTGGGAATGAAAATTCCTGAAAAAGCATCTTCGGGATAAGTATTTGCAGTTGTCCAAATACTACGTTAGGGATTAGGATACATTTGGGATAATTACACAATGATGGTTGTGTTTACAACCATGTTAATTGTGTATTGCAATCCTAGGGAGTCATGGGTCGAATTCCAGTGTGAGTATTTACACTGGCATTGAATTCGGCTCTTGGCAGCTAGGCGCGAATTGCGCCGGTGCTTTGAAGATTGCATAAAAGCCGCCGTGAGTACTGGTGCAACATGAAAATCTGTTGCGCACGTGTGGGACAGTAAATGCAGGCAGACAGGGGTTCTGCTGATTGTTTTTATAATCCACTTCGGTTATCTAGTATGGCAACCGAAATGTTTTCCTTTTAGAACAATGCTGAGATGCATTGATGTATGCGGTACTGGCGTACCGAATTTCTTCTAGGGAAATTTATATAACGCGTTAATTGCGTGAATGTCCTTGATGGGCAGATGCTTGATGTTGGATGCTATTTGCATAACCGAAAGGTAATGCAATCGGTAGGAGAATGCTTGGGGAAGTTATTGCGCTTGCATGGTAAAAATGATGAAATTAATGGAGCTTTAGGAGGGAAGATTTTGAGGTAGATTGAAAAGGTAGCAGTGGCGTTGGTAGATACGCCACAAGTTCCTCTTGATATTCAGTCTTTTTGCGCAGGGCTTTTAGTTTATGAGTGTCGAACTTTTGGCTCGTCTCCCGTGACTGGCCGTGCGGGTTTGCTGCGAGTCGACTCCTAATTTCGCCCATCACTAGAAGATGCTCGGAGTCGCAATCTGCTTCTTTATATGATCTTACGTCAAGGATATTCGAGTGGTGTCTTTTGTCTAGGAGGAAGTGGTCTATTTGGTTACGCGTTACGCCGTCGGGTGATATCCATGTGGCTTTATGAATTTGCTTGTGCTTGAACATCGTGCTTTTCACTAACAGATCTTTTGATGCTGCGAACGTGATAATTCGAATTCCATTATCATTTGAAACGTCGTGTAGGCTTTCTTTACCTATAGTTGGTTGGAAGATGTCTTCCTTTCCAATTTTTCATTGAGGTCGCCGAAGAGGATTTTAACATCGAATGAAGAGATCCCATCAAATACTTCCTCTGGGGTTTCGTAGAACGTGTTCTTCGTTTTTTCGTCCGTAGATTCAGTTGGGGCGTGTACGTTTATAAATACATAATTGTACCATGGTCCCTGTATGTTTAGCACCGATATTCGGTCATTAATAAATTGCACATGTTTTACATGGGCCGTAACCTTCTTGCTTATGATGAAGCCGGTTCCGAGGTTATGTGCATCGGTACCTCCACACCCCAGTGCAAAACCGTTGGTTTCGATTACTTGATGTGGGAGTCGGACTTCCTGAAGCGCGACGATGTCCATTTTATATTGTTTCGCGTTTTCTACGACCGTCTGTATAGCGCCTGGTTTATATAACGTTCGAATATTCCACGTCCCGACGTGTATATCGCGCTTTTTCCGTTGTTCCCTACGTCTTCTTTCTGCCGAGTCAGTGTTTTCTTGATGATATGTTCCCATGTGGTAGTGTCGGCTCATCACACCTACGCCTACCGGGTTTTTCTTGAGATTGGTTTTTGTATATTGATTATTCAATTTTGTTCCCACGAGTCTTGGGGTTTCAAATAGTCTGCCACATCAGAGCCCCTCTTTGATATGGTAAGGTGTGCTTACTGCTCTGACTCGACCCGGTGTCAGAGAGGCGCCGTTATAATACAACCGGTATACCCCTGGCTGCAAACCATCCAATGGGCACGGTGACGCGTAACACCCTGGGTTAGGTCTGACATGTGTGGCCCTACTGGAAGCGTATGCTTCCGTCAGCATAGCCTGAGTGATTCATTATAGTTTAAGCCCCCGCATCACGCCAAGGTTTCTGCCAAGCGAGGAGTCCTTTTCAACTAGTACTTCAAATCACAAGCTTCGCGGGCCATATTCGCTTCTCATATCTCCGGAACGAGACTTGGTAAACCATTCCTGTGCGTTGCGTTTTGGCTTAGTATTTCGTCCTGCGTATCACCACATATCTTTCGATGGGCGCCCGTAACTCACTTGCCATTCTGGAAGTAATAAAGCTAAATGTCTTATGCTCAAAACAAGTAATAAAGCAAAATACGTCATGTTTGGAGGGGGTGTAATATGTATAATGATCAACTTTAACAGATAGAATGAAGACTCTGTTAGCTTTTCAAAACATATACTGGTTACCAGATTCAGACCACCAGAAAGTAACAAGGGATGACAGAATTATGGGACGAACCAATAGTTATGATGTGCATATTACAAAAGAACTACGAATACTACAAATTTAGGGTCGTTTGAGAGTGCATGTTTTAATGTACCCTGTTCCCCTTTTCTTCTGGTAATTATTTCATTAATTACTTTTTCCCAGCTTAACATTAGTTAAAACATATTTGAAGGGATTTATAGGACAGCTGTTGAATAATTCATATAAATTATAATTTCCGCACTAATTTAATATAAATGATAATATTTTTGCTAACTTAATTCGACATTTCTATATCGATATCGGGTTGGTTTTTTTTTTCGGGCCAAAATATTAAAGGCCCTTATTCCATCTGCTCTGTCCACTGCTTATGTGTCACATTTCATTGCCAAACCTGCACTGTACTGAATCATTAATGGAATTCATCGACCAGATCCCAGAAGCAGATCAAGAACTTTTTAAGATCAAACCTTCGGTATTCAAGCCACATATTACAAGGAGGTGTAAAGTTATAGAGAATCGGTGCTGAAAGATTGGCTGATTAAAAGATATATGACTTGGTATGTTGTTGATATCATTGATGGGACTTCTTACTGACGTAAAATCGTTGATGTGTCAACGAGTTTCATTTAGATAACAATGTTTATAACATTCCCGACGAGAA
The DNA here is from genome assembly GCA_963931805.1 of Microdon myrmicae. NCBI lineage: Eukaryota > Metazoa > Arthropoda > Insecta > Diptera > Syrphidae > Microdon > Microdon myrmicae. The sequence goes on along the minus strand of OZ007496.1, from coordinate 171,072,164 downwards.
TAAAACAATAAAAACACTACGATAAATGTACAAGACAAAATAAAAAATCGGTCAAAATGACACGTCTAATTTGTAGTTGTTAAACATGACTATATTCGTTATTGTAATTAATAATTTTAATTGAGCGAGTTGATTCGCCTGTCATGTGTGTTTTATAATAGAGCGTTCGTGTTTGTTCTTTGTTCGCCTCCTTGATTTGTCTCCATGAATCCTATATTTGTCTAGATCAAAAATTGATGACAAACTGAACATCCGAGAATCTCTTAGTTGCACTTGTTAAGTTAAAATAACCAAACAAACTACAAAAATACAAACAATCTAGTATTTGCTGTCGCTGCCAAAACATCCACAGATTCAATTGTCTGTATCGCCATTTCGGGCAAACTGTCGATTTATGCACCTGGTGTTCCAATCTATTGCCGCGTCGCTTTCAAACACAAGCAAAACAAAAGGAGGTAAAAAACATTCACAGCAAAGTGGAACAGAAAGAATTGCATTAAAAAAGGAGAGCAGCTGTTTCGTTCGACGACGAGATAAACATTCAACCAACATCCATTTGTACACCTCTCTTTGCCAACATTGCCATTCTGAAGCACAATCTCACCCCCTGCGTTGTCGCATTCATGCTGGAAACAAAGGCATCTGTGCAAACAACAGACCCTGGGGCCATCCGCAATACTGTCTAGTGAAATTACTGCCGAAAGGCAACACGCGCCAATGTATACAAACCGTTTTCGAGACTGCAATCTTAGATAACTGCCACCCATCCACCCTACCGCTCAGTGTGCCTCCCTCACTCCCGTTATGACTTAAGGGGTGATGGCATGCAAAAGTGGGGCTGATGAAAACGGACTAACTGCTTGTATTTTATGCCCCCTAAGGGGCTGTCGAACATCGAGTGGATGTCAAATCATTGTTTTCCAAAACAACACAAAAGTGAAATCATGCCGAATTCGTTTGGCTACGTAATAACGACGGTCAGAGTATCCACAAAATTAGTCGACTTTCGGTGGCGTATTGTGGGCCACTTTAAGCAGATTATGAAGCCGAAGTCTCAAGTCGACTGCGATTACGTGGTTTTGGTTGATGTGTGCACCATTCTACTAATTGGGCACTCCAACAGGCACGTGGGTTGTGACGTTCAGTCTTTCCCCAGCCCGCCGTTTGTATACCATAACAACGACATCGACCAAGGGAACAACAACTGAATTCAACCGGAAAAGGCGAAAATATATCAAACAATGCTCTGGAGCTCCTTTGAAAACGAGAACAGGGTTTGATAGGGGCAGCTACCAATCTACCTTTCAAACAGGTAAACTTCCAGTTGTACACCAAAAATATTTTTTTTGTTTGACAAATTTTCTGCACCCCGGGACAGGAATTGATGTAGTGTACTCGCGTGTGGGAAACGAAACACCAGCGGGGCGAGGCATAACACAGCAGTAGCATAGCGGTCAACCCACAGGGGTTGCATTTACGATATAACTGGGTGGTGGCTGGCTAATGGTGCTTATACTGGAGTCGGAATAAAAAAAAAATCAGAAAAACATTATTTTTGCTCCAAAAGATACAATGGGTTTTTACTTGTCCTCTGTCACTGGTTCGGCGTACTGCAGTGAATTGAGTTGGCAACAACTTTATTTCATGCCAAGAGACGAGAAGACAACGAGGACAACGGCGGACGCCAGCGATAGAATGAGTTTACGACACCATGCAGTTCTGAGAGGCAAATTAATTAAGTGACATAAATTTCACTTATTTAAGGAGTAAATTACTATCGGATCGCCCATCAGTTTCACTTTGCCAGACACTCCACAACCAGGGCACGGGCGGCAGCTCCAAAATGAGTGTGAAGCACCAGCAGGGAAGCACTCAAGCACCTTTTGGCGAGGCATTAAATGCTGGATATCTGCTGGAAAAAGAGCCACGGATAAGTTCACGATATGAAATGAATTTAAGGTTACCGAGGTACCGTTAAATAAGGAAACAAATATCGAAAATTTAAGTACGAAAGATTTATTTATGGGGCGAATTTGTTTTGCAGACATGGGCACCTTGATGGGATCATGTTGAGAGATGCTCTTAATAACGCTTATGTAAATCCCCGACTCCGCATAGTTTGTATAGTGATTGGTTTTCAGTGCGGTTGTTGGACAGAAAAGATACTGCTAGCTTCAAAAATTTATAACAGCTCTCTGAAGTTTAGCGAAATGATTCGGACCCTAGCGCCACTGGGTCAAGAGAAAAGGTAAGTTAAATAAATGGTCGGGAAAAGTACGTGATATCTATACGATCCAATCTGCCTTATCGAACTGATTATTCTCACTATTGAAGGCTTCGGATATAGCTCTTCCAATTCGTGGTTGTGGAGTTTTTTCCATTGTCCTGTCTCTTCGTCATATTTACCACCAAAGATACTCATTAAAACTTTATTCTCCAATACGCGGAATATGTTCTTCTTGTTATGTAAGCGCTCATGTCTCTCATTCGTATAGAACAATCGGCATGATTCATCATTATCATCATCGGCACAACAACCGGCATCTGGTCTTGGCCTTATTCAGCAAGATCCGAGGTTTGTTGAATCTTTCATAATAGTTTGTTTTTCCTGGCAAGGTTATTAGCTTTGCGCCAACATTTCTCAGGATATCGCTGCATGCATTAGTGCACTACTTGGCGGGTACCAGCGTAGCTATCCAGGGGTGTCACGTGGAGACTCCATGTCAACGTGGATTGAACAGGGACAACGATCGTCCTGGCCTTCGCCGGGTTGAAAGCAATCAGTGACTTTGCAATCAATCGGCATAATTGTGGTTCTATAAATACGGACAACAGTTTCAATTTCAGCAGTTTACTGACTGACTGATTTCCTTTGACATTTAGTTACTAGCCGTATTGTTTTTAGAGATTTAAACTCTTTAACGTTTTCAAATATCTTATCCCTGACGTTTATGTGCGTTTCTGAGGTCCACCTGGCCACGGCGTAATCATACTTTTTGTATTGTGTTCAGTTATTTCTAAGCCCTCCTCCTCTGCCGCTTGCATGATGATTTCACTATTGTACTTTCATTTACCGCTTGCATATTATCGCCAAAAACAGAGATGTTATCCGCAGGTGCGAGCAATTGTGTGACTCCGTTCGAGGATAACCCGGCCATGTTGTCGTCTTGTACCTATCTGATTATACACTTGAGTACGAGCTTAAAAAGGCATGGTGTCGCGTTTACTCAACCGGGAATATGTCCGTGGAGGAAAACCCATTCGGCCTTGACTTAGGGCTGTGGGGGTTTAAAGTTATAATGCCTACATGGGCACAGATTCACTTTCTTTCCACTCTCTTGTTCCGCTGAAAATTTTTCACCCAAGAAGAATGGATAAATAAAAACGTACTGGAGGTTTTTTTGTTGTTTAAATGTTTTCTTTATTTTTTTATTTCACTTATTTTCTTATCTATTTTTTATTAATCACAGAGTCAAACTTTGTATAATGAAAGCAGATTGGAATGCAAATTCTAAAGCACACTCTTCATATCACCACCATACTTTAAGCAACAATATGTAACTTGTTTTACAAAACCACAAGTATTTTAATTACGCTGGGATATCCTTTAAATAAGATAGATGTATGAATATTTCGAATTAGTTGATCGTTCTCTCTTTGTTTTTTGTTCCTGTCAGAGACCTCAAATACTCGACTGACTCGTTACGCTTGACGATGAGCACTCCACGAAGGTTGAAATTCGACTTTTTTAAAACAAAAACTCGACGGACTCGCACCTAAAAATTGCGTGTGTACATACTCCAGTGGATAAATCTCGACTAACTGGTGAGCTCACACGATCAACCAATCTCAATCGCGCTGTCTTCTGCATTCTCCCATTTCCCAGCCCATCGAGGTGAATAAACTCTTGTGTGTTCATTCGACAGTCGATGGACATAAGGTGAATGAGGAAATCAAAAAGGAGAGCGTGATGATCTCGGGGTTGATTTGGCTTTGGCGTGCAATGAACGCAAAATCAACGGTGACCCGGTGACCCAGTTTTGTTATTGGATTGATCTCAGAGTGCAATGCACTCAGAGAGGGGGAAATGGAAAAGGATGAAAAGTATTTTTGTGCTATTCACCTGACTAAAGAGTTTATTGATCTCAAGCGAATAGTGTGTCTGGGGGAAATCAAAAGAACGCTGCAATGGCTTGGGAAATATGAGCGTGAGAACCAAACTCAAGAATCTGTAATTACCCCAGCGATTTCGCTATATAGCAACAGCATCGCTTGGCCAGACTTTGCTCTTGCAAACTTGAACTTGTGATTTCCGGTGGAAATCTCATGTAGTTAATGCAATGGTGTTGCCGTATGGCAAGAAAGGGCTGAATTCAGTTATGCATTATCTGCATTAATAATGAATTCGGATTATGCGGTATTTGGGGTATACCATTTGCAGGTGAATAGGTTGTCAATTGGATTGGGATTTACGTGGGGCGCGGTTAGCGGGCGGGATTGGGTTGAAATTGTGGGTTGGTTCTCCGTGTAATATAGAGAACCCCCACGGGCATCGTGAAATTGTTTTTGCCTGATACCTCTTTAGCTGCGTTGTTATCGCTTGGGATTTTGATGACTAGCCGTGCATGGTACACAACAGGGGGTTATAACCCAACTATGATGAAATAACCATGTGACGTGGAACACCAGGAGCGTGTTCCTCTTTAGCTGGGTGAAAGGTTCATCGACAGTATTCCGATCTCAGGCTTAGTTGTAGCGCATAACTTGATATAACAAAACTTCTTAACAAACAGTGCAGACATTTTAAAGTGATAATAAACCGATTTTTGTTTTACACAGTGAATTTTTTTTAAATTTCTGTATATGTCACGTGGGAAACAATTAACGGGCATTGAAACACTAAGAATAGTCGATTTACAAAATAGTAGAAACACGCTCTTAAGTTGTAGTGAACAATTTTCTACAACCCGGTATTGAAAATTACGAAAGAAGTGAGCGATCTGAGCGACCAACAAAATGTTCGCCAACGCTAAACGAGCAGTTCTACGCGAAATGTTCAAAACAGGAGCTTCTTCGTCCCAAATGGTTCGACGTTTTAATTTAGACTACGATTCTAGTCTCATTAGAAAATGGGCAATAACCTCAAGCAACTTGGAGTATTGAAAGTGCGATGTTACTATTTTATTTTTTTGTGATTACAATCACAGCATGCCATCGGTGAATGCAATCTAAACAGCTAAAATGCATTCTTTGTTTACCCAAGATTTAGAGCGAATGCTTACAAGGGGATTCCTGTTTGATCGGTGGCACTTGTTTACTTCTTTGGATGTGTGCATAACGATACTAAGCAGCCTGTGTTTACACAGGCGTCCATTCTTGGCCAACAATACCACAAATATTTTTGTACATCTTTTGCGTATTGCCGAAATTGCTGAACAGAGTGCAGACACCGACACCAGAAAAAACTCTATGACGGCAACAATAAAATAAGCAGATTCGGTATCTGCACTCTGTTCAGCAAACTCAGCAATCTGCTAATTAAACAGGAAGTAACTAACACAACAGTTCACGTTAAATGAATCCCATCATTGTACAACACGCCTCTTAGGTTGGTATTTGGGAGCGGTAGTTTTTGTGTGTAACAACCAATATTTTGGTGGCGTTGATGTACCAGAAACTCTACCTAGTGTTTGCTACGATGAACAGTCTACAATATATCATTTTTTCAATTTTTCCCTTTGTATCCAAAAGGCATGTGAATTATGAGCTGTCTGGTGAATTATTTATATTTTTTTTCGGAAGTACCAAGTACTGCATCTTCCACCCATCAAGGAATACTCTTTCTTCTCGACGTTTTCACTTCGTGGCTTGGAAGATTTGCAGTCTAGTTCTTAGAGCGGCTCTTGTGGCTTTATTTGGAATTATATCAGACACATGCACCTTTCTGTCGTATATTCTTTGCATGTATGTGGTACGTAATTTAACCTCAGTGCTCCGATGACATCAGTGCCAGAGCTTGTGCCCCACTCCGTGTCAAGATTTTGAGTAAAGAGATATTCTACTATTCAGCGAAGTATCGTGTGTGCCATACATTTTGGAAATGGGAACACTTGATTTCTTAGAAACCATCAGAGGGAGTGGCGCGCGAGTGGCGGGGAATTGTGGGTCGCTTCATGCAATTTTAGTTACGATGGAGCGCTTCACAGGACAACAGCGTGTTGTTTGTGTAAAACAATTTTACAAAAACAACGATTCCTACGTTACTGTACGAGGCCTATTTAGAAATGAATACGGATTACGCCACGAAGAAGCGATGAGAACGTTCGGGAAGTTGAAATTCCCGTACCTCGTAGTATTTGTCACCGAGCTTTCCAAAGTTTGCGTAGTCGATTGCAGTAGTGCCAACGACGAGACAGGGCACCTCTCGAGAATGTCATTTAAAAAAAAATAAATTTCAGTAAACGTGTATTACGTTAAATAAATGATCAACAAACTAACCTTTGTAGTTTTATTTCTATTCATGTTTCAAATGTACAAAAATGTATGGCCCACCCTTTATATTAGGACAAGTTATGTGTAAAGATTTAGATTCCGTCGTATTTGCCACCACAGTTTCAGATAACGGGTTGACTGCCTTAGGTTGTCTCACTAGATTATTGTGTCCTTCAATGAGCTTGTAAACACTTTGATTTTAGTGTTTCTGTCCTACTGGTACCATAACGAGGTATCCGTCTAAATCGACGCGCTGCACGTTAAATTTACCGTCTCTATTAGTTAGTAACCCATTTGGCGCCACCTTTTGTTCTGTTATTGCTTTGCAAAATCTTATTATTATTTCAGAAGACTTTTCTTCCATCAGTTAAGTTTGGTAGAAACGATTATCAATATTTTGGACTAACTACTGGATAGATTTGCTGAGGTATCATTAGCTGGCGCTTACTTCTTGTTCGGCGACATGTTGATTTTATCGCGTATTTGTGCATGATGTACTCGTCATTTGTCTATCCAAAAAGAAGAAGAAACCGGCTTATCGTCTGGGAGTATTGCTAGACACATCCGTGTGCCTCGGCAAGGTTAGAACTTTTAGAAACTAAAACAGTGACAGCAGTTTTAAAACGGCGACTTTGATTCAATCCAACTTTCTTTGAAGACAAGTTGGGAGAACCCGTGATGTTTCTAACAGATACAGACGATCACATAAAGCAAAGTGAAGAACGCAGCCTGAAAGAACAAGCGAACTTAACCTAGCAATCCACAGTTTAAATAGCGAGAATATGTATCCTCGTGCACACGCGACCATGGTCTGACGTCTTAGTACTTTGGTCCTAATTTATTTATTTATTTATTTTTTTTTGGTTTCGTAGCGTAGGTTCGAATTATGTTCTTTGTGATTGGTAAACACTATAAATTGTACTGCAGCTGTTTGAAAGAGGTTTTCACTAAAACTGCAGAATTACCAGGAGAGTTGGCCCAAGTACTTTCACGTTCATGGAGAGCTCACCGAGCTTGTTTTATACTTATTATTTATTGGCCTGTAGGAACACGGAAGCTCATGACCTCACCGACTCGACTCCGCCATCGTTCCCTGTGCTGTGTACTCTCCTTCCACGCTTGACCATCTGATCCGATCGCCTCAAGGTCAACCTTAACATTGTCCTCCCATCTCCGTCGCTGCCGTCCGACCGGTCTCCTTCTCGTCTACGGTCAAGAATTCTACACACGGTCCTATCGTTGCCCATTCGCGTGTCCGGTCCATCTTAATCTTCGCGACTTAATTACTCTCACTATTGTAGGTTTGCGGTATAGCTCTTACAATTCGTGGTTATGGAGTTGTAGCGACTCTAACAGATACACACACAATTCACAAGCAAAATAGTGAAGAAGCACCGAACGAAAAATGGAATAAGAAAAACATCAGAACCGTATACCTTAGCGGATAACATAACAATTCACATCAGTGGAGTATAGTCGAGTTTGGAAATCAAATTCAAAACACGGTCAGTAGTCTGATGCTTCACTGCTTCGCTTTTCAACGGTTTCATCGTGTGTTCAATTCACCTTCTTCACTATCCTTGCTTAACGCTACATAATTGGTGACTACGACGTGATCTGTGTACACACAGCATACACTTTCCCATAGTAAGCAGAACTTCACACATGGTCACGACTTCCGCATAGAGCACAGCCTCCGACCTTTTCTCGTTCTCTCCTCTCGTTCGTCCGTCGTTCGCATACGAATCCGATCGTAACGAAGTTACTGCGGAGGGAGTGGTGTAGCGACTCTAACAGATACACACAATTCACAAGCAAAATAGTGAAGAAGCACCGAACGAAAAATCGAATAAGAAAATACATCAGAACCGTATACCTTAGCGGAAAACATAACAATTCACATCAGTGGAGTATAGTCGAGTTTGGAAATCAAATTCAAAACACGGTCAGTAGCCTGATGGGTAACGCCTAGGTTCAATTTTGTTCGTGATTGAAACTGTCATAGCGTCAGTTCGAATCACACGATCTTCTTCACTATTATTTCAAACGCTATAGAGTTTCCTCCATTGTCCTGCCTCCTCGTCATATTTACCTACCTTTAAAGATACCTCTCAAAACATTATTCTCGAATACGCGGAATTTGTTTTCTTCACGTTTTGTGAAACCCCATGTTTCGCATCCGTATAGAGCAATCGGCATGATTATGGTTCTATAGACACGGAGCTTTATGTTACGTAATAGCAGTTTGGATTTCAGCAGTTTATTGACTGCGTGCCAACTAGCGTTGTCGGAGTGTAGTCTTTTGTTAATTTCCTTCGACATTTTGTTACTGGCCGTCAGTATCGTTCCCAGATATTTAAATTCTTTAACTTTTTCAAATATCTTGCCTCTAACGTTTATATGTCTTTCCTGAGGTCCACCTGCTCTCGCCGTAATCATGTATTTTGTTTTGTCTTCATTTATTTTTAGGCCCACTTCTTCTGTCGCTTGCATGATGATTTCACTGTTTTTACTTACATCATCATCATCATCATCGCCACTACAACCGGGAACCGGTCTTGGCCGTATTTAGCAAGTCCTGGGGCTTGTTAAATTTTCCATAATGATTTAGTTTTTCCGGGCAAGGTCATTAGTCTTACGCCAGAGGCTCCCCGACGGGGAATCGAACTCCGGTTTCCCGCTCGACAGGCGGGTATACTAACCACCATACTATCGAGGAGCGTTTTTACTTACAGTTTCTAGATTATCGCCCAGAACGGCGATGTCATCCGCATATATGATCCGGTCATGTTGTCGTCTTGTACCTTTCTGATTACATACTCGGTTAAAAATACACGGTGATAGACAATGTCCCTTTTTTAGTCTGTCCCGGATTTCAAATGGTTCTGAAAGGTGGTTTTATATTCTAACTCGCCCTTTGTTTTCGTTCATGCAAATGTGAATGAGGGCGGGATATTTTTTTGGGATTCCCAGCTCCACTACAATATGGTAGACTCTTTGCCTTGCGACTGAGTCGTAGGCTTTTTTGAAGTCAACGAACAGTTGGTGAACCGTCTCTCCGTGTTCCCACTTCTTTTCCTTCAGTTGGCTTATTGTGGACGCTTGGTCGCTCGGTGTCCGATTCCTACGGAATTCGCACTAGTAGTCTCCTAGTATTTCTTCTGCACGCGGTGTGATACTCGCCACTATGACATTTGTTTGTATTTTGTATGTGGTTAGGAGCAATGATATTCCTCTGTAGTTTTTTTGAGGTTTTCCATTCTTCCTGAGTGACTTCCTTATCCGATATTGTGTGGATGAGCTGGTGGATCTATAACGTTTGGGATGATTGTGAAGAACGTGTGATTCGAACTGACGCTATGACAGTTACAATCACCAAAAATTGAACCAAAGCGCAACCCACCAGGCTACTGGCCATGGTTTAGAATTCGATTTTTAAACGCAAGTATATTCCACTGATGTGAATTGTTATATTATCGCTATGGTATACGGCTCTGATGCATTTTCTTATTCGATTTCCGTTCGGTGTTCTTCACTATTGGCTTGTGTTTTGTGTGTGTATCTGTTAGAGACCCCATATAACTACAAACGATGGTCCAAATTCCAGATCCAGATCTTTCGAGCGGTTGCCTCTCCTCCATGCTTCACAAGCTCTGAAGGTAAGCAGTCGGGTCCGGGAGTTTTGTTGTTTTTCAATCGGTTTATTGCATCTACAACTTCGTCGAAAGAGGGCTCTGGGACGTGAGGCTTGGCTGTATGTACGCCTGGTGCGTTTATTTGTGGTTGATGTGTGCATACATCGAGCAGGTTTTCAAAGTACTGCTTCCATCTTGTTTTATACACGTCGCCAAAGTCTTTATTTAAATTTCCCACTTTGTTTTGATGATTAAACAACTAATTTGCGTTTTATTTCATAAATCCGGAGACTATATGTCTTATTATTTATTTCACTCGTCTTCATTTTACAATTACAGTGTAGCATCACATTTGGGGACCTTAATAATTCCCTGTTGTACGAGTTCAAAACAAAGTATTTACTAAACCATGTACGCTTGTAGAGGTAAAAAGAAGATTATGCTGCAAAGTATCTTAGGTATAAAGTCTAAGAGTTCATCCCAAAAGTATAAACAAAACCCACCCGTTCCCATTTCGACATATTTCGCTTCCAAATCCCCAATTTCTTGTAACACCAAGGATTTCTTAAGTAGCCACACCTTCAAGGAAGTCGTACTTGAAAGCATGGTGGTGCTGTTATTTTCAAACTTCCGCACTTATACGGCTCCTCTTCATCGGGATTTTACTTAATTATCACGGCTCCGAAGGCAGGTATGAGCTCTAGACACAGCTCCCTAACACGTTGCTATTACAAGTAAACAAACGAGTCATAAGGCTTGCAATCCTTGGGTGTTTTTAGTTATCCTCCAGGCAAATGGGACTATAATTAAAGAAACCTATTTACTTGTGGGCTCTTTCCGCTCTCCTTTTGCAACTGTCTTCCTTTTTAAATGTAATTCTCCCCGTTTTTAGTCCGTAGCTCCTCATTTTTAACGTCCTATTTATGCAACATCACAAATGAAATTTGCTCCACCTTCGATAAAAGGAAACGAAGGATACCCGGCTGTATTGGATGTAGCGATGGGCGCTAGTTCGTTCCATAGTCTGAAATTGTAATTTAACAAACGCCGATGAGTGTAAGTAAACCCCAAGGTTTTATGGTTTCCTGTCTTCATGCGACGGTGTTTAGTGCTCAAAGTCCTTTTTCTGCGTCTCCTTCCTCTTACTTTTTTTTCTGTTCGCTGTTTTTGCCTGCGCTTTTATTACACGGTTTCTTGACAGACTGTCTGCTTTCTTGATGTACCTGCAATGCATGTAACGCAGTCAGACAGAGGGTGGCGAGTAAAATTTTATTAGCAAAAGGAAAGTAATTTCTTCTTCTTTGAAAAGCGGGGATTATTGATATCACTTCGTTGTATTTTGATGTAACACTATTGAATCTCCTTCCTTGCTTTTTATTTTTTTTTATTTTTACTGCGGATGTGTCGCGTGTCACCGTGGCGGATTGAAAGGGGGACACATTTTAATTTAGATACGTGCTATGACTTCGCTGGTGATGCGTTGAATTGTGAGAGATTTGTGAAGGATTTTTCTTTTATAAATAGCGTTCGAAGAAGAGATGCTGATGCGGCCATTTCATTCAATTGGCTCGTTTGTTGGGATTCTGTCTGTCTGTTTGTTTGTTTCGGAAGTCATTCATTTCGAGGTCATAAATTTGAAGTTATTGTCAGGAATTTGTTGGAATTCACTCAGAAATTTGTCCCAGTTTGTAGTGACTGCGTGAAGTAACACGCTGATCGGCGCTTTAAAGATGAAGTTGGCCGAAGACCGTGGTGAAAGTTGATTTTTGTCCCATTGGGAATACTGTGGGAATGTTTGGCATTCTTCAGCTAGTTTTTGGTATACATCGGGGCTAATAGTGATGCAGTTCAAATTGCTCTAAACCTGACATCACCCAATTTCTCAACGAGCTAACGTGTCCGACGTTATCTGTTATAGTTTTTACAATATCTTAAATTATTAAAATATATATGAATCTGAAATCTGAAAGTTCTGCAATGGTAATTTGCAAAATATGCCATAGAACAGAAGTATTGTACTCAAGGGATCATGTGGAGAGTGCAGAGATTTCCCATTTAACCGAAATATAGGAAAGTTTTATGAGTAGGATTGCTTTATAATAATCACAACAAAGACTACACTGACTCCGTAGCAAAACAGTGCGGTTGAAAAAATAGTAAAAGGGTAGAGTAATATTAAAACGGAATAGAAAGCAGGGGTCCTGTAAACTCATAAAATATGTATTTATGGATTTATTGTTCTCCAAAAATTATAAAAACGGGAAAGAACTTGCACTAGTTATTATCTATACAATTAGTGTATTGGCAATTCCATTAGAGTACAAATTATATTGTCACAAATTCAAAACCGACACACTTGTCAACCGTTAGCGTGACCTCATGGCGTCGCACCGAGCCTTAAGCCAACTAATACGACATCAACACACCGATTCTGGAGCCATCTAGAGGAATACTGGAGAATACACGAAACTGGCAAAAACGTCAGAAGCAGACGGAACCAGGACAGAACACGTGCAAAAAGATAAGAAGAACAGGAGAGCTAGAGGAGACAGGCGAATTGAGGAATTTTAACGGAGCAAAAGAGGTTGTCCTTAAACATTGAAGCGCTCTTGCGATCCAGTGGTCGAACTCGCGTAAAAGAACGGATAGTTTTAAACTGGAGATAGTTTAACGGTCGTGTGCGAAGTAAAAACGTAACAATATTATAGAAATGGGTACCACGCTCTGTCAAATGTTCGTGAAATATTCAGAGGGACAATCTGGTTTTCATCGAAATAGTAATGAGACCCCTCTTTGCGATGAGGAATGCCATCCGAACTACTATGAACCTATTCCTTTGAGAATCTCAATCAATACATAGGTACACGTTCCCGATGCTTTGGGATTTTTTTTTTCAATAACTAAATAATGTACTCCCCATAAAGGGATAATTAATGTCCCTAATGTTTAATGAGGTCACCGCCCCATTTGTTGGCTTAGTGCAAGCTTATAAAAATTGTCTTATTGGGCTACTTTACGAACTAAGTTAATTAATCAGTTAATAATTTAACTTAACAAAGGCGAGGGGGAGGGTGGGAGACGGAAAGAAGTTAGAGAGCGACATTTAGGCGGCGGAGTTTTAGACGTCGAATATCGAAGTCTTGGAGTTTACTATTCGAGGGATGGGACCGTTGAAGGGGAGCGAGGGTTTAGTTATGAAGATAGTACAGACAGGAAGTGGAAGACATGCGCTTTATTGAAAAGGTTATAAACTAGCATTTGGCGACATTAAGCTCCAATGAGTTTTTACGAGACCAAACCAAGAAGTTATCAAGATCTCTTTGAAGCAGTGCAAAATCGATTTGTGGCATGATCTTAAAGAATTTTGTGTCATTAGCATAGAACGACAGAGAGGAGTACCTGATTACCCTATCAATGACGTTTGTAGTTAAGTAACTGCCTTGAGGGACCCCGGATGTAGCCAGGAAAGAATAATATATCGCGAATCTGAGATGTACAATGTAGAGCCTATTTTCCAGATAGGAAGAAACCCATTTTAACAGAATGGATTCAAAGGCGAAGTGGAACAATTTAAAATGTATAAGTTTATGACAAATTAGTGGAGATCATGATACAGGTTTTCCAAATGTTGAAGAATTCACCTTGAGAGATAGAAACATTAAACATTTTCAAAAATGGGAACCGAAAAAATAGATGAACATTTTTTAAGGATAATTACAAGGATATGTGGGGGTACGATGTATGATTGCCAACGTTTTCCAATTGGTTTCTTCAATCCCCAACGATGTTTCGACGAATAGTCTACTTTACACAAGTATCCAGGAGAAATATAAACGCACTGTGTTTATTGTTTAATTAAATAATTTGTTTTTTTATTGTTTTGAATCGATTTAATTTGGTTTAGACTATGTTTATCTCTAATTATACACTTGTAACTTTCTGTAGTTCAGCAACAATACGATTCTTCAGTCGAGAATATTTTTCTCGTTGCTCTATAAGGAACGAATTTAAATAGCAAATTTCGCGTTGCGATTTAGCTAGCGCACTACGAAGTTCTTGATTAATAAGTATTAACTCACGATTGATTTCACGGCACGTCTCCATTCGTAAATAATGTTTTAATTGTTAATCAGATTTTCTCCAAAACTTGTGGATCGAGCCTGTGCACCAGTGTGCGCAGGCTACGGTAGTTAAATAACGACTGACTCGCGTGGGCCGAAGATTGCCTTAGACGCGGCATAACCTGGCGCTGTGATGATTCAATAGCGACTGGTTGAAAAGGGGATGAAGATGGGTAATTTAATATTTTTGCACCGGACAACCAATAGAGATCATACTTCTGCTCTCTCATCGCCACGCCCGTCGATGTGTGTTGAATACATCGGTTAATTCGATAGTCGACGAACATGGGAGAATGAGAGAACAGACACACGATGTACTATGATCTCGGGGTGGGTTTGGTTGTGTGTGCACGAATCAATGTAATTTGAGGATAACCCATTGACCTAATTCGGTGAATATGGTGATCTCAAAGTACATTGAACTGTACGAAGACAGAACTGTGAAGGAGAGGAAAATTGGCCGGTCTATTCACCTGCGAAAAGATGTCATTGATCCCAAGCGAATGGATGATCTGCGGAAAAGTCAATAGGACGCCGCTGATGCTTTGGAAATAATCAGCGTGAGAACCAGACTCTAAGACCCTAAAATAACCCCAGCGGTTTCGCTATGATGCAACGGCGTCGTTTGTTTATTTTTGTTGCTGCTAACCGACATGATGTGATTTCCGATGGAAAAATGGAGTTGCCGTATGACAAAAAGGTAGCTGAATTCAATTATGCATTATCTGCATAGAAGAATGAATTCAGCTATGCGTACATTTGGCAAACATGATATTTCAGGTGAATAGCATGGACGGTGGAATAGGCGATAATATGACGCGCTGTAGGCGGTCGAAATTAAGATGGAATTGTGGGTTGGTTCTCCATGTACTATAGAGAACCCCCACAGATACCATCAGCGCTCAGTGTGAATTTGTTGTTTAGTTGGAGGTATCTGTGTTTTATCGAGTGTGTATCAATAGAACACGCCGAGGGAGAAGTGGGGTAAACAATCGAAATAAGAAAAATCAGGACAAACGATTCATAGGTGAAAGATTGTTTGAAATAAATGGCAAAGAGATTACCGTTAGTAAGTGGGTCAGTCGAGGTCTCCGATTTGTAATCCTGGCATAGCCAACGGATTGCTGTTTGTAATTGATGAATTAAATAAGGGCTTTTGGGCCTTTTGTTATGTTAGTTTGTACGGGTTGATTTATGTACCAGACACGGGCACTAGGTTCACTCAACTCCCCAAGACTTACCGTTTGTTTCACCGCAAATTGTTCACAAAAGAAACCGAACTCCAAGCAAGAAGAAAAATGAAAATGCACGAATGTTATTTAGTTGTTTAAGTTTTCTTTTATTTTACTTATGTTATGGCATCGGCGCATGCGCATAGATCTGGAAGTTCTCAATATACAATGTTTACTGAATCGAAAATTGTTCACAAAATAAGCTCACAGAAGTTCTTAATACACTCTATTTAAATTCACGTAAGCCTTTGGGGATGTACGCCTGTAAGCTCCTCCAGGATCGCCAAAAGTCTCATAACAAATTTCACTTCAAAAAAACCAAACGGATTTTATCGACTCACTAACGGAAAGACACTGGACTCAAACTCGCACTCCGAATTCGTGTGTCTTGTTCTGCGGTTAAAAACTGACTCGTCGAGGACTGCTCGCTTCGGAATCAACTCATGAGCGTGGTAAGTTTCCACTAGCGAAGTAAAACGGAAAAAGACATTTCTCATTCGACCGCCAACCAATGAAAAATCAATTGTGGTCTCATTGGAACAATTTCCATTGTGAACGTATAGATCTGTTGTATGTCCGTCCCTTGGAAGGAAGGACAAACGAAAATGCATTGGATGCTAAGAACAGGATCCAATCAGGCAGCTGTTCAAACAACTGTTAATGCAAAAGAGGATATTGCTGGGCGATTGAAGTAGGTTTTTCTGTTTATGTGTTGTATATACAGAAATACAATTTCGAAGGCAAGCGATAAGTTGAGTACTTGTTTGGTTTAGCAAACGAAACATAGGACGTGACCATTGCTATGATTGTTTGAATAAACAAATTATGGGTCATGTCCAATTCGATGTTCGTTTATCGCTTAGGCAACCGATCATGGATAATTAGGCTGCAGCTGTGCAAGCAGCAACTTGCCAAGGCATGGGTAATAAGACTAACGGTTGGTTGGGAAAGGCAAACACAGGAACATTACTGTGTGCATAATAGGCATGGTCGCCGGCAAGAGGAAACGATTAGACTCCCAAATGATTCGTGGTGGTTATGTGTGCCGACAAGAGGAACCAATTAGATTCCTAAATAGTTCGTTATGGTCATGGGCGCCGGCGAGAGGAACCGGAATGCTTTGGGAAGGATGTGATGTTGCATGATGGCGTGGCAAGATGATGATCTTGCCGTGGGTTTATGTTTCAGGTGAAAGATGATTCGAAAGGGAGCTTTGCTCGTATGCAGGTAAGAGATAGTGATTTTATTGTAGGTTGGGAATGGGGAGTTGGGTTAGGAAAATGGGTGGTTGTTCGGGTGAGCTTTAAAGAACCCCCACATGTATGTATATCGATTTAAGTAGTTTTGGTAGATCATATTGTAAAATTCTGTAAACTGAAGATAACATCAGAGAAATTAGGGCAATCGTCAATCAGACGCCGTCGGATGAAGTGGCTCACATCTAGTTCTTTTTATTACGCAAGGAACGAAATCGGTGATTGTGCCGAAAGAGCGATGAAATTGAAGTTTTATGCCGAAAAAAAAGATATAGAATTGTAAATTTATGTGTTGAATGAGAGTCTGCTTAGATAATAGTTGATGAGTCGGAATTTTCCTTTGTGAAAATCATAGTAGTGGCGCAAGGCTGATAACCTTGCCCGGAATCACCATCATCATCATCATCATCGGCACTACAACCGGGATCCGGTCTTTGTCTTATTTAACAAGTCTGAGGGTTGTTAAATTTTCCATAATAATTTGTTTTTCCGGGCAAGGTTATTAGCATTGCGCCATTGCTCGGAATACCAAATTATTATGGACAATTTAAGAAGTCTCGGATATGGACCGGATACCGGCGGAGAGACTTGCCAAAATAGGCCAAGACTGGATCCCGGTTGTAGTGCCGATGATGACGATGATGATGATGAAATCATAGTAGTATAGATTACTAGAGGTCGTAGACAGTGGAGAGGAGTCGAGAAAAAGGGGACAAAAGAAGAGGTCTGGTAGCTTGATGACAGAGAAGACAAGGGGTCTGAGTGTAACTAAAGAAGTAACTGGGTCGGTTGTGAATATAAGGTCTAGCTGGCTGTCCATAAAGTTTAAAACGTTGCTAACTTAAAAGATGCTACAGTCAGCTAGCCGATCGATAAACATACATTCCTTTTTAGAAGACGAATAGGAAACGTATAAAGAACGATCTTCAGATAATGTCCATTTCAATTGTAGCAATCGCCAAAAACGATGACCTCATCCCGGGAATCACTAATAATACGAAAAGTAAGAGAAGGTCAGCATGCCGTTTTTAGAAGAGCGGTTTTTATTTTCCCTCAGTAACAAATAATCGGTGATGGAAATAAGAAATAGAGTGGGCGAATGTAGACTGTGTTTCTCCTTGCAAGAGCTGGAAAATATATGGAAAACTGAGCTATGTTTTTAGAGCCAAGCAATATTTCACTCCGGCTAAACTTCTTCTCCTGTATAAATACCAAATTAGACTTGCGCTCAAATATTGCTCTTATGTTTGGGGCTCTGCTCCTAAACATACCCTCGACCTACTTGGGAGCATACAGAGACAAGTGACAAGACACTGTGATTTCAGTAAAATCGGTTTGGAAATGAAGAAGTTACAGTTGCCAGTTCAATTGGGCGGTCCAGTCAAATATGCACTCTTTTGACCTATACATATGACCCAATTGAACTGGCAACTATTCAAAACGCTATTTTTTATTTCCTAGCTAATTTTATTGAAATAAATGACTGAATTTAAGAAAATGTACAAAACTAAAAAACCTATTTCAAATTTTCAAAATGACTTCTTTGGCGTGGACTGTGAGACTGAAGCTATCGATATTCAGAAAGTATGGAAAAAACTAAATGATTTAAAAACCAGTGTCATGTCTTGCTTTTCTGATAAGTTATGAGGTAATGACTCGCTTGCTCCCCATCCATCTCTGGTACGCTATTTACAGGACACTATGTATTTACTTTCATAACTGTGGAGTAAGCTCAGTAATGGAACTTTGTCGATTACCAAGTTCCGTAAATTTATCCGAACCAACTATTTAACTAACCCACGGTCGTTTTAATGTCCCCCTTTTCCCTACATCCATTGAATGTGAACATTTAACATTTAAGGACTTCTGTGCGAGTAAAAAAAAAATACCATTCAACTAAACTAACGAATGGCCCAACCCCGGAGACAGACCCCAATGAGATTAGACCAAAACTGTTATTATTATGTAGGATCTCCACAACGAAAAGTCACTTAACTTTTATAACAAATTTAATATCCCACGTGGTGCCTCGTTTTAGATAACGATTATCCAGCTGCAGGTGCTTTTAACGACACTTCATCGAGGTCGAAATTCAGCCGATGAAATATCTTCCGCTTTAGGAAATCCTCTACTTCAATAATTTATCGATGTTGAAAATCCGCAAATTGCCTCAACATCACAATGACTCATGCTCAGGTATACATTCCGGAAATAGTAATAGTTCAGCGTTATGGCATTCAGTTCGAACAATTTCAATATAAAATAAATTTATTTCGAAACGACGACACGTTTGGAATAACGACCCATGACAATGTTTTTATGAAACCCAACGGTACGGTTACGTAAACGATAAAATATTGTCTTCTCATTGGACGGGAATTGTGATGTCCTTCTCGACTTTAATGGGATATTGAAGGTAAGCACTAACTAATGGGAAAACTGTTGATGTAATTTTCCAGTATACTGGGAATTTATGCATATTTATGTCACCCCTGATGTTCAGATATACCATATAATATCTCTCAGTTGACGAAATAATTGAATAATTGCTTTTCCCGGCGAAATAAATGACAAAACAGCATGTTGCTAAAATGTCTGTTGACAGGAGCGTCAATTAAACCCTACGGAGCACAAAATAAAATTTTGTTTTGGTTGATTTTCAGTGTACGTGATTTAGACATAGGGAATGAAATTCTCTTGAAATTTTGATTGCAACCATCAGTGTGAAAAGTAAGTTTTGACCTATGGATCCAATTAGTTGGATATTTATGGATTTATGAGGGCATTGAAAAAATATAATAATTTTTTTTAACGCGCTTGTTTCTCGAAGGATTCACTCGAAGGATTCACTCGTTTTCAAGCTGTTCAAAAACTCTCGCTTTTAAATATCGAGAAATGGCGGCTAATCAACAAAAAATAATAGTCGAAGAACATGACGAAAACCAGCCTTCTTGTTACATGGTTTTTGTCGGCTATTACTCTGAATGGATGTGTTTTTTGGCGATTATCTTTACAATCTTTAGAAACCGTAGTTTTGCTTTTACTTTTAACACTTGAAACGTGTTTTAAATAAGCTCACTGAGTTTTAATTCTGATCTTATTAAACATACCTTTTCTATGGCCATGATGATTCTCTATTTTTCTTCGACGAAGATATGCGCAGTTTCTTCTCAAGCTGGTCTCTCTGTGACTTCACACCACACCTTTTATCTGTGGTGGTATTGTGGGGCTTCTCTATACCACACGGAGAACCAACCCACAATCTCTACCTAACTTCGGCCACTAACAGCGCGTCACCCTAATTCAACCTGTAATCCATTCGCAAACATGCAAAGAACACATCCCAATATGCAACAGCATCCGTCCCCTAATCTGCAATTGCTTACCAGGAACCCATTTCCCAAGCTGTAATAAATGCATATTTAAATTTACAACGGAATACTAATCGTTTCCATCAACTACATCGAGCCACATACATTTTTCCAAAAACCGCGTCGGTTAATTTCTTATCTAAATTATATTCCTTGCTTGGAACCAAGCAATTTCATTTCCCCCGAAAATCATTCCGGCTCACTTCCTGCTTAAACTATTTCCTCGCTTGTAACCAACCAACATTTAGTTTCCCCGAAAATCATTTCGGCTCCCATCCTACCCAATACCAATTCCCCTTACTGGCAAGTCACCAGCACGATTCGTTGCATTTCCGCGAAACAACCATTGCAACGACCAAGACCCACATTCCTTTGTCTAACCGACAACTCATACCCATACCCGGTCGTATTTCCAAACCAATTTCCTCGTATACATAGCGCCAGAGGAATTTAACTCAGCCTATACGGCAACGATTCTCCATAACTAAATTCCCTAGGCAAGCATATCAACCCTTTTCAAAGTTCCTAGTAAATGGTAGTGAGTTTATTTAGCTGTGACTCCACCGCCACGATGCGATGAACTTTTCCTCGCTTGTTATGAGTGAGTCGCTCTACAATTACCGCTGCGGGCATACGCGGAGTCGGGTTCTAACAACGAATGAAGAGGGGACGTCTTTCGACCCCTGCCGCCTATACACGCGTATTAACAGCCAATCGAGTTTCGCCACAGTCGTCGGAGTTCAAAAACCCCAAGGGTCGAGTCGAGTGCTTAATTTGCGTGCGCCGCAGTTAGTTCAGTGTGCACGTTGGTCAAGTGGTATTAAATATTATATCTTAACAATTTTCACAGAACAGTTTAAATAATCCATTTGGAATATCAGTTAATTCAGCGTGCACGTCGGTCAAGTGGTATTGAATATTATATCTTAACAATTTTCACAGAACAATTTAAATAATCGATTTAGGTCACCCGTTCATCGTTTTATCGGCGAGGCTAAATAATTAATTGTCACCAGCCAGGAACGAACAAAGACTTGTAGTTACATTTGTTGTCAAAATTCCTGTATGTAATAAAATTGTGAAACAAAGATTTGTAGTTACATTGTTGTCGAAAATTCCTGTATGTCATACATTGTGAAACAAAGACTTGTAGTTACGTTTGTCGTCAAAAATTCATGTATGTAATAAAATTGCGTAACAAAGATCCGAGTTTTATTTTCCACCCCTTGTGCGAAACGGGACTACTGCCAACTATATACCAAAATTCTCGTGGGGTATAAGCATACCGGTGCCCCTGCTGGCACACACACCTAAACCCCCACAGTATCTTTTCTCCGATCACGATTGCGCTCCCTTAGCATATATATGAATTGAAATATGCGCGCTGTAGTTCTCAACAGCCATATCCAACTGTAGAAATGTTCTGGATCTGGCATATACAGCTCGGCGCCACTTAGCATAGCTATTACTTGTCTATTCTTTACTTCCCCAGTGCAGGTGTTTATTTCTCTTCGTACAAAAAGGTGGGACCTTTAAACCATCTTGAGTTACTGTTGAATTCCTTAGGTGTGCCTCTTGTAGCGTCGTCAGCTGGGCTTTCTTTTGTCGGTATCCATCTCCAGTCCCGCGGTTCGGTAAGTCTTTCGATCTCTCCAAGACGAGGCGCCACGAACGCTTTGAATTGACGGGACTTGATTTTGTCCACTGCAAAATTGCGTTGGACTCCGTCCAATAGCATTTACCTGATATCGTCCCCCTGAGCTCCTCAATTGCTGCTGATAGCCTGGTGTCCAACAATGCCGCTTGTAGTTCCAGTTCCGGCATTGAAACTGGTTTAGTTGTTGCAACTGGTACTTTACCGGCAATCAGAGTAACACTTACTCTTCCACCATCGTCTAAAAAACTAAAAATTGAACCAATGCTCAACATATCAGATCAACGTCGCGTGTGCGAATTCGATTTCTAAACTCAAGTACACTCCACTGATGCATTTTCTTATTCGATTTTCTTTCGGTGTTCTTCATTATTTGCTTGTATATTGTGTGTGTATCTGTTAGATCAATCTTGTCATCCCACCTAATGCCGGAGCGCCAGATGTCTTGTATCATCATTTTTCCTTGCATAAGGACTGGTACTGCGTGTCCCAAAGGGTCGAAAGTGGACATTACCGCAGTAGTAACCTCCCTCTTGGTAGGAGTCCTGTTTCCATCAAGAATGTCCGACGGACTATTCCGAAACCCCACGTCATTAGCCTTGCGCCAACTCAATCCAATATGTTTTGAACATATGTTTTTCCCTCGCTAAATCTCTGCAAAAGTTGTTCTATGTGCGTTAAGCAGCATAGATAGAATACAGTGAATAAACAACCAGGTCGCAAGTACCTTGAGATGCAAGGCATTAAAATGTACTGAAGAAAAACAACAATAACACTCATTCTTTGATTTGTTTATCGCCACTATCGCTTCCCCTTGGTTGGACCTGCCTGGTATCTTTTTCACAACAAAGGTAGGGAATGCAGTTTAAAAAAGTTCTTTAAAAGTCACAAATGTTAGATCGGTGATTGTTACCACTCCAAATTAAGAGCTGTGCTATTCGAATCGCGAATTTAGCATAAACTCATCACCTCCAAACGGGAATTCACATAAATCACGGTCACTCTGTTTTATTTGAAACTACTCATAACAATTTATAGGTATTTTCTCTTCATATTTTATTACTACCTTTCAAGATCCATTGCCAGTTCTTTTCGCAGCGTTTGCTAACAGAACCTTGCTTGATTCATAGACTTTCTCTTTATCAGAAACTTCTTTACATTATTGGCGTTTTGTGGCTTCGCAAACACTAAGCGCTGCTTGTAACAAAGCCAAAAACAGCTCTAAGTTTATGACCTTAGATAAAATAGAGTAAACCCCATCGATAAACGAATATTTTATTGCAACCCAGCTAAAGGCATTTTAATGCATGAACGCACATGAGAATCCTTTATTAACATTTTTTATGGAAAATAAAGAAAGAGATTGATTCCTGATAGCAGGCCGTTGAGGTGTCCTGGGATTTTATTCGAATTTCCCCGAGCAGATGGAAGCAGAAACTATTCCGCGTTTAGCTTATGAATAGGAGAAGGTTTCTCGAAAGTGCTTTCCGTTGGGCACTGATATTATATTAGGAATGTATTCCGGATAGATTTATAGTAAAAAGGTATTTGCTTTGAGCTTGCCATTCTAGAAGGTCTAGTCCATTTAAATATTATTCGCTTTAATTTAAGTTTCATGGTTGAATTGCGTCGTCCTACTACCAACGGTTTATGCAGTTCCTTTTTCTACATTGTCTCTTTGATCGCTCTTTCATGAATTTCCCTATTGATAAAAGCAGAACTAATGATATCCTTCTTCTTTTTACTTTCAGGTAAGCCTTCGACAATTATTCGCCCCGGGGATCTGTAAGTAATGAAAGGCAGCAATCCCAAACATTTGAATACATAAATAAAACCACACCAGAAGGCACAAAGTGTAAGCAAGGCAAATTTCTTCAATCCATGGACTTTATTTTATTTGTGTATAGCTGATGGCAGCGAGAAAGGAAATTAGCTCAAATTCCTTGTTTCCTTTTGAAGTTTCCAAAAAGCTTACATTTGTGCGAATATTTGCCCTGAAAACTTCTTCAGATTGTTATTGTTGTTTTTGTCGTTTTATTTATTCTTTGGAGAGTCTTTAAGGATGAAATTAAGCTGAAGAAATTAACGCATGTCGACGATCTGTTCGCATCGTCCTCGAAGTGCTTTTAGAACAACACTCTCTGCGATTTGTTGCTGTCTATAGAGCGAAACGAGTTTCATTAAGTTGTTTTCATTTTCTAATTAACATCTTTTTGGGTGAAATTGAAAAAGCAGAATCTATCGGAGGGGGTTGTATGATTTCTTTGTTGCCCATCTTTTTCGAGTTCCCGAGGTGGGCATAGCGGAAAGCGAGCTGGAGAAATGGTTTAATTTTCTTAAATTACAGGCAATTAACTTCGTTTTTTATTACATCACCACTTAAGTAGATGAGGGAATGTGATGCATTGACGGGAAAAGGATGATCACTCGGAAAGTGAATTTCTAACTGGGGGACAAATTGGTGTTTAAATGAAATGACTTTGGTACTTTGGGATCGATTTGAATGAGCAGAAAATAGGGACGCAGTAAATTTATCTTTGTACTTTATTAAACTTTTAATGTTGTTATCCGATGGAGTAGGATGTAAGGCAAGATGCTTTAGGATTTCTTCTTTATTTTTCGCTTCAATCATTCCACTCGATTATTATCCATAAGCATTTATTAAGTTGAAGATTAACTTTTTTTAAATTGTGCTTTCGTGTTTTGTAATCGACTAGTATATCTTTAGTTTTATTTTATATGGGGTGTGTAAAAGTAATGAAATATATATTTTTTAAAACGCTTTATTGCCAATACCGACACAGATAGTTAATGAACTTGAAAGTATTCTTCGTTATCTATACATTACTTCTACCGACTGCCTCATGCCCAAAGGTTTCGATACACACCTCTTTCAAAGCTGTTGTCACAGCAGCTTCGATAGCGTAAATATTTCAAAAATGGCGTCCCATGAGTGGTATTGATCCTTGAGAACAAAAAAAAAAGAGTTGGCTGGAACTAATTTGGGATTGTAAAGTTGCTTGGTTGAACAACATTAAACCCTTGGGCCACTCAATATCCTAGCTCATCAATTTTTTTAAAAAGGTCTGTTAAAGCTTTCATAATATCAAAAGTTGCACGACGGGCGAAGGGTGCCGAAAATATGCTGAAGAGAGGTTTTATTTTCTACACTATGCGCGAACGTAAGGGGTTTTCGAGGTACATTTAAATGTCAGAGTACGGTGCGAGCGAAAGAAAAGGTAGAGGATAAAGTAATGTGGATGTGGATGAAATTGATATTTCATGCTTGTATATTACAACGACAAGGAAACACATAAGAAAACAGGTCGAAAATGTTCGTATGAGTAAAAAAAACTCAACATGTTATCTTCAGCAAACGAGTGAATTTGGTTATACGTAAGGGATAAGTCCAAACTGCTATCACGTAACATAAAACTCTGTGTCTATAGAGCCATAATGATGCCGATGGCTCTATACTTATGCGAAGCATGGACTCTCACAAGACGGGAAGAAAACAAATTCAGCGTATTCGAGAATAAAGTTTTAAGGGGTATCTTTAGCGGTAAACACGAAGAGGAGGCAGGACAAGCAGCAAGCTTCACAGCGACGAATTGGAAGAGCTATACCGCAAGCCTACAAAAATGAGAGTATAGTGCTTCCAGGAACCCTACCATCATCCCACAACCCCAATATACATATCCCATCCATCATCCCATTTCCCATTACATTATACATATCCCATCCATCATTCCATTTCCCCATACATTACACATATCCCACCTATCATCCCACAACCCCGATATGACGATTCCCGAATCGCTACCAAATATACATAGCAGCTGGAATAGCGGTTGTCCAATATGACGATTCCTGAATCTTCACCAAGCAAAGATAGCAACTGCTCAAAGTGACGATTCTGAAATCAAAGCGAGCAACCAGCACCTACTAAGAATAAAAAACCCCTGCACCCCAAGCCAAAAACCATTATCGAGCAACCGGAGTAGCTGCTCGATTATGATTGGCCAAACAACGCTCATGTGTTTCGGATCTCAGGTACCAAAAAGAAAAGACGACCTTTTTCCAAGTTCGACTTCGTTCATTTTCTTAACTTTCTCATGGCATCGTATTTTTAGACGCGATGACGAGCAGTAGGCTCGTAGTATTAAAGTTTATTTTCAAGTTGAATAAAGTGAATTAAAACAGACAAAACGCGATGACGAGCAGTAGACTCTTAATATTAAAGTTTATTTTCAAGTTGAATAAAGAGATTTAAAACAGAAAAAGTTTCATAAAGTGAAAAAGGAAAAAGATAACATACTCCACACTCTTCTCTCATACAACGAGGAAGCACGGCGATTGAAGTTTTAACTAGAGTAATCAAGTCGCCAAGATTAAGATGGGCCGGATATGTGGCGCGAACGGGCAAGGATAGGGCCGTGCGTAGAATTCTAGGCGGTAGGCCTTCGGGAAAGAGACCGGCAGGACAGCCGCGATGGAGATGGGAGGAAAATGCTAGGTTTGACCAGGAGGAGATCGGATCGGATGGTCAAGCGTGGAAGGAGAGTGCACAGAACAGGGAACGATGGCGGGGTCGAGTCGGTGAGCTTCCGGGTTCCTACAGGCCAATGAATAGTAATAGTAAGGGATCAGTTATAGCGTTTGGAATGATAGTGAAGAACATGTAATTCGAACTGACGCTATGACAGTTAGAATCACCAAAAATTGACCTAAGCGTAACACATCAGGCTACTGGCAGTGTTTAGAATTTAATTTTTAAACTCAAGTATATTCCACTGATGTGAATTGTTTTGTTATCGCAATGGTATACGGCTCTGATGTATTTTCTTATTCGATTTTCGTTCGGTGTTCTTCACTATTTGCTTTGTGTATTGTGTGTGTATCTGTTAGAGACGCCACAAAGTGATCGTAAAAAAGTGATGAGAGTGGGTAAAACTACGGAGTCCGGAAGAGGAGCAATAATAATGCCTTGCGAGTCCGATTTTACCTCGTTCAGGATTGAGTGGCCAGAAACCGAATGTCAAATGATGAAAACGTGAAAACAGCCAAAGATCTTTACGTAATTCGCCACAATGTGATTAGTGGGATTCGCGATTCCTGTAAACAACGAGGAATCAACAAATTTGGCTATTTTTGAACTGCAGCACCTACGGCTACGATTTTTTCGCTACTTAAATCAATGTGTTGCCCCAATGGCACAGCAACATTCAATAGTGAATATTTGGATTCTAACTTATCCACTATACAAATAAAAAAATTTAAGGGCTTGTGGCAAAACACTATAGGTTGAGATGGCTTTTCCACCAAGGAACATACACACCTTTATCCATGACACGTGTCCACAGGCAATTCAATTGTACTCTTCGCGGGGAGGTTCGCTTTGTGACCTCAGGATTCAATATTCAAGGAATTTCAGTCCAGTTGTAATTGGGTTGAGTGCGTCGGGGCAACGGTAACAAGGATGAACAAAGTAATTTGCAGCAGTTTGTTTTTATTTTCTATAAAATGGAGACCATCTTTGAAGAACTCAATTAGACTAATGCAAACAGTCAGTATAGAAGCCCTCGACAGACAAGCGATCTGTAGAGGCAGCTATTAAGTCAATTCCTGCCAAGCACTGTGAATCGATGCCATACAAAGAATATGACTCCATAAATCATTATTCTTGTTTCTGCCTTCATCAATCAATCCATAAAAACTGATGAAATTTATGGACAGGTCGCAGATGGCGCCCAAGTCCCAAAGGGAAAAAATTATAGTTAAGCATCTATTTAGGTAGCAGGTGTTGCGATGTTGTTAGTTATATTCCCAGTAGTGTAATTTTGTACAAAGAATATGCAGCATTAATGCTAGGGTAACAACAGTGTTTATAAATAGAATGCAAGTCAATATTGTTTATTCTACTTATTGAAAAATGTATTGGGTTGCACCACATGAAATGGCCGATTTTATAGTAAACATTTAAAAGTCAATATTATTTTTCCGTAAATTTTTAATCAATCAAAATGGGATCCGTTGGCATTTATGACATTCGTCCAACGTGATATAAGGTGAAATATTCCTTTTTCAAAGAAGTGCTGACTTTTTGAGGCAATGACATCTTCAAAGGCTTTTATGACCTCTGCTCGGTTCCGGAAAACCTTCTGTCGGCAAAATGAATCCAGATGAATCCAGCGGAAAAGATGGTAGTCCGTTGGGGAAATGTAAGGAGAGTACGATGGATGCGGAAGTATTTCAAATCCCAACTCCAACAGTTTTTGCACCGTTGCTTGTGAGGTATGGGGTCTAGGATCTGGCCGAGCCTATTCACCAACACAGGTTGCTTTTCAAATTGGCATGCAATATGTCGATTTCCACACAATATTTGATATCGTTTCTTCTGGTTGAAGAAATGAAAAGTGGATTGGTCCTTTCGATGTCCACCAAATTGTCACCATAACCCTTTTGTGTGAAGATGGGGCGTGGGGATGTGTTTTGGTTTTTCACCTGCATCCAACCACTGCCCATGTCTCTTACGGTTATCATACAGAATTCACTTTTCATCCCAGGAGTAGTGCTCCCGAAGCCCTACCATCCTCCAGCAATCCCAATATACATATCCCATCCATCATCCGATTTTCCCATACAATATACATATTCCATCGTCGTCATCCCATTAATCTAAACGATTTCCAAAAATCGTCATCTTATCTACATAGCAGCTGCAATAGCGGTTGTCTAATATAACGATTCCAGAATCGTCACCAGGCTATTCTAAAATCAAATCGAGCAACCAGTTGCTAAGATTAAATTCCGTCATTACAAGCCAAAAACTAGAAGCGAGCAAGCAACGGCTTCTCAGAATAAAACATTCTTGTTTCACAAGCCACAAACCAAAATCGAGCAACCGTAGCAACTGCTCGATTGCGATTGGGGTACCTAGAGAGGAAGATGACCCTTTTTTCTCAGTTTCGACTTCGTTCATCGAAGAAAGTTAACGAAAGAAAATGTTAAAGAGATAATTGGGACTTTGGCAGGGCAGTCGAGTAATAACCACCGAGGGAGTCGCATCGTACCTTTCAATAAGTCGAGTCGCATTTTACCTTTCAATAAGTTTTCAATAAGTCGAGTCGCATTTTACCTTTCAATAAGTTTTCAATAAGTCAAGTCGCATTTTCACTCTCAATAAGTTTTCAATAAGTCAACCAGCATTTTACCTTGCAATAAATAATAAATGAATAACATGAGCACTATTAAAAGGTGTTGTGTTTTGAAATCTATAAATGTAAAAGATATTAGTCCATGCTCTTGCCTCGGTCGAGACGAGGAAGCACGATCGTCGGACTCAATTATAATTGTGGATACAACCCACAGGTGACTATCCGGTACAAAAACGGTTCAGTTTGGTTTCTCAATTCAAGCGATGCGCAGATTTCCAGGCGTCGTAGTTTTGGGACTCGTTCAGTTCATGTGGTGTACCCACTTATCGAGTTTCTTTACCTTTCCTATGAGAGAAAGGTGTCGACTTATTTTCATTTGGGATATTCCCATCCTTTATGCAATCTCCCGCACCGGTTTCGTTGGGTCAGGATCCATCGTTGCTCTTAAAACATCGTCGTCAACTAACGTCTCCGGCTTCCCACGTGGTTCATTTTCGAGGTTGAAATTGTGGGGGTAAGAAGTATTGCACCAGACACGGGCGCGCGGTTCACTTTCTTCCCCACTGATAGTTTCAATCACACTTATTAAAATAAAACACTGAAGCTTGTTTTGATGTTGCAAGTGAATTTTATTAATTTTGTAGTTTTTGTTTGATTAATTTTGATTTCGGAATCTACACTGAACTTTGATTTTGATATATATATACAAAAGAATGATTGGTGTTCAAACACGTTGTAAGCGCACTGGCGATTATTACACGACTCCTCTCCTTGAGGGATAAGATATGACTTTAGTGATCGCGAACGTATTTTAAGACGAGCGGCGGCGTGACCTGCCGCTGTGATGATTCAATAGGGACTGATGGAATTAGGGATGGAAATTGGGATTTCTGCTTTTACACAACGATCAGCCAATGGCAATCGTGCTCTCTTGAGCATCCCTCAATTCCCCACGCTCATCGAGGTGGATAAGTACTTGCGTATGCGTAGAAAGGATGAAGAAATCAAAAGGAAAGCACAATAACCCAGGGTTGATCTGGCTTAGTGTGTGTGTATTAATGCAGCGTCTGAGACTGATCCACTGACCTAGTGCGGAGATTGTGGTGATCTCAGAGTGCATCGAACTATGGAAAGAGTGAATTGTGGAGGAGAGGAAAATATAGTTTGCGCTATTCACCTGTAAAATGAGATCGTTGATCCCAAGCGAATGGATGATCTGAAGAAAAGCCGAAGTGACGCCAAATTGGCTAGGGTAATTTATCATGAAAACCAAACTCGAATAATTCTGAATTACCCCACCCGTTGCATGGATATGCAACAGCGTCGTTTGATTTGACTTGTTGTTGCTAACCGACATGATGTGATTTCCGGTAGAAATCTCATGGGCTAGCAAAATGGAGTTGCCGTACGGCAAAAGGGTAGCTAAACTCAATTATGCTTTATCTGCATAGGATAATGAGTTTAGCTATGCGTCCTTTGGGAAATCAATGATTCACAGATGAATACCGAACGGTGGGATAGGGATTAGTCTGACACGCTGAAAGCGGTCGAAATAAGGCGGAAATTGTGGTTGGAATTGTGGGTTGGTTCTCCATGTAATATAGAGAAATCCCCACAAAATCACCCGAACGGAACTTTCCAAACCAACGTCGTATAATGCGTTCGTTTACCGCTATATCCTCAAATGCGTCATTAATGTTTTTCATTGCCAATGACGCATTATGTCCTATTTTAAATTCATAAAGGAAGAGGGTTCAAATTTGAACTGCCCACAGCATGCTAAACAATTCCTAGAAAAAAATTACTGTACTTGTAACGAACCCTAAAATTCTCACACCTACTACTTTACTTTATGAAAAAAAAATTAACGTTCTGGCACAGATGTTCACTCGAGAACTTCTTATTTTCGACTGAAAAAATCGGACATTTCATGTGGCACAACCCAATAACTCAGTCGAACAAATGAAAAACGAAATTTATGCAACGCCTTACCATAAATTGTCCACTGATGAAAAGCCACAACACGAAAGGAGCACACGCGAAGGAGATTCATGGTGCTTGTGGCAGAAGGCGCAGGCCACTGGAGACTAGAATCACACTCATAAAAGACCTATGTCAGAAGAAGTCTTCAAAGCAATCCTTCCGATTTACAAAGAACTGAGTCGTGGCGAAATACTCTCTCGTTGTTTGGGTGCCTACACACACAACAGGAACGAGAGTTTCAACGCGATTGTCTGGTCAATCGCTCCAAAGTCAATTGCCAGTGGTAAGAATGTATGTTTTTTTGCATAAGTGCACCATTTCTCCAAAAAATCGATAGCCAATGATATGTAGTTTAAGAAAATATTTGTTTTTTGTTCCAGGTCTAAAACTTTTCCATAAACTTGTCGGCTCGCAAAGAGCTCTTAAAAAAAGGTGTATTCAGAGATATGCGGTAGCGTCGCCGTTTTGTATTAAAATTTCAATAAAACATTTTTTTTATATTTCAATACTTGATTAATCAAACCTCAAAATGAAAATCCTATTCCTTTTTCCATACTCTTACAAAAAAAATGTCAAAGGTAGGCCATTTTTTCGACCTCTAGAGTGGTGTTATAACGTTCTGGATGATAGTGAAAGAACGTGTGCTTCGAACTGACGCTATGACAGTTAGAATCACCAAAAATGGAACCAAAGCGCAACCCATCAGGCCACCGCCGTGTGTACGAATTCGATTTCTAAACTCAAGTACATTCGACTGATGTGGATTTGTTTTGTTATCGCTATGGTATACGGCTCTGATGCATTTTCTTATTCGATTTTCGTTCGGTGCTCTTCAGTATTTGCTTGTGTATCGTGTGTGTATCTATTACAAACGCCACAGTGTTACCCCTTGACATTGACGCTAGTTGTGGTAAGGTGTTTGCTCAGTTTTCATAAGCTCAGTACTATCCCATAATGCTGCTCAATTTACTGCACATTGCGTAGTTTAGTCTCCTGCATCGGAAATATGGTCATTGCCATTGGAATATTATTAGTTAACCCAGCTCCAACTATATTTAAAGACTGTTGCCGAAAACGGTTGTGCTGGTGAATGTTTACGCCATTATTGATCGAGTCACGTGGTCTGTCAGTTGTCTCTCCCCATTATGAATTCCACATCGGTGAGATTCATCTAGTCGCTTTTGGCAAGCGACCATTTTGCCCTTTCTTCTCCTTAAAAAACTCGCATTTGTAAGTTCATCCCAGTGAGAGCTTGAATTCCTAAGTGTTACCGAAAAATCCAATCTCTAACGACAATATGAACGCAGATGCAAGCGACATTTTGACCAATAATTGCATACCTCTGACTTTTTTCGACATCCTACGAGAAGACATTTCCTTTTAATGGAAACTATATTTCCAAAGAACAGAACGATGCAGAATGATGGTATATTGTCATTCGTCGCTGAAAATCACTGAAAACCATTTATTTTGAAAATATGTTACAGGGTTTTCCATCGATGACACGGAAAGTGAAGGATTCATCAAGATGGAACAGAATTGAATGCATTGATGGTACTCGCCTGTTTCCTTTCATAGCATCCTTTATTAGCACCTGACTACACTCAGCTCACGATTTCGTATCTGTACGTATATCATAACGCAGATATTTGCCATTACAGTTCTACCACTTGCAAAAGTAATCTTCACCTGTGAGACGAAATACTGATACCTCAGAAAAGCCCACAAAGTGTTCAGTCTTGTCCTTGTGACAGGATTATTTGTAATTTTCCAAAAACAAGTGTTTCGAATGTCGGGATTATATTTAGTAAACACACCAAGGTAAGAAAGTAAATTTGTGTATTCGACACGAAAAAGTCCTCGCACATATTCCGCATCCAATGAATAATTTGTCATTCTGTTAAATTACCTAAAACCTGAAAACGTAAGACTTCATATAATATATTTTAAAATACGGTTGGTAATGATGCGGTAAACATTACTAAAACAACCCACGGAAGGGAGGGACTGGTTGTTTAATATGTAAACAATTCTTTAAAAACTTTCTCAATTGAGGGTGTTTTACAACTGTGCTTTGCGGAAATTAACAAAACCACAACCGTAACATTCTTTCATAAAGTAGAGGAAGAATCCGTTTATCTTTGTTCTTATACCATGAACGTCTTGAGAGAATACCTTTGATACATTGGGGCTTTTGAGGATAATAAGCTAATTTAAAATTAAAACTGTAGTGGTGACAACTCCGGTGCTGTTTATCTACTTCTTCCTTTCCATCCTCCGCTCGTTTACCCAACTCATTGGGTTGTTAACTTTAAAGGGCGTTTCCTTATGATTTCAACGGTAAAAAAAAATTCAATCAATCCAGCGATATTTTATTTGATGTCAGTAATTACTTTTTTGTATCCGATAAATTTATCTGAGACAACTAGGTATGAAACAAAATGTTCGCCTCGGCTCCGGAGACAGACTTCGTTCCGGTTGTCTATATTTTCTGCGAGTTGACATCATAATTGTTCATCAGTGGTGTTGAAACATGCAATAATGGCCGCATTTAGCTTACGAAAAGTGTTGTGTTTATCCACATACACTTTCGACCTCAAATAACAGCAAATCGAAAAGTCTGAGGGGGTTGTGGGGAGCGAGTATATTGCGCCAGCGTACGGCACTGGTTCACTTCCACTCCCCATCATCATTACAAGTTCTGCCAAAATTGTTCTCAGGAAAAACGCACTAAATGTTATTCAGGTATGATTTATTGTTTACTTTAATTGAATTTAATTAGATTCTATTTTATTCACAACAATTCTTACTACATTTAATTAGATTGCAGTAAACGGATTTTGATTACACTGACAATGAAACGGATGCACCAAAAAAAATGTAAGACAGAGTACTCTACTTGAATGGCGTTATACTCGGGACACAAGAAAAATTACTTTTAACTGCAAATATTGTATTTAATTAACACGACTCGATACGCAGTCGCGTCCCCGCAGGGCTACGGGGAGCGGGAGACAAACCGACCGGTGCGGTCGGTGGGTGGAATGAGACTCCGCGATGTGAATTCGCTAGCAAGGGAAATTCAGCCAGTGGTGCATGCTCTCTTGAATAAGGGATGCGTTTCCTATTACAAGAGAAACGTGAACTCTCTTTGGGGGTAGGTAACCGGATCTCATAGAGAAGATCATGGTGGTATGTGTGTATGTGTGAACATTGATTATTTTCATGGGACAAGGCCATGAGAACGAAGCTGAAAAATCAAAAGGGAATAATGGGCATCAATGAGATGTGAGTTCGGGTAAGTAAACAAGCTGTATCTCATTGGGTGCTAATTGATTTCTGTTTGCTCATGTCGCGAGGTCATGAGAAACGGATCCAGAAAAATTAAAAGGCATAAAGGAATTTATGAGCTGAGGGTTCAACTAAGTAAACAAGTTGCAACTCATTAGATGCTAGATGCATTTGGGATACTTGAAACAATTTGAATTGTTTGTCGTATCGCTAGAATGCCTGCGGAAGAACAGAGTTCTTTTGTTTGCACATGATGCGTGCTAAAGAAATTGGTTTTAGCGTCTATGGCCCTAATTGTATGCAGCTGCATCAATAAGCTGCTAGGAGTTGCTTTGTCGTTGAGTGAGAATGTCGCCAACCAGTGTGTATGTAAAGAAATTTATTGTACACATGGTGAGGCTGGGAATAGGCGACGCAATGATCATTATCCCTGGTTATGATGGTTACATTATATGTCCGAATTGTTTTTTTTTTTCAGGAATTCATCTAGGGAAAAT
The DNA here is from genome assembly GCA_963931805.1 of Microdon myrmicae. NCBI lineage: Eukaryota > Metazoa > Arthropoda > Insecta > Diptera > Syrphidae > Microdon > Microdon myrmicae. The sequence goes on along the minus strand of OZ007496.1, from coordinate 171,037,475 downwards.
GCATATGGTAAGATTGGGATTTGCCTGGCAACCGAAGGTGCCGAATTGGGTTTTGGATTTATGATCCTATAAGCTGGACAGAATTCTTGTAGGGAATTTTTAATGCGAATTGATGCATGAAAAGTAAGAATTCTCTTCCAGGAGCTTTTAGGTTATGCGTTAGATAACCTTGACGCGTGAAGCATTTGCAGGTGTTAATGCAATTGCATTAGCGGGAAACAATGGAAGTTGGATTGCAGTTATGGGGGGTTCTTCGGGTAAGCTAAAAAGAACCCCCACAGGGTCTATCACATTCCGGAGAATGACTGTCGTTTCGATCGCCAGTGGTACCATCCCTTAAATCACGTGTCACCCAGATCCATACCATATAGCTTCGGCCACAAATTCCCTTATCTTGTTGCGGTAGCGTTAGCTATTCGGCATTGTTTTCGATGTAGTACAGGCCGATTACGCCACCAGCCCAAAAACCACATTATATAGAGCTCCTTTGTAGATGCGTGAAGTTTTTAACTTGGACTTTTTTCCGCCCAGATGCAAGAATTTGCTTGTTGACCTGGAAGTGAGCTTCGTTGCTGAAGATGATTTTTGACAAAAAAAAAAAAACACTGCAGCTACCTCACACAGCCATTGACCGTACTGGTGACGCTGCAAACGGTCAACAAACTTTAGTACTACAACTGGTACACGTAGTTCACATCTTTCTTTAAAAACGCTACAAACGTGATCGGTGCAAGTTTCAATTCTTGTCCTCCGTGTGCTCAGTCACAATATCGCACATATCAGCGGTATTCCTGATACTACGGGTTGCTGTTTGGGCTACACTCCGTGTTTTTGAATTTGCACACCATCTTACCAGTTATGACCTTGGTGAAACGATGATATGACGCTGACTAATAAACCACGTAATCCACGAAATGTGTTTTTTGTAACGTCCCTATCTTAGTTTTGCAGTTCGTTAAATAGTTGTAAAATACATAGTTATCGATTCTGTGCATTTGATACGATTGGAAATAAAAAATGAAAACTAACTACAGAAATCAACAAAAAAGTGTATTGCTTTTTTACCACGATAACACAGTCGCCAGTTGAACCTACCATGCGTGGTAGTTCCAAAATGCATGGAAAGCAGTATGTTAGCCCAGGATGGGAGAAACTATGTATGAATACTTCCCTGCAAACCACAACTATAAAGCCCACCTCTCTAAGTTCTTCCGAATGGTCAGTAGTACTGTAGCGATTCCAACAGATACGCACATACAACCAAAGAGAAGACTACAGTACCAAAACACAAAAAAATAGAGAATCAATAAAATCATCAGCGTCGAATATCAGAGCATTAACGTAGCCGTATATCATTATCACATTAACAGCTTGTGAAGCGAGGTAAGACATTCCCATAAAACACACGGTCATAGTCTGACGGGTCTGTGATTTTGTTTTACCATTGTGGTGTGGTTATGATTCACACGCTTCACTGCTCACACTGACGTTAACGCTATAATCGCTATTACATCGATGGCGCAAGTTGGATCTTTGGCTCTTTTATAGATAATATTGTTCCTTGGAGATCTGAAAACCATTCGAAGAAATTCAGTATATCTTCTCCGTACATAACACATAATTCAATAAGTCACGAGACTAATTTAGAGATGATACCTGCAATGAAAAATGCTTATGACTTTTAGGAAGTATTAACCTTCAAGTGATATGTGTCAAAATTTCATGATAATCGGACCAATGTTATTATTATTTAAGTGATGATTTCTACAACCGTTTGCCCACAATGGAACATCGCATCGATGATTCAGAGCGCTGTTTGTCACTTTTAACACGACATAAAAAGGTTTTTTTGCGTCGGAATGTGGCAATTTATGAAACATGGATTTACCATTTTTCTTCGGAAACAAATCGGCAGTCAACTGAGTTCCACTGACCTGTACATCGCTGTTACTGTGAACTACGTGATCAAGTTTTGCGCAAAACTCAAAAAAATCTACCACCGAGACCAACGACCAAAGCAGCATCGGGCAGCTTGTTTGTCAGCTGAAATATACCCGACCACGATCCCTTGTCTAACGAACAAACATCCACCAATTTCGCGCTTTGCCACAAAACAATTACCCTGCATATACAAATGCAGACAAGGAATTCGTTTCTTCCACCGAATCAAGATACGATATACAATTTCCATTGTATAAAGTATCCCAATCCATTAGCACCTTTTTCTAACGACTATGCGTCTATTTACGCAAGGGCATCACTCATCCAAGACTTTAATGATGCCCTCGTCCCATCTTTCCTTTTAGCTCCATTTCCTCGATGCATTGCCGTCTATTTATTTAGCCGCAATGCACATCATAAACAATGATCTTCACGATCCCCTTGTCCTTACCGTCATTCTGTTTCCTTCTCATGGCCTCGATGCATGAGCAAACCAAGATCTATACGATCACACACGCACACCACTGCGTTCCAGAGATCGCCTTTCAATTGGGCACTGCCAGTAAGGAAAGATGGCACTTCCTTTTCTCTTTCACCTACAAATCTCATCCTTAACTGAGGGTTGAATGCAGGTCGGAGTTCTTTCCTCGGTGAGTCTTATTCCATCCACTGACCGAGCCGGTCGGCTTTTCTCCCGCTTCCCATAGCCTAATGGGACGCGTACGTCGTGGAGTTGTTTATCACCAGTTTTTATTTTCTTAATTCGTTTTCTTAATTTTTATTCAATTTTACTTAAAGAAAATATATCAACAAGACGAAGTTAATAGTAATAGTTTAGAATTTTAAGTTGAGTGAACATTTAACGTGTGATTTGCTTTACCAACCGCATTGAGTCCCCCGCTTGGTAGAAACATTAACGCGGTGCGGGGGCTTAAAGTACTATGAATCACTCAGGCTATGCTGGCGAAAGCATATGCTTCCAGTAGGGTCACCCATGTCAGACAGGCTAGCGAGGAGTAACACACAGAGATCTACCACCCCTAATCGAGGGTGTTACGCGTCACCGTGCCCATTGGATGGTTTGCAGCCAGGGGTATACCGGTTGTATTATAACGGCGCCTCTCTGACACCGGGTCGAATCAGAGCAGTAAGCAGACCTTACCACATCAAAACGGAGCTCTGATGTGGCGGACTATTTGAAAACCCCAAGTCTCGTGGGATCAAAAATGAATAACCAATATACAAAAAACAATCTCACGAAAAACCCGGTAGGCGTAGGTGTGATGAGCCGACACTACCATAAGGGAAAAAATCATCAAGAAAACACTGACTCGGCAAAAAGAAGAGGTAGGGAAAAACGGAAAAAGCGGGATATACGCGTCGGCACGTGGAATTTTCGAACGTTATATAAACCAGGCGCGATACAGACGGTCGTAGAAAACGCGAAACAATATAAAATGGACATCGTCGCGCTTCAGGAAGTTCGACTCTCACATCAAGTAATCGAAACCAACGGTTTTGCACTGGTGTGTGGAGGTACCGATACACATAACCTCGGAACCGGCTTCATCATAAGCAAGAAGATTACGTCCCATGTAAAAGATATGCTATTTATTAATGACCGAATGTCGGTGCTAAAAATACAGGGCCCATGGTACAATTATGTATTTATAAACGTACACGCCCCAACAGAATCTACCGACGAAGGAAGTATTTGATGGGATCTTTTTCTGGTTAAAATCCTCCTCGGCGACCTCAATGCGAAAATTGGAAAGGAAGATATCTTCCAACCAACAATAGGTAAAGAAAGCCTACATGACGTCTCTAATGATAATGGTATTCGAATTATCACGTTCGCAGCGTCAAAAGATCTGGTAGTGAAGAGCACGATGTTCAAGCACAAGCAAATCCATAAAGCCACATGGATATCACCCGACGGCGTAACGCGTAACCAAATAGACCACTTCCCCATAGACAAGAGATACCACTCGAATATCCTTGACGTAAGATCATATAGAGGAGCAGATTGCGACTCCGATCACCTTCTAGTGATGGGCAAAATTAGAAGTCGGCTTGCAGCAAACCCACATGGACAGTCACGGGAGACGAACCAAAAGTTCGAGATTGATAAACTAAAGACCTACGCAAAAGGGCTGAATATCAAAACGAACTAACGAATAGATTTAGCATTCTAGAAAATGGGAGTAGTGAGGTAGAGGAAACCAATAATCTGGGCACTAAATGGCCATTGATCAGAGACACAATCAAACAAACAGCCCAAGAGGTTTTAGGATTTAAGAAAACAACTAAGTCCAAACCTTGGTTTGACGATAAGTGCAAGGCGCAGATCGAAGAACGTCAACGCCTCAGAATGCTCCACTTAGAAGCATATAATGAAGTCAACGCAGTAAGATACGCGACAATTCGGAAAGAAACAACTAGACTTTTCAAACGCAAAAAACGCGAATGGGAGAAGACTCGGATCGAAAAAATCATAGAAAATGCCACAGCAAAGAACAGCAGAGGTATGTATGCCGGTATAAATTCAATTAGAAATGGCTACCAAGGGAGAGCCAAAATAATCCGAGACACAAACGGCTGTCTGGCGACAGAAACAAAAAATATCGTGACAAGATGGAAGCAGGACTTTGAAAACCTGCTCAATGTACGCACCCATCAACCACAAATAAACACACTACACGTACGTACAGCCGAGCCTCAGACCCCAGAGCCCTCTTTCAACGAAATTGTAGACGCGATAAATCGACTGAAAAACAACAAGGCTTCCAGACTCGACTGCATACATGCAAAGCTTGTGAAGCATGGAAGAGATGCAACCGTTCGAAAGATCCACCAACTCATCAAAACAATATAGGATAAGGGAGTCACTCCGGAAAAATGGAAAACATCAATAGTCGTCCCCATTTTCAAAAAAGGCTACAGATCTGACTGCGAAAACTACAGAGAAATATCATTGTTCCCAACCACATACAAAATATTAACAAATGTCATACTGGGGAGAATCACACCGTACGCAGAAGAAATACTAGGAGACCATTTGTGCGGATTCCGTAGGAATAGGTCAACGTGCGACCAAATGTCCGTAATAAGGCAACTGATGGAGAAGAAGTGGGAATGCGGAAAGACGGTTCACCAACTGTTCGTTGACTTCAAAAAAGCCTTCGACTCAGTCGCAAGGCAAAGACACTACTATATTGTAGTTGAGCTGGGAATCCCTAAAAAATGTGCCGCCTTCATTGAAATTTGCATGAACGAGAACAAAGGGCGAGTTAGAATAGAAAACTACCTCTCCGAACTATTTGAAATCCGCGACGGACTAAAACAGGCGGATGGCCTTGTGGCGTCTCTAACAGATACACACACAATACACAGGCAAATAGTGAAGAACACCGAACGAAAAATCGAATAAGGTAATGCATCAGAACCGTATACCATAGCGATAAAATAACAATTCACATCAGTGGAATATACTTGCGTTTAAAAATCGAATGCTAAGTACGACCAGTAGCCGGATGTGTAACGCATTGGTTCAATTTTTGGTGATTCTAACTGTCATAGCGTCAGTTCGAATCACACGTTCTTCACTATCATTCCAAACGCTATAGCCTCTCACCATGTCTTTTTAACCTTGTGCTCGAGTATGTTATCAGAAAGGTACAAGACGACAACATGGCCGGATCATCTCTGGACAGGGTCACACAAGTGCTCGCATATCCGGATGATATCGCCGTTCTGGACGATAATCTAGAAACTGTAAGTAAAAACTGTGAAATCATCGTGCAAGCGGCAGAAGAGACGGGCCTAGAAATAAATGAAGACAAAATAAAATACATGATTACGGCGAGAGCAGGTGGACCTCAGGGAGCACACATATACGTCAGAGGCAAGATATTTGAAAAAGTTAAAGAATTTAAATATCTGGGAAGAATACTTACAGTAAAGAAATGTCGAAGGAAATTAACAAAAGACTGCATTCCGGCAACGCTAGTTGGCACGCAATCAGTAAACTGCTGAAATCCAAACTGCTATCATGTAACATAAAGCTCCGTGTCTATAGAACCATAATCATCCCGATTGCTCTATATGGATACGAAACAAGGGCTCTCACAAAACGTGAAGAAAACAAATTCCGTGTATTCGAGATTAAAGTTTTAAGGGTCTTTGGAGGTAAATATGACGAGGTGGCAGTACAATGGAGGAAACTACACAACCACGAATTGGAGGAGCTATACCGCAAGTCTACAATAGGGAGAGTAATCAGATCGCGAAGATTAAAATGGGCCGGACATGTGGCGTGAATGGCGTGAATACAATAGTGAGAGTGATCAAGTCGCGAAGCTTAATCTTAATCTTCTTAATGGGCCGGACACGTAGCGCGAATGGGCGATGATAGGACCGTGCATAGAATTCTTGACGGTAAACTAACGGCGAAGAGACCGACAGGGCGGCCGCGACGGAGATGGGAGGATAATGTTAGGTTGGACCTCAAGGAGATCGGATCGGATGGTCGAACGTGGAAGGAGAGCGCACAGGACAGGGAACAATGGGGGAGCCGAGTCGGTGAGGTCATGAACTTCCGGGTTCCTATAGGCCAGTAAATAATAATAATAAATAACCGCATTGAGGAATTAAATAGAAGAACATTTCCTACAAACAACATTTTCTTTTTCCGTGCTCCAGTTCCAGGTTGTGTTTATCTTTTTCTTTGTTGTTCATCCGCGGACCCTTTAGCAGTAGTGAGTTGTGAAATTGTGTCGGTGGAACAATTTATGATGGAGGAGAGAAGTGAATCCGTGCCGTACGCCGGCGCACCATACTTCTTCCCCACACTACTATAAACTTGATGTATGGGTTGGAAGGATATATTTTCCCCCATATAGAAGTTGGCAATCTGCTCAATCAGGGGAGGATGATCCTCTTTTTCTCACCGATCGTTTTTTTGCTCAACGATAATTACTAATCATGTTAACGGCCCCAGATTGTTTTCTTATTCAAGTTTGGGTTTCTTTATTATAGGGGTATTTAATGTTACCTCGCATCGTCTTCTTTTTATGCCTTTATGGTACCAATAGCGTAAGCTCCCAGATCTGCATTCCCAAATGCATAAACGTTTCCGAATTAGTATGGCATTGGTTTGTGACTTAACTTTGGTGAATATTTTACCACTTGTTGAAGCTGTGGCGGATCTTTAATACATTCCCAAAGAACCGCCCATCCTCTTAAATTAACCACCTTCCTCTTTCCATGCACACCCATAGTACTTACCTGCAATTAGGAGCAGCGTAAGCTCCCCTGCAGCATCATACCTGAAAGGGAAACCTACCCGACGGCATCCACACATTCTGAATTTCCCTGGTTCATATTCCATGACCAGTTCATCTCCTATCGGCTCAGCCTGTCTCCAATTAGGATAAACAAACGCTGGCCAGCGTATTGTTGACATAGCTGTAGCCGATATTCTTTCCATAGTTCACAATTGTATATCACGCCTATACCCTTAGGTCCGCGACAGTTGCGACAATTCCCCGTTATCGGCTATCAACCGATCATGAGTTTGGGCATGGATATGACCATTGTTTAGGTACCCTTACCCATGCCATGCCTATGATGACCCGCCTGAAAACCTAAATTAAACATACAGTATCTCACTGTGTGCGTTTTACTTACCCGCATATTAATCAAACATATAGCCATTCAGCCTGACCCTTTGCCGCCGTCGACGAGGTTTCTGCTGACTTATGTCAACAAAATAATTTGCCCCCTTGTGCACCGGAGTCATACTGCTAGATTGGATATTCCCTACATCGGCGTTTCCAAGGAATCTTAGGGAAATACCATGACGACCCCTTGTATCATAGGCACATCATTTACATCATATGTGCCACTATTTGATCTGTGAAATAGAGTTTTTGTTTACTTTGAAATCAACGATGTATGAGTACATCGCCGCAGCCCCCGCTGATCGTACGTCTGTTTAATCAGGTGTCCGCTGATCATCGTCCTCATCGCAGGGCATCGTACTTGTTCTATACGGACACATAGAATCCTCCCCTATCGATGCAATTCGCGGCCATTGAATCTGATGGGTGTGAATTGCATCGTTGAGTCAGATTACTTTCGCTGAAGTGTGCCCATCCACTTTACCAGCCGGCGCAGGATTGTGGTAGAGCATTCGCTGTCAAGTGTATTATTAAGTATTTGTTTTATCCAAGTGCGTGTTTCTGTATGGTGTTGTGTCCGCAGTTAATTACTGTTGTTGTTCCTTACGCGTTATCGAATATAACTTGATTAAAATACAAATCGGTTGTGACGGTGGTAAAAAGAAAAAAAGAACATTGTAACCAAATATCTAGAAGAAAAAACAATTCTTTCTTTGCTGATAGAACAAACATAAAACAAAGTGTATTATACTAAACTCGAAGGTGTTAAGTAATCAAGAACAATAAAGAACCGATGTACAGCCAAACAACCTCACCAGTGTTTTATTACGTGACATTTTCCTATCTTCTCTCGTGTGTTTAGTGATTTGTCTTTTCCTTGGAGGAGTTTCAGCGAACAATCTGTGGTGTTGTGCTCAACCTGCGTCCATGTTGACGCCTCTAGCATAATAACCCCAAAAAGGCATCTGTGGTAGGGATGCAGTAACGCTTCCGATGTTTATATCCGATGTTGTGTTAATTGCAGTTGTGGATTATTTTCGCCTTATCTATCGATAGACAGATCTTACCTGTGATATTAAAACATCGTTCATCGACGTCCGAGACAATAATTTTAATTTTAATTTCACGCCCCACTAGCAATTTATTTCCCGGTCTAAATTATGTATTAATCACTCGACAAGCTTTTTCAATATGACGCCGTCACTTGACAACCGTTCTATTCAGAGTGGCAGTGTTGGTGAGGACTCGTTCATCATTCGTCATTAGTCAAGCCAAGAAACAGAAGGAAAAATGTCATATTTTATAAGGTACGACATTTAAATTTGTGGTTTTAATTTGAAATACAAATCTATCCCATACACAGTTTATAGTTGATTTGACTAACAATGATGGTGTTGATACCCTGCGACAAGCTAACCATTCCAACAACCCCAAGTTCGTCATACATGATGCGGCCCATGTTTGGGTAGTTTTGATTAAAGTTTTTTCGAAGGGCATCATTTACGACTGTCAACTATCAAAGTCGGTCGTATAGGCTGTTGAACCTCGAACTCAATAATGTAGTTCACTCCCACTTTAGAAAAGGACTTTTCGAAATGGGAGCCATCATTTACCAAAAGACCCAAGGGATCGCCTGAGCATTCTACACGAAAGTTTCGGACTCCGATATAGCTCAGTATCTAGAGAGATGTGAACTTCTTGTTCACAAGAACAAGCTTAAAAGCGATTCCGCAAATTGACAAAAGGACGGCATGGAGTTCCAAAGCCATCATGGTTCAACCAATATTGACCTACAATTTATTTGAGGCTGCCTAAAACCGACAAGATCTCGAATGTCCAAACACAAGCACAAAGTGAAAACGTATTTACAAGTTGTCGTCATCTTTCCGAACGGTAATAGAGATAGGTATCTGTCTTGTCCCTCATCAAATGTGTCAAATGTACCTGTATACAAACACGTGCATTGCGGTCATTCATATCAAGGGTTCAAATAGCAATTTTATCCAAATTGGGCGTGACAATCAATGCCATAGTGTCTGCCCTTTCTGCTTCTCCAGCTCTCAAAAACAGGAAGATTCGTAACTTGATACCCGACAGCAGTCCACCGACATTCAGAATTTGGTCAAGATGCGTTCACTGGTATCAACGGACTCATTATGCAAATCCATACTTGACCATCTCCTAACGGCGACCGAATCTTATCAAAACATGACAAACTGAAGGAAGGAAGGGTAAAATGAAATCAGAAAACTTTGAGTTTCTTGTCAAAAACTCTTCCAAATAAATTGGCTTCCATTTAGAAGGAGGAATGTCGGTACGTTAAGACGGGAGGTCCACGAACCCCCAAAGGACACTTGAAATACTCTCTTAAAGAATTTCTGCTTGTAACGTGTCGATGCACTTTCGTTGCTCGCTATTTCACAGCTTCCTATCAGCCTGGAGATTTACGGCACTTGTGTATCTGTCCGTTGCAATCGAAATGGAACAAAGAAAATTCGGCAATGTACTCATATCTAGATACACAACTGACACCGCGAAGTCTTCAGTTTTGAGTTCTGTATATTGGCGCACAGAGTGTTGCGGGCCTGAGGGTATTCAATCGGAGCTCCATAAGGACGATCCAACTTTCCAGGAGTGTTCTAGAAAGCACTGAAGTATGAGGGTCTGATGATATCAATGACTGTAATTCATATGAACCAAATTGTAATACCGTTATACAAAATGGATTTGAACATAACAACGCTTTGTGAAAAAGGTTGCTGTTATTGGAATGACAGATTGAAGCGATAACACTGGATAAGACGTTAAGGAAGAGCAATATATCAATGGCACAAGAACATTGGGTTCAGGTTGGCAGGCTCTTGAACCGCTCAACTCTGGGAGGTTGCGTCAACTGGATAAGGCGTAGTATCAAATATGAAACTAGGTCAGAGTGTGTGTAAAGTTTGGATAAAAGATGAGCCCAAGTGTCTATAGATGTTTTGACAACTTCTTCATTTACAGTGTCGGGTAATCTGGGTCCTTTGATAAAGTGAAATTTTGTTCCTTCATGCCTGGAAATTGATTCATTTCCAATATAAACGACAATTTGGCACGGCTGGTGTAATTTGTTGAAGTGATATCCGTCTACTTTGCATATGTAGGAATCAGAAGATATCTTTGTCAGATTGATCTTTTTCCGGAGGTTTTTTTTTTGTGGTAATTTACGAAAGAGTTGCGATGTGAACTTTTCAATTTGTGTATTAATAAGTCATTCAGTTTTCCCATTTTTCAGATGAAGTCTATTTGCGACATTTGCAATTTACCATTTTCCAGACAATGAAGTAAACGGTATATTCAATTTATCGGTAGCTGGAGAAATGTGTAGGGGGTTGGCTATGACCTCAGAAAGGAGTGAATATAAGTAATTGTGACGAAGTGATACCATAATTTCTTTGTATTGCCTTAAAGCATTAGCACTAGATACGCTAAAAATTTCCGGGGTTTTTAAGGAAAACATCCTTGTTTTAGGCAAAGTTATATTTATTCCTCAAAACAGTTGCCCTGAAGGGCGATACACTTGGTATGGCGATTTTCTAACATTTCGATGCCCTTTCTGTAGTATGAAGCATCCAAGCCTTCGAAATACGCCTCGGTTTCCGCGATAAATTCCTCATTCGATCAGAATCTCTTTCTCTGATGCCACCGCTTGAGGTATGGAAACAGATAATAATCGCTGGGGACCATGCCTGGAGAATATCGTGAGACAGTAACCAATTAAAATTATAATTGGTCTAATTTAGATATCGCTTTCGAGGACGTGTGTAACGGTGCGTTATCCTGGTAGTACAGAACTTTTTTATCGCCACATGGGGCCGTTTTTTGTTTATTTCTTCGTTCAATTTATCCAATAACGCTGCATAATACTCTCCTGTGAGTGTTCTTTCCTGCTGCAGGCAATGTATCTGGAATATGCCGTTTGCATCAAAAAAAAAAAAAAAAAAAAAAAAAACGGGGACCAGTTGACCTACACGCAGCAGGAGCCTAAACTACTCATCGGGCAGGACAACTGGGGCCTGATAGTTACGAGTAGGCTGAGGAAGAAGCACAGAACCAGTTGCTTCACTCACCAGTTTAGGATGGCTCTTGCACGGGTGCACGGCCAGGAACAGCCCACCAGCGAAATTCGTCAACTACGGCAGGACGAAGGAAGACGAGGCGGAATTGCTCGTTAGACGTCACTTCGAAGCCGAATCAATAAGATGTAAACCTAAACCGCAAACAGAACGAGCCCCAGGTAGATCCGGAAAGCGCAGAAGAAAGAATGAATTGACTACTCCGCGGACAGTACATTCCACCGGAACATCAAATTGGCGAAACAAAGTTGAAAATGTATCCTACATCAGTGAGGGAGAAGCCATTTACACCGACTTGTGGCGGTGCCACCAAACCCCACGGTACACTTACCTAAAAACCCCCATTACCTCATCCCAAGAAGCATAAGTTTACGCCAATGCAATCGCATTAGGCACCTGAAAATGCTTCACGTATTAAAGGGATCAAATCTATGATCTTCAAGTGCCTGTGAAGAAAACTTACCTCTCATGCATTCTCCTCGGATACCAATTCTGTGTAAGATTTCTTTATTATTACGAATTCCAAACCAATTTCGGCATCTACGTTGCCAGAAAAATTCCCCTAGACGAATTCCTGTAAACAAATGATTCGGTTTACATACAATGTAACCTTCATGACAGGGATCATAAATATTGCGCCGTCTATTTTCCCAGCCTCGATGTGTGTACAAAAATTATCTACACGCACATCGGCGGGCGACCCCTTTTAGCTAGCGATATACAGTCCAACGCAGATGCAATTAATTAGCACCATCTGCGTTGAGGCTAATGCCTTACCAATGCACTAAGTGCAAACAAAAGAACGCTGTCTACCAGCAGGCATTCTGGCGATACACAAACAATCCAATCACCAAGTATCCCAGACGCATCTAGCATTTAATGAGTTGCAACTTGATTACTCAGTTGAACTCGCAGGTCATAAATCTCTTTTATCCTACATAGTTCTGGATCCGTTTCCCAGTAAGCTTCTCACATAAACAAAGATCTCTACGATCCTTTTTCCTTTCTTTGTGTTTCAGGTTCTTCATCATGGCTTTGATCTATGAAAAAAACCGACGCACACACACACTTGTGTATCGTGAAGATCTCCTCTATGAGATCGGTTTGGTTACTCCAAAGAGAGACTTTACGTCTCTGTTGGAATAGGAAAACGCACCCCTTAAAATTAAGAGAGCCAGTTTCACTGACCGAATTCTCTTGTCAGCGAATTAATATCGCTGAGTCAAATTCCATCCACTGACCACAATGGTCACGCCATCTCCCGTTCCTCGTTTCGCGCTCGGGGACGTAAATATACTAAGTCGAGCGGAGTAAGCGCGCGCATTTAATTTAAAATTAATGTTTGTCCTAGGGAGTCAGATTTCATTATTCGTGGTGTGCGCACGTGCCATAGAAAAGTCGAGGCCGTTGCTCTATCAGAGTCGGGAGAATACGAAAACTTATGTGATCGATTGATGTGTAAATAGACCTCTTATGAGAAGTCCGTGTAGTGTTTTCCGTTTGTTATTGTTCGCCGCGTCAACTTGCGCTGAATTTTCCAGTTGACTTAACTTGATTAAAACGCAAATCGGTTGTGACAGTGGTAAAAAGAAAAAACATTGTAACAAAATATCTAGAAGAAAAACAAATCTCCCTTTGCTGACAGAACCAACCTTAAACGAAGTGTATTATACTAAACTCGAAAGTGTTAAGTAACCAAGAACAATAAAGAACCGATGTACAGCCAAACAGTGTTTTACTACTTGACATTTTCCTATCTTCTCTCGTGTGTTTAGTGATTTGTCTTTTCCTTGGAGGAGTTTCAGTGAACAATCTGTGGTGTTCTGCGTCCGTGCTGACGCCTCTAGCATAATATACCCACAGACCCAACAACCAAGTACAAATAAAAGTGTCGCGGTATCCAAGAGAAGTGACTGCCTTGGCGAGAACATGATGGTATACGCGAAGACAGTGCAAATCAACCGATGAGTCTTTACGAAAACCAACACTATCGCTGGTGCGGCAAAACCAATCAATGGATCTCGATAGCTCTTGAGACGAATGCTGAACAATTTGAATCTGAACATTATCGTTGGGATGCTAACAAGAATCAGTGGATATCGAAGAATCAGATACCCACGAATGAGCATAGGTATGGCTTTGAAAATGGTGTACGGACATACACAGAAAAGGATGGAGCTATATTCTTTTGGGACAGCGAGAAGAAATCATGGTTTCCGAAATTTGATGATGACTTTGTGACAACGTATCGAAGGAGTTATGGCCTTATTGACAACACGACACCAACGGCGGGACAGCAGGCAGAGAAACGAACGAAACCTCCAGACAAGGTGGTAAAGGAAGCGGTCAAAACGATTGCACCTGCAGAGATTGGAGCTGGTAAAAGAAAAGCTGCTACAGAGCCACCACAATAGTTCGATTTGGAATCGAATGACGAAGAATGCTTTACGTCGAACCACTTCCTCCTGGGGCGCTCTTGCCGTGCAATGGCACCCGATGACTTCGATCACTACGACCTTGTTGGTAGGGCGAGCTGGAGAACAGCGCAGCGGCTGACGGACCATCTCCGAGAGACGAAAGGTAAAGGAATACCTGCCAACCCTGATGACACGAAGGATCTACGGACGAGATACCACCGACCCACAAGTTGGAGATGTAGTCCTGGTGGTGGATCCTTCACAACCCCGCAGTACCTGGCCCCGCGGGGAAGTACAGGCTGTTTATCCCGGACCCGACGAAATGACGAGAGTCCTGGACTTGAGGACGACATAAGGGACACTGCGAAGACCAACCCGCCGCGTCGTAGTGGTGCTTCCAGCGACAACATCGCCGCCACACGAGGAAGTGCTTCGCACTGCCGCGGACACTGTTGGCGATGCATCACGAATTCCCCGGAAAGGCAAGGCTAAGAAAAGCAGCCCCCAGGAAACGAGCGAGGGGGGGGGGGGGGGGGGGGCAGCTGCGTGCCTGTATAAGGCGGGCACATCGGTGAAGCAGCGGGAGTCGTCGAAGGAACTCCTAACGAAAAGGCCTTGTTCAAGACCAGCCATAAGAGATCAAACAATAACAAAATAATAGAATATTCAATTCGTCTATAAATAGTAAAATAAGCGAGTTGTACCACGTTTTGCTCGTCTAGTCTAATTGGGTCGTTTTTTCACGTTCGTTAAATAGGAATTTGTACTGGGCAAGACTAAAACGCCCGTTTCATTCAGAGAAGATTCCGGCTCTGGTGGTACAGTCCCTCGAATTGACAAAAGCATCGTTGGCCGGCCAGTGCCGGAAAATACAGCCCACTAAAGGAGAGACCGAGGCGTCGCTAGAGGAAGCGCCGTTTGATTGGTTCAGTTTTTCTTTTTCATTGCAGCAACAATACTCCTTAGAACTTTATTCTCGTATACGCGGAATTTGTTTTCCTGTTAGTTTGTGAGACCCCATGTTTCGCATCTGTATAGAAGAATTGGCATGATTTGGTTTTATAGACGCGGAGCTTTATATTACGTGATAGCAGTTTGGATTTCAGCAGTTTACTGACTGCGTGCCAACTATCGTTGCCGGGGTGTAGTATTTTGTTAATTTCCTTCGACATTTCGCCGTCAGTATTGTTCCCAAATATTTAAATACTTTAACTTTTTCAAATATCTTGCCTCTGACATTTATATGACTTCCCTGAGGTCCACCTGTTCTCGCCATAATCATGTATTTTGTTTTGTCTTCATTTATTTCTAGGTCCACCTCTTCTGCCGCTTGCATGATGATTTCACAGTTTTTACTTACATTTTCTAGGTTATCGCCTAGAACGGTTATGTCATCCGCATATGCGAGCACTTGTGTGACCCCGTTCAGGGATGATCCGGTCATGTTGTCGTTTTTGTACCTTTCTGATGACATACTCGAGCACAAGGTTAAAAAGACGTGTGATATACCCTGTATTAGTCCGTCCCGGATTTCAAATTGTTCTGAAAGCTGGTTGTCTATTCCAACTCACCCTTTGTTTTTGTTCATGCAAATTTGAATGAGGGCGGCATCTTATTTCGGGATTCCCAGCTCAACTACAATATGGTAGAGTTTTTGTCTTGCGACTGAGTGGTAGGCTTTTTTGAAGTCAATGAACAGTTGGTGAACCGTCTTTCCGTTCCCACTTCTTTTCCAGTACTTGCCTTATTGTGAACATTTGGTCGCTCGTTGACCGATTCCTACGGAATCCGCATTGGTAGTCTCCTAGTATTTCTTCTGCGTACGGTGTGATTCTCGGCAGTATGACATTTGATAGTATTTTGTATGTGGTTGGGAGTAATGATATTCCTCTGTAGTTTTCGCAGTCAGATCTGCCGCCTTTTTTGAAAATGGAGACAACTATTGAGGTTTTCCATTCTTCCGGAGTGATTTCCTTATCCCATATTGTTTTGATTAGTTGGTGGATCTTTCGAGCGGTCGCCTTCCCTCTATGCTTCACAAGCTCTGTCGGTATGCAGTTGACTCCGGGAGACTTGTTGTTTTTCAATCGATTTATTCCGTCTACAACTTCGTAGAAAGAGGGTTTTGGGATCTGAGGCTCGGCTGTATGTACGTCTGGTGCGTTTATTTGTGGTTGATGGGTGCGCGCATTGAGCAGGTTTTCAAAGTACTGCTTCCATATTGTCACGATATTGTTTGTTTCTGTCACCAGACAGCCGTTTGTGTCTCAAATGATTTTGGCTTTCCCTCGGTAGCCATTTCTAATTGAGTTTATGCCAGCAGAAAGCCATCGCTATAGGTGTTATATCCTTGCAATCGATGGCCCTCATTGCAAAGAGTAATGTGACAAACCCATCGTCATTAATACTACGCCACTCCTGAATCTCAATCTCTCTAATGACAAAAAATTACACAGGAGTTCTTACAAACAGTGTACAAGGGATGGAAAGTTCTGCAGTGCTGTGGGTAAAGGTTTTAAGTAGGTGCCTAGTATGACACGGATTCACTTAACCTTCCACCGTCTACTGCATAAAGTGATTGACCACGAAAAGACCAAACGAATAAAAGCACACTGGTAGTTCAATTAAAATTGTTCGCCGAGGAGGAATAACTCAGTAAAGACGCCGGAGTTTAAACAAAACACTGATCACCTGTGAAAGTCAATTAATAAAACAAGTCGATTAGTTTTAGTTACATAACATTTTTTTAATTCAATTCCACATTACACCGTGTCTTTTACAATTAATAATTAATTCTGGTGAATTACAGTATAGGTTGATTTTACATTAACATTGTGTCTCTTTCTTTATATTAAAGGACTCGCGCAAAATAGGACGCAACTCGACACTAGTTCGACATTGCTTAGTATACGTACAAGACAAAAACATCACTTAACTCCGACTCAATTCCGGATATCGGTGGAAAACGAAACTTGCTACTTAGTAGCGGGCTGGTAAAAATTGGAACTCTAAGCGAGTGCGCCTGTCCGCTGTTGTGATAGAAATCTGACTCCTCGAGCTGGGCGACGTTGACCCGATGAGTTTCCACGCATGTCATCGCAGGGGAAAACAATCTTTCCAGATAGGGTGAATGTCTTTTCCTCTGCAAGAAAGACACACGAAACACTCGCTGGGCGCAGGAAAGGAAAAACAAACATGCATCTGGTCAAATATGATGATCGGTGTACGGGCTGGCTGTATCGCCACCGTACGATAGGGGATCGATTTTTGATTGACGTTAAGTCAACATAGCTTCGTTGCGACGGAAAAGGCTACTAGATTTGGGTGCATGTTTATTTTAGGCATTGGATAAAGCACAGGAATGCTGGCATGCAGGCAAAAATAATTTCTTCTGTTTACGTAGAGTACACAGAAGCATTTCGTTTAGAATAGCCAGCGTGAGAATAGTGGCTGGTCGTTGTTTAGACAACGAATCATTAGACATGACCATGGATACGATTGTCTAACGTCAATCATATTCGTGCCCAAATCCCATGATCGGTAGATAGCCGATAACGGGGAATTGTCGCAACTGTCGCGGACTTAAGGGTATAGGCGAGATACACAATTGTGAACTGTGGAAAAAATATCGGCTACAGCTATGTCAACAATACGCTGGCCAGCGTTTGTTTATTGTAATTGAAGACAGGCTGAGCCGATAGGAGATGAACTGGTTCATGGAATATGAACCAGAAAAGTTCAGGATGTATGGATGCCGTCGGGTAGGTTTTCCTTTCAGGTATGATGCTGCAGGGGAGCTTACGCTCTCCCTAATTGCAGGTAAGTACTATGGCTTTGCATGGAAAGAGGAAGGTGGTTAATTTAAGAGGATGGGCGGTTCCTTGGGAATGTATTAAAGAACCGCCACAGTGCCACCGAGGAAATGTTAAAAAGAGCAATGTGTAAAAGAGGAATGAGTAAATAGCACATCCTTTTTCCTGGTCTTTTTATTTTACTTCACTTTCGCCTTAATCTACGATATTGTTGTCCAGAATAATCTGCGTCCTTTGTAGTATTCAAATGGTTATCAAATGTATTTAGCTAATGATGTAGTAAACCCCTAGTTTCTCCGTTATATACACCCCCACAAAAATATTCACAGTTCTTGTTTAATATTTACAAATATATGCCTTTTTATATAGGTGGGCCATACATGTTTGCAAATGGCAACAATTGATTTCTTAAAAACCTTTACAGGGAGGGGCGCGCGAGTGACGGGGAATTGTTTATTACGTTGTTATTTGAATTGCTTATATGTTTATTACGCCCCCGAAAAACACTTGGAAGACATTGCTCAGCCGAGCAGACTAGACCAGTTGTCAAACTTTGAATTTATGTTAAGAAGTGCTTGACTATAGATCAATTGCTCGTTATATTTTATTGCTCAACACCTATAACACCATACTCTACAAAACTCCATTTCTATATTCACCATACTGCGTGATGTTACATGCGATATTTAATCAGTCTATTTCGATGAATTTTTGCACACCCTTTCTGCATGTCAGAATCCTTCAATTTTAAGAGTCCTTACTTTGTCCTACTTTTACGTAGTCAAAATCCCTCAAACACAGAATTTGACTTAGATTGATATTTCATCTACAACGATGGAAGTCTCCTCCCTCAAAAGTCAAATTAGAGGCGAATACCGAATCGCGAATATAAATATTTACATCAACCGCATTAGGGCTGCCCAAAGTGTTTAAAGATACAAATTTACTTTGACCGTTATCTAAATAAAGATCATAAAGCAAATTGATGACATCGGATTTCATTTCGGTAGACAAATAATTTTTTTACGATTGTTCGTCTGGGGCCTGGGGGTTCAAATCCACCGACCGTAAATAATAGCTGTAGTAGCAGAATTCTTCGTTATAGCATCGTATATCATTTAAATATGAGGCTTTTCCTTCCCCACAGTTTTGACAGCAGCATAGAAAGTAAACTGATTCTTTTAAAAGGAGTCCACAAAAAAAGGCATGACATGAATATCGACTTAGTGCGGTCTGCATTGTTAATATAAAAAGAAAAGAAGATCGGATTATAGCAAACCTTGTTTACTTTTATTTCGTTTAATATGCTGAACATTTTTCAAGAACGTCTCGGGTATACGTACTGGGAAATATTAACTACAGACATAATATGGGCGTAACCACATAAATCGCAAGCCAATTACCTCACCTCAAGGTCTCATATTTATGGCAAAAGAGAGAGACATATTTTATGTCCCACATGTTTCCTTTCACGTGGCAGTGCAATTACCCTAAAATACTTTATATAGTTAATGAACAACAAAAATGAGATATTTTATAGTGTGTTTTTATTGCTTACCGATTTGTGATACAATTTGAGACGAAGCCTACTCCGATATTATTCTTCAATGTCGAATTGATTGTTTCATAAAATTCAATTCAATGATGTCTGATCGAATAATAATAAAAAAGATAATGATAATAAAGAGCCATTGGTTACCAAACCATGTTATAGCATTCTTCTCCTACACATTTTCATTCCGATAAATGAGAACATGTTATAAGGGAGTTTTTATTCCTTTCAGTGTTGATATACTCAAAAATAAAATTAGAGGATAGAAATAAGGGCATTAAATGATTTTTCCGTATCGTCGTGAAATAATCAAATCACTGTTGTTGTCAGAATTCATACGATAACAACACTAATCATGTAGTAAGACATTTCTCGGAAAATTCTGGTAAGTCTGCGGCGACACAAATAGTCCGTTCACCGACCTTTTGAAGGAATCTGTTGTAGTAACAATTTCATTTAACAGACCGCGACGAGCCAAAATCGTTGCCTTTCATTATATCCAGAAAAACGGATTATCAGCAAGTCTGTATAGAACATTATATCATCTGTTTATAGACTTTAAGGCGGCCTACGATTGCATAACCAGGGTAGAACTATATAATGCCATGAGAGAGTTCGGCATTCCAAACAAATTGATACGACTTTGTAGGTTGACCATGACCAACATACCTAGTCAAGTAAAAATAGTGGGATTACTGTTCAAGCCAATAAACATCTTTAATGGACTCCGACAGGGGGACGGTCTGGCCTGTCTCCTCTTCAACCTGGTGTTGGAGAAAGCAATCCGTGACTCTGGCGTTACATCAGAGGGACTATTGTCACCAAGTCCAGCCAAATTCTTGCCTACACAGATGATATTGACATGATCGGTAGAATCGAATCGGCTGTATAGGAATCCTTCACCCAGATCGAGCAGGCGGCACAAAAACTGGGACTGCACATTAATGAGGGAAAAACTAAGTACATGGTGGCAACTTCTGCGAAGAGAAGACCTAACGAATTCTGACAACAACAACTATCAGGGTAGTGGAGCACGAATTTGAAGTAGTGCAATCCTTTAGCTACCTTGGGTCAATAGTATCAGCCGATAACAATATGGAAAATAAATACGCGAACGGCTGATCAAATCCAACAAAGCCTACTATGGCTTATGAAAGCTCTTTAAATGCCAACATTTATCCAGAACATCCAAGCTACTACTGTACAAGACCATAGTCTTACTAGTACTCATGTGTGGATCCGAGACTTGGATGCTGAATAAAAGGTACTCTGAACCCTTAGCCTGGGCTCCTCGATAGTATAGTGGTTGGTATACCCGCCTGTCACGCGGGAAACCGGGGTTCGATTCCCCGTCGGGGTGCCTCTGGCGCAAGACTAATAACCTTGCCCAAAAAAAAAGCATTGTGGAAAATTTAACGAGCCTCAGGACTTGCTAAATAAGGCCAAGACCGGTTCCCGGTTGTAGTGCCGATGATGATGATGAACTCTTAGCCGCGTTCGAGAGGAAGGTCTTAAGGAGAATTGTGTGCCCCGTATGTAAGGGAGGACCATCCCGGAGACGCTACAACCATGAGTTGTACGCGATCTGCCTTGAAGCTAATGTTGTAAGAAAAATCAAGTTCGGTAGACTTCGGTGGGCGGGACACCTAGCTCGAATGAGGGAAGAGGATCCTGCCGGAAAGACCTTTGTGGCGGGATGAATGGAAGGAGACAGCGCGGCAGACCATGTCTGCGATGGAGGGATGTCGTAGACCAGGACGCCCAAAGCCTGGGAGTGCCAAACTGGATGACATCGGGTCGAAATCGAGGCCGGTGGAGAGATTTGCTAAATAAGACCAAGACTGGATCCCGCTTGTAGTGCCGATGACGATGTTGACTTGAATTAATTTGACTCTTAATTGGAGCGACCACATTTTTGAAGCTGCAAAACATGCGACCAAATATATGGGGTTCCTTAAGAGATGCAAAAAATACTTCCCTCCATCCAACCCGGTCTCTATTGACAAGGCGTATCATCATCATCGGCACCGGCCTTCGTCTTATTTAGCAAGTCCTGAGGCTTGTTAAATTTTCCATAATGATTTGTTTTTTCCGGGCAAGGTCATTATTCTTGCGCCAGAGGCTCCCCGGCGGGGAATCGATCCCCGGTCTCCCGCGTGACAGGCGGGTATACTAACCACTATACTATCGAGGAGCCTGACAAGGCGTATATTCGGCCCAAAATGGAGTTCAACTCGTATATTTCGTCAGGCGTATCCACAACTGCACTGCACGTGCTCGATAGGACCCAGCCGCAAGTCGACCGATTTCGTCGTTAGAACATAGGAGCAACGTATCGTGCCTATCTTTTTTCTATAGATATTACCACGGTCGTTGCTCAATTGAGCTTGCTGAATGTGTTCCTCCTCCTCAGATATTTTCCCGCAATACCCGTCAATCTGAGAATGCGCATCAATTCACGTTAAAAGTAAACTTCAGCCGCAGAAATAAATATAGAGATTCATTCTTTAGCCGAACCACACGAATGTGGAATACTCTACCAGATACGTGTTTCCTTGTCGTTGTAATGTCCAGGCATTTAAGACATCGATACCTCCTTTCCTTATCCATTTCCTCTCCTTCCGCTCGCACTGTGCTCTGACATTTAAGGGTACTGTGGGGAACGAGGTAGATGTGCCAACGTATGGCACTGGTCCACTAAGATTCCACCGCCAGCTATTGTCCACAGCCGCGTTGGTCCACTGAACAAATAAAACCGAATTCCGCAGCGGGCCGTTGCGCGCGAGGGAAAATAAAACACACTGTGATTGATCTGCTGGGAACCTTTTCCTTTTCATTGTTGTTTTTAAATGAAATTTATCACATTTGCATACATTGTTTGAAAACATTTTGCGGTCTCTGTCCGATAAGCCTCTGGAGTATTTGAAGACTACCCACCCGGATGCCTCGTGTGGTGAGGACGATCGTCCTTGTTCGCTTTTAATTCAGCAAATCACTATTTCGGTCCATGCCTTGTTTATTTGCAAATACTATTATTTATTACGTTACAACCTCCCGAAAGCACTCGCTCCATTTTGCCTCGCGTAGATTAAAACTTTCGTCCGAACTATTTTAGTAGCACTAAGCGGTTGGGACACGACTGACCGTGTGTGTGCGCCTTGGCGGTTGCGACTCGACTGGCTAATTACTGTCGAGGAAAAGTTCGTCGCGTCGTGGCAGTGGAGTCATAGCTAGAATCGACTCGCTGCCATTTACTAGGAACTTCGAGAAGAGTTGGGGATTAGATCCGGGGAATCCTCGCCGTATAGGCTGAGTTGGATTCGTTGGTTGTGTGTACCAGGATGTTGGTTTCGGCGGCATAGCCAAGTATGATCAAGGGTCTTGATCGTTGTGATGGTCGTTTCGCGGAAAATTAGCTGCCGCTTGATTGCAAGCGAGAAGTATAGTTTAGGGAGGAAATGAACTGAAGTGGTTTTTGGGGAAAATGCATGCGGTTTGATTGTAGGGAATTGATGTGGTTTTACATCTATTAAGTGGAATGGGAACCGAAATGGTTTTCGTGGGAAATTGAAATTGCTTGGGTGCAAGCAAGGGATATAATTTAGATAGAGAATTAACCGAAGCTATTTCGGGGAAATGTATGCGGCTCGGTGTAGTTGGTGGTGATGATTAATATTCCGTCGTAGGTTTGAAAATGCGTTTTATTACAGCATATGAATTTCCGGGGAAATTAAGATTGTTTGGTCGCAAGGAAGGAATATAACTTAATATGTGGGGTGATGTAATTGAGGGAGATAATTTAGAATGTTTTCTATTGAATTGTATTCTGTTGGAAGTTTTGGGAAATGCCTTTCATTGCAGATTGGGAGATGGATTCTTGCAACTTCGGGATGGACGCGCTTGCAGATTTTGCATGGTTGCGAATGTGTGTATTGCAGGTTTTGAATGGGGAGTTGGATTAAGGTGACGCGCTGTTAGCGGTCAAGGTTGGTTGGAATTGTGGGTTGGTTCTCCATGTGGTGTAGAGAACCCTCACAGTACTCCAAAATACCCTTTTGTGCCCGCGTTTGTGAAAAAAAAAAAAAACAGTTTTAAACGCAAAATTTAATATTGTACAGACCCTTTGCTTGCAAATTCCGTTTAATTTTTAAATTGTAAAACATCGGAAAGATGCACACAGGCAAATATATAATGCGCAAGTTTTGCAATTGTCACGCTATGACACTGAAATTTGATGAGGAATAACAATTTTTTTGAAATGAACATCAATTTCAGACAACTTATGAGTTAGAAATATGGTATAACTTAAGTGTCCTGGGTTTTTAACACTAAACCTACCACGGGCGGGTCAAATGACCCGTGCGGTGAAAGTACATAAGGTTTTTACATTATTTATTTCCAAATTGAAGGTTTTTATGTTTCCTTCAATTTAATAAATAAAGAACATGGAATTGAAAAATGTTTTATTCATACACTAAATTGGACTAAGAGTTGTTATATGCTATAAATCTTAAAATGTATCATTTTTAAAACACGGGTCATTTGACCCCTAGTGGTAGAAATAGGTATATATGAAATGTCGGTAGCTTTAGTGTTAAATGAAGCAATGGTTGCCTGAAACCAGTAATAAATAAATGCATTTTTATTAACCTCTCATTAGTGGTAAATCACTTGAAGTATTTTGATATTAGGATACAATCCTTAACACTGCATTATATAACAAAAATAAAGAAACAATAAAATAAAATAAAATAAAATCAAAATGATAGAACAAAATATATGACAACCTGTTACCTAAATAGAAATAGAATAATCAAATATAAAAATAACTTTTTGAGGATGTTTTTTATGATTCACAGTGGGAAGTTCTAAATATTATTTATGTAATTGAAAACATCTGATCGCAGTACTAAAGCTCCTTTCCGTGCCTACACCACTAAATAGCGCCACTCTTAGATTCCCCAAACGAGCCAATCAATTACCAACTAATGACAGAGGTAAAAGAGAGGATGAAATTCCATCTTCCGATTTGGTTATCCCTCTTCCATTCCCAGAGATTTCCAGTTGGACGTGGTTTCGTCCGTTAATTAAAAAAGAAGAAAATCCATCAACTGACCGGAGATTTTTACAAAGAGTTTAATGATCTTCTCCCACAACCATCCATGGTGGTGCATTACTCTTCAACAGTCGAAAGCCCCATCTAATCGCAACAGTAGATCCAGATTCGACGGTATTGTGCCCCCTGAGGGACAGCAAACGCGCCTCTGACCAGTACCTAATGCGTTTGTTCGGCCCAATTGGACACACAGTTTTCTGCAGATTTCAGTTATGACCGGAGGATGGCGGGGCTCTGGCAAAAAGTAGAACGTGCTCCGTTGCACCGAGTGTGCTGTCATCGACATTGATAAATCAGTATCCGTTCGATCTGTGGCGGCTGGACCGTGTTTTCCAGCGGCGTCGTCAGACAGACCCACAATCAAAACCATTTCCACCATCCACCCTGAGGGGCAGACACTGACACCCATCGACTGTTGGAAGTAGAAATTATTGACATTTGCCAGACCGTACGTGATTTCGATTTCATATTTGAAAATTAATTTATTGTATCGATATAAAGGGTAGCAACATTTGTTCGTCTAGGGCAATTCCAAGATAATCCAATCAGGTACGACCAGCAACACAGAAATGGAACCAATCCGAGTTAGACAAAAGTGAAATGCCTAAAAAGGATTGAACAACTTACGCAATCTTTATTCTGCAATAAACCGGTTGCTAAAGTTCTTGGAAGGCATCTCGGGATCATTGAATTGTGGAAAATACCTTGCTTTCTACTTCTGGATTTGTGGCGGCTCGGCGGGGAATATAACTCACGACAATAACGACTCGATTCGTATACAGCAGGACAATGAATCCGCTGACACATTGAAAGCTACAAACACGATGACGGGGTGCAGATAGCTGGACAGGCAACCGCATCAACATCATCATAAATGACGTCGAGATTGCCAGCATCTTCACGGTCATTGCCGTGACAAAGATAAACGTAAAACAGTTTGTGGCCACAGGATTACCAAACCGGGATGTGGTTAAGTGGCGTTTAGTTAAACCATACCGAGGATGGCTGACTATCCAGCACAAGCGGCCACAACGCATTGTTTTAAGTTACATCTCATTAGTCCAATTGGATTCTAAATAAAGTTGGGTAGTTGGGACCAATTGTTTTGTTGCCAAAAGAAGTTCGTATCATAAACAAAATTCGGTAGAGTGTGCAACAAAAGAAATCCATTTAGGGTGCATGCCGGTAGAAAGAAAAATAATGAAGGCAAATCAGAGAGACAAGTTTTTGGAGGAAATACTGAGAAGCGTTGCTTTTTATCAGCCACAAATAAGTTTCACAGTCTAGAGAAAGGAAATTGGCCTCTTATCTCATTAAGAATAGAAGTAAAATATATCAACGAACGAACTCTTAGTTCAATAGTGCAACAGGTTGCATCTCTTAACTTTATACCATTCTACATATAGAAAGAATTATCAATGCTGACGACAACACTCATGCAGCTTGATGCACTTCTTACTTTTGGGTACTGATCCACCACTCTCAGGATAAAATCTAAATCTTCTCTTTGGATGCATCTAACAGTAACGATAAAGAAAAACTCTTGTTTTCTTTTAACACCCGCGACCGTCCGCGGGGAGTTATTTTATACTTATTTCGTCGAATGTTTCTAAAACACACAATTTTTGTGACTTAACATCTAGCTCAACTTGGGATAGGTCGACCAGAAATGCCTGAGAACCATGAAACATGATCCCACCAGCGGATGTGGGTAGTTGAACGAACCCCGGATCGCTGGGAGCATGTTAGTGATCGGAAAAATGGTGATCATGCGCTTCCAGCGTTGTCGCATGTAAATTGCGACGTTCTGTGGGTATCGCTACATCAGCCGAACTGATGGACTCCGTTTGAATATCACGGTGCCACAGTCGCGAATAAAATATATGTTCCATTGTTCCATTTATTTGCTTTTTTTCAGTTTTATAGTTATAAAAATATGTTACAGTTACGGTATTTAATTATGTACAATAACGTAATTTTAAGGACATTACAACGACGAGGAAACACACGATCAGGTAGAGCATTTCACATTCGTGTGGTTCGGCCAAAGAATCATCATCATCATCATCATCATCATCATCATCGGCACTACAACCGGGAACCGGTCTTGGCCTTATTTAGCAAGTCCTGAGGCTTGTTAAATTTTCCATAATGATTTGTTTTTTCCGGGCAAGGTCATTAGTCTTGCGCCAGAGGCTCCCCGGAGGGGAATCGAACCCCGGTCTCCCGCGTGACAGGCGGGTATACTAACCACTATACTATCGAGGAGCAAGGAAAGAATCAAAAGCCAAAGAATCACTCTATGTTTATTTGTGCGCCTGAAGTCCACTTTCAACGTGAACTGATGCGCATTCATAGATTGATGGGTATCGCGGGAAAATGTCTGAAGGGGCGGAACACATTCAGCAAGTTCAGTTGAGCAGCGACCGTGGTCATATCTATAGAAAAGAGATAGGCATGATACGTACTATATTCTAACGATGGAATTAAACGACTTATGTCTGGGTTCCTAATAAGTTTCACTGCTCGTTTTTGCATCCTATCGAGCACGTGTAGTGCAGTTTTGGATGCGCCTAGCCAAATATGGGAGTTGAACTCCATTTTGGGGAAATATACGGCTTGTAAATAGTGACCACTTTGGATGGATGGCCGCAGTTTTCGCAGCTTCAAATACGCGGTCATTCCAATTAACAGTCGAATTACCTCGAGTGACGAGGATTGATAGTTCTTTGGGTGCGTGGATGCAAATGCCATTCATCGAGAGTATATTTACTTTGGGGTTCACCTTTGACGGAAAGAGGCAGCACTGAGTTTTTAGGGCATTGAATTCTACTGGGTTAAATAATCCCCACTGATAGAACTTGTTGAGGTCTGAATTCAATGTAATAAATATAACCCGCACATAACAAGTTTGATCGGGAATGTTCATATGAGTATGAAAAATCTTTCAAGCTATCATCAGCTAACGAGGAAATTGGGTTTTGCGTAATGGACAAAAGATCATTTATATATATAAGAAAGAGAATGGGTGAGAGTACCGAACTCTGGGGGACACCTGCATTAATTTGATGAGAGACAGATTTGACACCGTCAATAACAACTAGAATTGAACGCCCCGAAAGGTAGCCTCTTATCCATCGAATCAGAGAATTGTCCACTCCATAGGAATGTAAATTTGACAAAAGGGCTGGATGCCAAACTCCGTCGAAGGCTTTTGAAATATCCAATGCGACTACTTTGCTCTCGCCGAAGTAGAGGATGGAATGGCTCAACTTTTCGGTAAGGTACGCCTTCAAATCTCCTTTGGACATGTTGCTATGAAACCCATATTGGTGGTCATTGAGAAGGCCATTTGACTCCAGATATTTCGAAAGTTGACGGTTGATAAGTGACTGCGTTCGAGAGAATACAAGTTAATGATATGGGCCCAGAAGGACAGGGGGACGATTCATCACCATTTTTGGAAATCGGCTAAATGTTGGCTGACTTCCATCTATTTGAGAAACGGCCACGCAGGTTCTGTTACGGTTACAACACTTAATAATATGATTATTTACAGTTTTATATTACATTGGGGTGGTTCGTTATCATAACTTCCAATTAGAAAATTGCTTTATTCTCACCTTACGAATATCACACCATCTTCCACGCACCAAACCGACAACACTGGATTACGCAGACTTTATTTAGCAAACTCCTGACTCACCATTACCCAACAACAGGTACTCTCTCCATGATTGCCCATTTCCGATCGCACACTCATACTTATTTTTCCACTTCTCCGCCCATTAAAGGTGAATAAACTTTTGCTAATTTACTCAACAGTCAATGAACCCAAGGAGAATGAGAAAATTGCAAAGGAGATCATGGCGATTTAGGGGTTGATTTGGTTTCGCTTGAAACGAAAAGCGAAATCAGAAGGGTGACCGCATGACCTTGTGTCATGCTTGGATTGTTCTCAGAATGCAGAACCAGAAGTGCACTCCGAGAAAGAAAAATGGGAAGGGTTGAAAGTGTACTCATGCATGCTTTTCACCTGACATTGATTTTGTTCCCAAGCGAATGCTTGCACTCTTTGGTACAGGAACGAGGGGTACCGCTTGAGATCTTCTTTTGCATTGTAATGTGCAAAAGGGATTAGGTGATAGACTAAACTGTTTCGTTATGTAGAAACAGCGTCGTCTACCCATGCTTTGCTGTTGCTAACCAGCATGAAGGTTTTGATTTCAGGTAGGGAAATTTGATTTGGAGAACTTAAGGAATTGCGCTTTACTTTGAAAAACGAAAGCGAATCAGTATAACGATTCGGGAGGGTTTTCATTAAGTAATGATATCTACTGTTCGTACAGTTTTTCTTTTTTTTTTTTTCTTTTATGATTTTCTTTCCGATTCGATTTGTTTATTGAGAAAAAAAGAAAAAAGATCTATTGTTATTTGTGTAATAAGTTTTAGACCCTTTTTTATTTTTTTTAATGTTTTTTTTCTTTTATTATTTTTTTGGAATGTTTTTATTTCTGACATCATATAATAAAATGAATATAATCCGCTGTTAGGCAAAACTCTTTATTCAGTTCTAAGGCCACAGACGAACTGCCCACATAACATCAACCACCGGAAAACTGCTAGTGAGAAAGAGAGTAATAGTTCAGTATACAATGCCTACATTATAATGGTGGTGGTTGTGGTTACTTTACATTTACATTGATCTGCCCTACATTATTACAGTTTGTTATGAGGTATGTGGCGCTTCCGCCAAACCCTACGGTTCATCATCATCATCGGCACTACAACCGGGATCCGGTCTTGGCCTTATTTAACAAATCTCTCCACCGGTCCCGATTTCGAGCCGATGTCATCCAGTTTAGCACTCCCAGGCTCTGGGCGTCCTGGTCTACGCCATCCCTCCATCGCAGACAAGGTCTGCCGCGCTGTCTCCTTCCATACATCTTGCCACAAAGGACTTTCCGGGCAGGGTCCTCTTCGCTCATTCGAGCTAGGTGTCCCGCCCACCGGAGTCTACCGAGCTTGATTTTTCTTACAATATGAGCTTCAAGGTAGATTGCGTACAACTCATGGTTGTAGCGTCTCCGGAATCGTCCTCCCTCACATACGGGGCCAACAATTCTCCTTAAGACCTTTCTCTCGAACGCGGCCAAGAGTTCAGAGTGCTTTTTATTAAGCACCCAGGTCTCGGATCCATACATGAGTACTGGTAAGACCATGGTCTTGTACAGTAGTAGCTTGGATGTTCTGGATAAATTTCGGGATTTAAAGAGCCTTGATAGACCATAGTAGGCTTTGTTGGATTTAATCAGCCGTTCGCGTATTTCTTCTTCCATATTATTATCGGCTGATACTATTGACCCAAGGTAGTTAAAGGATTGCACTACTTCAAATTCGTGCTCCACTACCCTGATAGTTTGACCAACGTTAGGTCTTCTCTTCGCAGAAGTTGCCACCATGTACTTGGTTTTTCCCTCATTAATGCGCAGTCCCAGTTTTTGTGCCGCCTGCTCGATCTGGGTGAAGGATTCCTGTACCGCCGATTCGGTTCTACCGATGATGTCGATGTCATCTGCGTAGGCAAGTATCTGGCTGGACTTGGTGACAATAGTCCCTCTTGTTGTAACGCCAGAGTCACGGATTGCTTTCTCCAACGCCAGGTTGAAGAGGAGGCAGGCCAAACCGTCCCCTTGTCGGAGTCCATTATAGATGTTTATTGGTTTGGACAGCAATCCCGCTACTTTTACTTGACTAGTTACGTTGGTCATGGTCAACTTACAAAGTCGTATCAATTTATTTGGAATGCCGAATTCTCTCATGGCATTATATAGTTCTACCCTGGCTATGCTGTCGTAGGCGGCCTTGAAGTCTATAAATAGATGATATAGTGGAATCTTAAATTCCAGACATTTTTCCATCGCCTGCCTAAGGGTGAACCCTACGGTTCACTTAACTGAAAAACCGCGATAACTTCCACCCAATTTCATAACTTCACTAATGCAATAGCATTAGCACCTTAAATGCTTCGCGCATTAAAGACATCAAATCTTTAATCCAAAAGTCCCTGGAAAATAAAACTTACCTTCCATACATCTCTTCGGATACAATTCCCTGTAAGATTTCTTTCTTGACTTATCAGGAATCTCAAACCAATTCGGCACCTTCGGAGCCAAGCAAATCTCTCTAGACGTATTCCTGAAAACAAGATGATTTGGTTTACATACAAGGACCATACACATTGCGTCGCCTATTTCTCGTCCTCACCAAGTGTATCATAAATAACCATACAAACACATTGACTGGCGACCTACACCCAGGGGACCAAAACAAATATACGCATCTCGCGTCTCTGGGAACCAATTAAACCCTACAGCATAAGCAAATGCAAATAGGAATTCAATACCTACCCTTACCAGCGATGCCATAAACACCATTTCCCGGCAATCTAGCCAAAACCCATTAGCACATTTTCACATTGCATTGCCGCCTATTTATTTACCCGGAATGCACATCTCAGACAAAGACCCAAACGTTCCCTTTGTCTTTTCATATTTCGGGATCTGCTTCTCATTACCAGTGACTTCCTCACATAAGTAAACAAAGACCCAATTAGCATCCAATCAGATTCGGCTTGTTTGCTTAGCCGAACTCACATCGTATGGATGCACATTATGCCCTTCCGTTGTTTTAGATTCGTTCTCATGGTTTCGTTCCATGAACGAACCAATGTTCACACATACATGTGTACCATCATAGATCTTCACTAGGAGATCTGGTTCCCTACCTCCAAAGAGAGACTTCACGTTTCTCTTGGGATAGAAAATCCATCCTTAAAAGTAAGTTTCAGTTTCACTGGCCAAATTTCTTTGACAACGAATGAATATCGTGGAGTCCTTTTCCATCTGCCGACCACGCTGGTCGCGCAAGCTCCCGTTCCTCGCCGAGGAGGCGATAATACCTGGAGTCGTGTGTGTATTAAAATAAAATAAGTAAAAACCAAGTTAATGACATATTAAGTTTAAGTGAAATATCAAAACACTAACATATTTAATAAGTAACGAAATAAAAAACGGTAATCACCAATGGACAGTGTTTTTCCTTTTCCTGTTTAGGCCGTGGCTTGGTGGAGTTCGTTTGTGTTTTTCTTTCGGTCTGCGGCAGACACTTTTAGAACTGGCGGAGACGAGGTAGAACTCCGTGTCGTGCGCCGGCATTATGACCCCATACACCACAGGTACAAGAACCAATGAAACCCATTTCGTCTGGTATAATGTTTATAAAGTGTATAGCAATGTTTGTTAAGTTGGTAAAGCTCATGCTAAAGCGTGAGACTCAAGCTAAACACCGGAATGGGAACATCTGTTCTATAGATGCCATCTCAAACATCTGTTAAAATGAACTTGGCTGCTGCACTGTAACCATTCGGAACCCTACAATCGGACCACGTCGGCTAATTCACATTACATATCAATATATGTACGTATGTCTACAGATAAAACTATATAACGAGAGAAATATTTTGGTAGAGCGTATGTTATTACCTCACGATTCACATACATTTAGGAACAATGTGCAACGATACTTCTCGATATCCTCTCCTTTCTCACTCATCCTGCAATTACTTCGACATTTAAAGCTATCATACGGATTTTCATTTATGTGTTCATATTATATAAAAAGATCCTTAATTTATGATAGGGAAAGATTGTGAATGGAGATAAAAGATTGGGTTTTTAGAGTTATGGTTAAGGAAAAATTGTTTATAAAAAGCTCTAAAATGTAGGTAAAAATGGGGAAAAAAACTCCGCTAAAAAGCATGTGTACATGACATGTTAAAAGGTTTGGCGTAAGTTCAACAAATTATCTTACAGTTGGAAACTGCGTGCTGGACTAATGTATGGGATGGTCCTACTTCGTCATTAATATTATTATTATTCGGTAGATTCGTTCAGATAGCCAGGTGGAGTATACAGAACGTGCACGTAGAGCTAATCTGGGTGATCCCTTAAAGCACCACAACTAAGTGTGTCATAACCTATATGTATCAAAACCTTTATATACCAGCATTCGGCAAACTACCACTTCAATCAAAACACTGATTAAGTTTTTCGTACCGCTGTCCTGCCTCCAACGCCCTGTAGTAAGAAGTAGCTGGAATGTCAGCCACAAGGTAATGATCCAGTTTCAGTTCACTGACACTATCTGCAGTGTAGTTTAGCAATTAATTAAACACGACTACATACCACCGTCATATCACGTTTATATCATGCCACGAATTCAAATATTCTAATTTTAGTCGTTCCCGTGGGTAGGCTTTAAGTGCCTCGAAAAGTCGGGAAGACAACTGGTATCTCGGCCGATTCAAGGCTTTTTTCTGTGGGCCTTCAATCCTTTTCTACGCTGTACAAACTATTTGTGGCCTCATGCCGCCTTTCGATACTTATCGATGTCATTTTCAGAGACATGTGTAATGCCTCATCGGTGGCGCTGCCCTGGACCAGCGGGAGCAGAAAAATGTGTTGAGTTGTCGGTTGAGGTGACTGCCTGTGGTTCAACGATATTGACGGAAAGCTGTAGCCTCGAGTAAATCAACACCCAGATGGGGAACGACGTATTATTTGAACATAAGCAAACATAGCCACATGTTGTTTGCAAATGTGAGATACAGGTGTTTCAGTAACTTATCAATCGTTGGGAGAAACGACTAACGTATACGGAGTATACGTGATATGACTATAGAAGCGCCTTGATCTGGGATTCCTTCTGGTGTACACAAGAGCTAAGTAGGAAGTTGAGATTTGTGAAACTGGAGGCATTCGAGTTATAATTATCTATATTGTTTCCCCTATTGGGCGGTCAACTGAGATAGATATTGTGTGTAAGTGGCTTGATTTTCACGACACGTATTTTAATGTAAGTAATTTATGAGTAATAAAGGGAATTGTATCTAACGACGTTTGATAACTCGTTTGCAAGCTGTGTCACAAATATTTAAATTTACGTGATTGCGCGTTCTGGTTCCTGAGAATGATATCGACACGTACTTTTTGTGTTTTCCGCACAAAAGCGCACAAGACAGCATTTATATCTAAAATATGGCCTTCGTGGAACACAAAATCGCAGGCAGAATAAAGATAAAATGCAAATAATATTCCACTTACCAATGCATGATTTCGAAAAAATGTGCTACATCCCTCGATGTATTTTAAAAGGTTATAACGAAGAAGACGTGATGGGATTATGTAAGTCGGTTTTCGATTACCACAGTTATCCCGTAATATATATCATTTAAGTTCCGTCTAAGGGTTTCATTTTGTGTCGTACCGAAAACCTCTTCTCAATTTCAGCTTCCTTATTAAAATCCATTGATTCTTCGAAGTAGATATTCGATCAGCTTTTACCATCAATTTCCAACTCTATTATTCAATTTTTATCTTCGAGCTCTGAATCCCTTTCCCAAAGTTCAAACCTATTTAGTAGAACACCATTAAACAACAAAAGAGGTCCTTAATCTGCCTCAAGTCCCCCTGACCGAGCCATTAACCCCAATAATGGAGAATTGCACTTAGGCCGTAATTTCCCGCACCCGCAAATGGAATTGCAACTCTTTTGAACGCGTTTATTTTGCGTGTGAAACGCTCACTCTCCGACATTGTCGACCACTCCCGGTATTTCTTAGCCTGTGTATTGGAATACACGAAGAAAAAACGCATTTAGTAAGCTGTGTTCGACGTATCCATGAGAGAAGTGGATAGGGAAGGCGGCTCCAGATCAAAATCCAGGCAGTCCTCCTTTTAGTGATTGTTACGGGCGAAGACAACATGGGACATTGTCAACCACAATAGGTAGATATTATCCTGTTGTTGTCGCTCGCATTTTTCTTATATGTTTTGCTGCTGTTTTTCGCTGATGAATAGGGCCCTATTATTTATTTTCTTTTGTTCCCCTTAACTCCTCATATTTCCCTGTAATTGTGATATTTCTACCGTGCTCCAGAGTGGTTTTTTTTTAATACAATACGCGACACTTATTGAGAAGTTTTCCTGCTCCGGTTAAATGTTGGACTCATTTGTTGTGGAAAAAAAGGGTGTGATATGGCCCATAGAAACGCAGACAGCGGATCCGGCGGTGTTGGTTTTTACGAATGAATGGTTCCCTTTTCTGTCGATTATCTGATTGGGAGTCTATTGTTTGTCGGAAAGCGCAAAATGGGAAGTGGATAGGAAAGTACTTAAGCTGGAATTGGTTTCGATTGTATCATTGAAGTGTCCTTAGGTTAAACTTTGTTTGCCTTCGTTTTCTATGGCAAGATCTGAGGGGTTTTGTTTGCAGTGAATTAAGTTGTAAAACGACGGGAAAGAAATTACAAAGGAAAACCCCAAAAAATAACCTCGGATAGGATGAATATTTAGTCTAAAAATATAGAGACAACCTTATTTGAAGTGGAAATGCGTTCACAGGTATTCAATTATGGATGAATCATAGCATTATCTACCATGATTATATCTTTATCCTAGGACAAAAGTGTTACCTACGTCGGCCACCACCATCATTTAATAATTTTAAATTTTAAATTTTAATTTTAAATTTACATTTAATAATAATAACAATAATTGAATTTAGTACTTTGTTTCAACATAGTATGATGGTAAGGTGGTGGAAGAATTGCATGATCCTGAAGTGAGTTTCTGAACCCACCCTGATTCGGGTGTGGATCGTGCAGTTCTTCGAGTTCGAATTTGTTTTTCGAAGTGGACGTGAGTGGAGAGCGAGAGAGATGGAGGGTTGACCCTTTTAAAAACGATACGCTTTAGAGTTCCGAGGAGCGAGTTGAGGCACAGGTGAGGGAGAATAAGATCTGATCTCCCACGAAGCGAATTAATTTATTTTTGTTATGTTTTTCTTTAAGTTTTTGCGTTTTAGTTGAAAATGTGTTGAATTCTATTTAAGATTAAAAGTTTAAAATAATGTTTAAAAATAATATTTAAAGTGATTAAATAAATACGCAAAATTGCAAGACTCTTTTGTTGGAGGAATATACCGTTTGGTTCTCTGGTGATCTTTGCTGGGCATTGAGGCGCATCCCACACTAGTGAAAGAGGAGGTGTCCCCTTGTTGGAGTCCCCATAATTGACGAGTAAGTAATTAACGAGGCCAAAGCGATTCCAAGAATTCGACCAGGAGGTTTACCGTGGTCGCCCCGTTACCGAATAGGGTGACTGCCAACTGCACGTAACGGGCCGTTACGCTGCATCCAGTTGCTAAATCAAGCACCGTTGACCGAGTAACCGCCACCGGGGAATTACGGCGTATGCAATCCGGGAGCCACTTACGCTTGTTGCTAGGCCACACAACTGCTGGGGTATGAACCCCCGAAATCGGCGTTGAATGGATTTTCCCAACACCTGGCGCAGCCTTTTATATCAGCTTTAACCAACTCACTTCAATTCAACTTAAAACCAGTTTTATAATACATCAACTCATACCTGGCACAGTTAACCTCGTTCTTTCATTTGTAATACTTATTTACATATAATAAGTTGCTTAGCCGGTTGTTCAACAAAATCAGTGGCTCAACTATACATCATCATCCAAAGAGTGAAGCTATCACTATTGTCGCATCTGCACTTTCCCAATTGACGTACCTACAGTAAATTCTTATGACACAGTTGGTGCAGCATTATTGTGTCACAACCCTCTGTATATAACAACTGGCACAAAACATACGTTATGATATACATGACAACTATAACAACAATCCCATAACAGCTGACTCGGTTCTCCAAAGAATTCATACATTACATTACACTGGCGCTGCGGACAAACCTACCGGAGGGACCACGGCAGGTTTGATTATTTAATCTTTCTTGTTTACGAGGAACGAAGAAATTTATATATGAATTTTTTTTTTCCCTTTTCTTCTTCTTGTTCTTTATATTTGTAAATTAATGCATACTGTTTTTTAATTATTTTTATTTATTTATTTATTTCTAATGTTAAGTGCGAATTGTGTTAAAATTGCAGTAGAAATGTTTTGATATTAGCTTTAAGTTAGTGCTAATTTGTTTGTTGATTGTTTGCGTCGAGTCGCATATGTTGATGGGAGATTTTTTTTTTTTTTTTTCTTGCTTTTCTTTCTCATGAGAATAATGTAATATTGATTGATTTTTTTTGGAGTTCTGATTTTGTCTTCCTCCCTCACTGAGTACGCGTTGAGTTCGTGGTTCGATTGTTTTCCTTTCTTCCACCTTTCTCTCTCTCTCTCTCTTCTCGTGTGGTGTAGTGGTCATTTGTGTTGTGTGGTCTTTCTCGCGGTCTGCAGTTTTGCAGCTGCGAGTAGAGTGGTTGTCCCCCTTTGGGAGTGTTTGTTTGCCTGTTCTAGAAATCGTATTCCTTGTTGTTTTTCGCGCCCCTCGACTTTCGGAGAAATTTCGAAATAGAACGTTGTTCGGAACAGACATTTTGGGTTTGTGTCCGATATACGGCCGACTCGTGTACGGATTGGTTTTGCCGCGTTCGGGGTGGTTCGCTTGTTGAGGGCGTTAGAATTATTGCGGTTGGAGGCTATATTTCTTGTTGGAGCTCGGGGGTGGACTGTGTTTTTCCCATCACTAGGTTGTTTTTTTTCCCGGTTTTGCTGTTGGCCATAGGTCTTGTCGGGGTTCCGGGTTTAACAGCGTGAAATTTTGAGTTTGTTAGACGGCCTAGCAATGCAAACAAGGCAACGTCAGGGAGATGTCCGAGAGGGCACTCCTGCCCGGGCACGACCCGAGGCATTTCCTGAGCCGCCGGTTGACGAGGTGGATCCGGAGGCGTTCCATGATTCGAGGGACGAATTTGTGGACGACCGATCGCCATCACGCCCCCCTCCCACCGTCGGTAAACAGCCTGTCGGGAGCATGGAGGACACGCCGATGCCCTCGTATTTTAAACTGGGCCCACAACCATGTCCTATACGGACCATGCTGGGCACAGATAGGGTTTTCGACCTTATGTCGAAGGCGGTCCCCATGTTTTCGGGACAGGAGGGACCGGATACGGCCGAGAGACTCTCTTCGTTTCTCAAAGGCTGTAGAAGGACCTTGGATGGGCTGGCGGTGGAGGAGGAACATACCTTCCTCCGGTGGCTGCCCTCTAGGCTGAGCGGCGAGGCCTATCGGATGTTCGAGGAGAGACCACCCACGACATTCCTTGAAGCGGAACAGCGTCTTAAAGAGGCCTACGAGCCCCCCGTTTGTCGTATGAGGAGTTGTGTGCACAACTTTCCAAAATGCGACAACTTCCTTCCGAGGATGCCACAGGCTTTGTTTCCCGAGTGAAGCGGGCCGTGGTACGGCGCGAGGAGGCAGCTGAGCGCTTTTATGGTCGCCAGGGTAGGTCCGTCTTCGCCAGCCAGCTTGAGGGCATGGCCAAACCGGTGTTGGTAAGGGGTCTGAGGGAGGAGGGACTAAAGCACTTCCTCCTCACGTTGGGTAATGTCCCTTTTCGTAGCCTGGTGGACCACCTAACCGGATTCGAGCGAGCTCGAAGGGAAATGCTGAGGCAGGACGACCTGTTAGTGGATGCGCGGCCGACAGCGTCAGGAACATTAGAGTTGGGACCGGGGAGTTGCTCGACCCTTTTGGAGGGTTCATCCTCCACTTCTAGGGATTACACCGCGGCGCCGGCGCCGGTTTTATCGAACTTAAATCCCCGGGCGGTGTCATTCGTGTTGCCGGCCGAAGAGCCTGATAGTCGTCGACGGGGGGAGGATGGTTTCGTTCGGGAGCAGTCGTACGGGCCTCTCAATTATCGACGGGATGCTGGTGCCTATGCTCCGGCCTCCTCTGGCGAGGGAGCGTGGTCAAATGCCATGCCAAGCCAGAGTGGAGAGTCGCAGAGCTTGGCTCAGGGGACGTATGTGCCACAGGATCGATCGGGTCGGGACAATCCGTTCAGGGATCCGGTTGGTCGATCGGCGCACCCCCTGGAATCCCAGACAATATGCAATTTTTGCAATCTGAGGGGTCACGTGTACGACGAGTGTCTACAAAGACGAAACACTCCCTTCTGTCGCGAGTGTTGGCGGTATGGCCACGATATAGTGGACTGCCCGGATCGTCCGACGAGGACGCGCGGTCCCCAGACCACATACAGGGGTAGAGGTCAGCAGGGCGGACTCGCACGGCAGGAACCGCCTTATCAGCGACCACAGTTTCGGCGGAGAGCCCTACCAGAGCCGCAGCCCCCGTCTACGGGCGGCGGGCCGGCGACATCAGGCCCCAGAGTATTCAGCGTCCGGTGCTGTTGCGAGTTTTGTGGCCGACAGGGTCATAGCTTGCGCGGGTGCGAATACAGGCAAAGGTGGGAAAAACAACAGCATTCCCAGGGTTCTCCCCATAAGCGGCACGCCGGAACAGCACCTGTTGCGAGCCGAGAGCAAGACACCCGTGTGGAGACTGGGGCAAACGCGAGAAATAGGCGCAGAGGGCGTCGGAGGCAACGTCGGCGAAATCGAAGCACCGGTAATGGTAACGCGGAGAGTAGAGATTCCCGGAAAGCAGGCGGAGATGATGGGCGACGATTGTCCGTGTCGAGCGGTGGCGGTAAGCGACCTGACTCCATGGATTCGAAATCCTCAAAAACGGATGCCAGACATGATGCCGCATCAGGCAGCGTGGGGAGCCGGGAATGGCAGCCCCGGCGCATTGGGCCCAAAGTGGGCAGAAAGAATAGCTCCAGTTCCGCTAGTTCGGTGTCCAGTGGGACTCCCGAGCGGAATATTCCTGAACGGAGGAGCGGATCATTGTGCGAGTTTTGCGGTCGACACACTCACAAGGCGGCAGAGTGTCGACATAAGGCGAAATGGGAGAGTTCGGGAAACTCCCCAAGGTCGGGTCGGCAAGATACTACCCGACCGCACTAGAAACGAAAACCAGCTCCAGCTGTTCTCAGTTTTCGCAGACTCGAGTCCCGATTGTCGCTCTCCCTCTAGACATTGGCCGTAGGAACCCTACGCGCCTAATCGTGGACACCGGCGCTGAGATCAGCCTGTTGAAGCTGAAGGCACTCCACCCTAGATATGGCATGGATGTGCATAAATCTACAACGCTCCAAGCGCTGTTTGTCAAAGGTAAGTCGAGGGGATGCTGCACTGGGAATTTCAAGTTGCACCATGAGATTCCCTGCAGTTTCCAAATAGTAGACTCCTTGCCGGGTTTGGAGGAAGACGGATTGTTGGGGTACGACTTCCTGTCTCGGAATTGTAAGGTAGACGGGCCGGGTGGTTGTTTGGTTTTTCCCCGAACGACCGTAAATCCCGTGCCATTCTCCATTCAATTTATCAGCAATGGGACGGGAAGGGTTGAGCGTGTGGCAGCCAAACGGGGAGACGTGCCAAAGAGACCTGTTAAGGTCGATACTGCGGCAGGTACTCGCCCGGAGACCCTACCCATACAGGGGAGGGCTGCGAAAAGCTGTTCAACCACGTGCTACCCACGTGGTCATCCGGATGAACCCCAAACAGTGGACGTTAATAACATATAGTTATAGACAACGTTTTTTATAAAAGAACAATTACGGAAAGGTTAAGCCTTCCGGTAACTTGGAGCCCCTGATCCTGGCTGGCCAGACTCTGGTTACCCTCCGGAATCTTCGTCCTTGTAAGGGACCTTCGTCGAGGGATACCAACTTGAGAGTCTGACGAAAAGTCTTTAAGGCCAGGCCTAATGCTGCAGGCGCAGTCCCAGCGAAGACTGCAGAGGCAAACCCCAGTGCTGGGGGTTGGATCGCATATATGAAAGTGCGAAAGCGCACTATAATGTCGGGTGATGGTAGGTTTTGCCGCCGAAACGGGAAACCCCCCCGATCTACCAACCCATGGACCGGGGCAAGTACTGAGTCCAGAAGAGGAGGATTAGATTAAATACATGAGAGCGGGACGTTTTCGCCGGCCGGGTGATATTTTGGAGTGGTTGAACGAGAGGGGATCACCCCGCCTTGGCGGGGGAGTCCTAACCGGATCGTGTGGGCGGTCGAGCTTTTGGTCGGACCATCGGATTGGGTGTCGGACCCGCCGCGGGCGTTTGTGTTGTCATTGGTTTTGTGGAGCGCTAATCTGTTGTTCCCCCCCCTCTTATATTAATAACTACGTGTTAGTTAATTTATTTATTTATTTATTTGTACTAACCCTCATATATAAGTAGTATAATCCCTACTAACATTAGCACTTAAGCGTGTAGACTAGTTAATTTATTCATTTATTTATTTATTTTTACTAACCCTAGTATATATGTAGCTTAAAACGTACTAACATTAGCACTTAAGCATTATTTATTTTGTTTCACTAACCCTAATATATAGGTAGTACTAAATATATAGAAAATCCTTACTAACCTTAACACCTAAGCATGTTTATTTAGTTATTTATTTATTTGTTGATTGGTTTGTTAATTGTTTGGTTGTTTGCTCTCCACCGTCCACTCTCCGGCGTGACATTCCTCTCCTAAGAATGGCACGCAGTCTTGTGCGGGGGGGAGGTGTGTTACGTACGTCGGCCACCACCATCATTTAATAATTTTAAATTTTAAATTTTAATTTTAAATTTACATTTAATAATAATAACAATAATTGAATTTAGTACTTTGTTTCAACATAGTATGATGGTAAGGTGGTGGAAGAATTGCATGATCCTGAAGTGAGTTTCTGAACCCACCCTGATTCGGGTGTGGATCGTGCAGTTCTTCGAGTTCGAATTTGTTTTTCGAAGTGGACGTGAGTGGAGAGCGAGAGAGATGGAGGGTTGACCCTTTTAAAAACGATACGCTTTAGAGTTCCGAGGAGAGAGTTGAGGCACAGGTGAGGGAGAATAAGATCTGATCTCTTCGAGGAAGGAGCAAAAAAGTTTTAAGCCCAGTCCCACGAAGCGAATTAATTTATTTTTGTTATGTTTTTCTTTAAGTTTTTGCGTTTTAGTTGAAAATGTGTTGAATTCTATTTAAGATTAAAAGTTTAAAATAATGTTTAAAAATAATATTTAAAGTGATTAAATAAATACGCAAAATTGCAAGACTCTTTTGTTGGAGGAATATACCGTTTGGTTCTCTGGTGATCTTTGCTGGGCATTGAGGCGCATCCCACACTAGTGAAAGAGGAGGTGTCCCCTTGTTGGAGTCCCCATAATTGACGAGTAAGTAATTAACGAGGCCAAAGCGATTCCAAGAATTCGACCAGGAGGTTTACCGTGGTCGC
Organism: Microdon myrmicae; assembly: GCA_963931805.1. NCBI lineage: Eukaryota > Metazoa > Arthropoda > Insecta > Diptera > Syrphidae > Microdon > Microdon myrmicae. Next base: position 170,995,609 of record OZ007496.1, on the reverse strand, counting down.
CCCGTTACCGAATAGGGTGACTGCCAACTGCACGTAACGGGCCGTTACGCTGCATCCAGTTGCTAAATCAAGCACCGTTGACCGAGTAACCGCCACCGGGGAATTACGGCGTATGCAATCCGGGAGCCACTTACGCTTGTTGCTAGGCCACACAACTGCTGGGGTATGAACCCCCGAAATCGGCGTTGAATGGATTTTCCCAACACCTGGCGCAGCCTTTTATATCAGCTTTAACCAACTCACTTCAATTCAACTTAAAACCAGTTTTATAATACATCAACTCATACCTGGCACAGTTAACCTCGTTCTTTCATTTGTAATACTTATTTACATATAATAAGTTGCTTAGCCGGTTGTTCAACAAAATCAGTGGCTCAACTATACATCATCATCCAAAGAGTGAAGCTATCACTATTGTCGCATCTGCACTTTCCCAATTGACGTACCTACAGTAAATTCTTATGACACAGTTGGTGCAGCATTATTGTGTCACAACCCTCTGTATATAACAACTGGCACAAAACATACGTTATGATATACATGACAACTATAACAACAATCCCATAACAGCTGACTCGGTTCTCCAAAGAATTCATACATTACATTACAAAAGTAGTTATCCTTATTATTTCAGCAATAATTGTTGGCACTTTTTGATGTATATATTTCATACGCAACACATACAGAACTGTGAAAAATTATAGGTTCAAACTTAATTTTCAGTTAATAAACTCTTATGACTAATTTTGTGCAAAATATTGTTAACCGACTCCAACTCAGGGAAAACTCTTTAACGGCTTAATTGCTTTTTTACGAGGAATGGTAATTAATTTTCTAAAAAAACTCAAATTTCGCTTGCGAAAAATTATAAACCCACAACAATTATATTTTAATTTCTTGTATAACGATTTATTTAATGCAATGCTTTGCCTGTTATTTCTTATAACAGTTAACAATTTTCGTGGTAGACTAGGAATAAAATTGTTTAAAGTGTTGTTGATATTAGGATTTAAGAAAACAATCAATCAATCACGATCACAATCAAAAAGACCTACGTAAAAGGGCGGAATATGAAGACGAACTAACGAATAGATTTAGCATCCTAGAGAATGACAGTAGTGAGGAAGAGGAAGCCAATAGTGTGGACACTAAATGGGCATCGATCCGAGACAAAATCAAACAAACAGCCCAAGGGGTATTAGGATTTAAGAAAACAACTAAGTCCAAACCTTGGTTTGACGATGAGTGCAGGACGAAAATCGAAGAACGCAGAAAGATACGCTACGATTCGGAGAGAGACGATGAAACTCTTCAAACGCAAAAAAACGCGAATGGGAGAAGACTCGGATCGACAAAATCTTAGAAAATTCTAGAGTAAAGAACATCAGAGGTATGTATGCCGGTATAAATTCAATTAGAAATGACTACCGAGGGAGAGTCAAAATAATTCGAGAAGCAAACGGCTGTCTGGTCACAGAAACAAACAATATCGTGACAAGATGGAAGCAGTACTTTGAAAACCTGCTCAATGTACGCAGCCATCAAACACAAATAAACGCACGAAGCGTACATACAGCCGAGCCTCAGATCCCAGAGCCCTCTCTCAACGAAGTTGTAGACGCAATAAATCGATTGAAAAACAACAAAGCTCCCGGACTCGACTGCATAGCGGCAGAGCTTGTGAAGCATGGAGGAGAGGCAACCGCTCGAAAGATCCACAAGCTCATTCAAACAATATGGGATAAGGAAGTCACCCCGGAAAAATGGAAAACATCAATAGTCGTTCCCATTTTCAAAAAAGGCGACAGATCTGACTGCGAAAACGACAGAGGAATATCATGGTTCCCAACCGCATACAAAATATTAACAAATGTCATTTTGGCGAGAATCACACCGAACGCAGAAGAGATACTGGGAGACTACCAATGTGGATTCCGTAGGAACCGGTCAACAAGCGACCAAATGTTCACAATAAGACAACTACTGGAAAAGAAGTAGAAATACGGAGAGACGGTTCACCAACTGTTCGTTGACTTCAAAAAAGCGTACGACTCAGTCGCAAGGCAAAGACTCTACCATATTGTAGTTGAGCTGGGAATCCCAAAAAAATATGCCGCCCTCATTCAAATTTGCATGAACGAAAACAAAGGGCGAGTTAGAATAGAAAATCACCTCTCAGAGCCATTTGAAATCCGGGACGGACTAAAGCAGGGAGATGGTCTATCACCGTGTCTTTTTAACCTTGTGCTCGAATATGTCATCAGGAAGGTACAAGACGACAACATGGCCGGATCATCCCTGAACGGGGTCACACAAGTGCTCGCATATGCGGATGACATCGCCGTTCTGGGCGATAATCTAGAAACTGTTAGTAAAAACTGTGAAATCATCATGCAAGCGGCAGAAGAGGTGGGCCTAGAAATAAATGAAGACAAAACCAAACCTCAGGGAACACATATAAACGTCAGAGGCAAGATATTTGAAAAAGTTAAAGAATTTAAATATCTGGGAACGACACTGACGGCCAGCAACGAAATGTCGAAGGAAATTAACAAAAGACTGCATTCCGGCAACGCTAGTTGACACGCAGTCAGTAAACTGCCGAAATCCAGACTGCTATCACGTAACATAAAACTTTGTGTCTATAGAACCATAATCATCCCGATTGTTCTATATGGATGCGAAACATGGGCTCTCACAAAACGGGAAGAAAACAAATTCCGCGTATTCGAGAATAAAGTTCTAAGGGGTATCTTTGGTGGTAAATATGACGAGGAGGCAGGATAATGGAGGAAACTCCATAACCACGAATTTGAAGAGCTATATCGCAAACCTACAATAGTGAGTGTAATCAAGTCGCGAAGATTAAGATGGGCCGGATACGTGGCGCGAATGGGCAACGATAGGACCGTGCATAGAATTGTTGACGGTAGACCAACGGGAAAGAGACCGGCCGGACGCCCGCGACGGAGATGGGAGGACAATGTTAGGTTTGTCTTCTAGGTCGGATCGAATGCTCGAACGTGGAAGGAGAGCGCACGGGACAGGGGACGATGGCGGCGTTGAGTCGGTGAGGTCATGAACTTCCGGGTTCCCACAGGCCAATAAATAATAATAATAAAGTGTTGTTCGGGGTATTATTGTATGCTTCAATAATTCTTTCTTTGAATTGTTCCACGTTTTGAATTTTCGGCTTTTCTTGTTCGTAAACTGCTCTTGCGGTTCTCACTCGGGTTTAAGTCTGGACTTAAAGCTGGCTACCGTAAATGTTTAGTTTCATGGTCTTGAAACCATGCTGTTGTTGTTCGTCCTGTATGGATAGGAGCGTTGGATAGGAGCTTTGTCCTATTATAATATGCCATATTCGTCTTCTGTGAGGATTATTAAAGAAAGAAGATGCTCTTCTAACACTTCCTGGTACTTTTTGGTGTCCATTCTTCCAGAAATAAAAACAAGTTCTGTTTTCAGATTTCCAATAAAAGCCACCCACAGCAGAACTTCTCTTCCTCCTAAAGGCCTGTGAGACATGATTTTTCTTTCTTTCCTGAGGTCGTGCCAATAGTATTTGAAGCCGCCGGTGTCGTCCAGATTACATTTTTTCATCACTGAAGATCACATGAGACCACATTTCATTTTCATTTTTACAACATTTTTTTTTATTTTATTTTTATCTTCTTAGTTTCTAAATTACATGCTAGACAAAAAATGCTAAAATTCTAGCTTAATTATCTTATATTATAACTTACAGAACTTTGTTTGTGGCTGTACTTATGATTATTCGAATGACAAAGAAAAATTGCGAAAACTTTGTGTCGAATTTTTTTTTTTTTTCTTAAAATTTAACCTACTTCTATTTTTTTTTAAGAACTTAACTTAAATCTTATTCTACCCTAATTCTAGAAAAGCTAAGTCTATACAAGCTGGCTGATGAACTGTTGACGCTGTCCAATACTATCGTCCGGTCTCTGTGGGACATAGCCCTATTAAAGCGCAAGAGCTCTTCTTCGGTGCGCATTTCTTCCCGGTCGTAGCACAATCGCCCGTCTACGGATGATCTACTTACAGGATAGACCAGCAGAATTCCGGATCTATCCAGTATAAACCCTTTCATGGCCAAATCAGGGAACGCCTCTGGTGGAACAAAGCCGTTGCGACGCACGCTCTCATAGTACAGTGTGTTTGGATAATAAGCCCCGTCATTGGACGAGCCCTATTGCTCTCGCAATATGTCCTCTGATTAATTTAATCATAAAATTATACACCCTATTTATGTATGCTTCATTATATAAAGTCTCATTTGAATAATACTTTTTATAGTCCGATTCCGGTGCCCTATATAATCTGAGACAAGTTCTGAGACACTTCCTTTCGGACACCCGAATCTTTTTCATCAAATTTGGACCTATGTTAAACCATACTGGACAACCATATATGAGCATTGGCCTGATTAGCGTCATGTAGCATATGTCTTTTACCCTACTGTCAAGTTGGCTACTGTGAAATAGCCTCCTTGTCATAGGAAAAGTTTTCCTCGCTTGTGTTGAAATACAGGTCTTGATCTAGTCAGATGCCAAAGTATTTAACTAAATTCTTGGTTTCCAGTTTACTCCCATGCATCATCATCATCATCATCATCGGCACTACAACCGGGAACCGGTCTTGGCCTTATTTAGCAAGTCCTGAGGCTTGTTAAATTTTTCATAATGATTTATTTTTTCTGGGCAAGGTCATTAGTCTTGCGTCAGAGGCTCCCCGACGGGGAATCGAACCCCGGTCTCCCGGGTGACAGGCGGGTATAGTAACCACTATACTATCGAGGACTCCCATGGGGTCCCACAATAACTAACTTTCCCGAGTTTTGTAGTGTCATTCGTGGCTTTATATAATGGGGTTCTAAATAGGATGGCTTCACATAACTGGAAGTTGATCTTAAGTTTTCAGTCGTCGCAACAGCGCTGCATTTTGTTGAAGTCTCGCTGTAGTAAACTATTTATGATCTCAACTTTCGGAGCTCTTTTGTAAATTATGAGATGGTCTGCCTACGCAATAGCCTGCGGAAGTGCATCTAATAAGCCGCTAATGTAAATGTTGAAAACAATCGGAGAGAGTACAGCTCCCTGTTGCAAGCCATTCTTGATATTATACGTTTTATTATAGGTCACATTACCATTTTTGACCACGAACCTCCTGTACTTTAACATATCGTAAAGTACATATAGTAAAGTCTGACCAGTTTGTAATATAAGCCTTCGATCCAGACGGTATCAAAGGTGTTGAATCAGGCCTCCTTTGACCTGATATTTAATTGCCTGTTAAGCACCTAACTTTTGAAGCCCTATTATACACTAGGGTGCAACACTCTTAGTGTGATATTTTTGGGGTGATGTTCGGGCGCAACGCCACTAAATATTTCAAAATAGAATTAAAAATTACCTGAAAATGAAAGCCATAAATTAGGTGGGAACACGCAGAGTTATCGTTGCATTCTGATTTTATTTTTCTCTCAAAATTCTATTTATACAAAATATTTACACTAATATTCTTACATCTACAATAGTGAATACAAGATTACAGGATTCCTGTTTATATACATACATAAATCTAGGTACAGAGTATTATGAGATACACCCAACAAAGGTAGCATCTAAAAATTCTTAACATAGCGTCAGACAATACCAAGCTGAAAACAATAGGCATTTAAGATACACACAAATTACTGGTGTGCCCAGAAAACAAAAGATAAAAGGAACGCACATTCCTGTACAAAGAAAACAGAAATATTATATTTCTGGTGGTCTCTTTTTGAGTTGGTGGCAATTCAATTATCACCTTCTGCTGTTGAAAATGTTTGCTGATGGCAAATTGGAATTGTCCGGTTGCGGGATAATGCAGATCCTGTTGGTGGTGATGGCGGCATGACGTTGAATTTGTGTTATTGCCCAGTCATAAATTATGACTGGGACGTGGCATTTAAATGCATGGAATGCAAATATGGCGGCAATTGGACAACTGGTTCTCACACACATAACAATGGCTGGGATGTGGCATTGAAATGTAACGAATGAAAAAGAACGGCGGCACCACACAAATGGCTCCGCATGCTCTCATAAACAAAAGGCTTTTTCCAAGTCGATCAGACAGGCACCTGTGCAATGGTTCCTACATTTGTTTCCTGTATGTCAGAGACCAGTTTAGCTGCGGCAATTGTGGTTTCATGACCCGCCTTAAAGCCAAACTGGTTATTTGGAATAATATTGTTGTCGTCTACCCATTTTAGCAGAGCTTTTATAATAGACTTTTATGCAATAAATGAAAGGCTATGCTCTCTTCGCATACGGGGCAAATTTAAGAACATAAGCCTTATGGGGTATTATGGTCTTGGTAGGTGCCGGCCCGACACAGGTTCACCAAGACGTCCCAAACTCCGTAACCGTTCGTCGACTTGTTATTAACTTTGTTCACTGGTGTCTTGTCGATCAGGGAAAAACCATCGGGTCACTTTCGTCTAATGTCTTTATTCTTTTATTTTTTTTGCGACTATTTGTTAATATTGTACAAAAGGTATTTTTAATTCTTAAACAAAACTTATTTTATGTCGAACATATTATTTTTAATTCTTAGATATAACTTATTTTAGGTTGAACATAGTATTTTTAATTCTTAAGTAAAACTTATTTTATGTTGTACATAGTATTTTTATTCTGAAGTAAAACGTATGTTATGTTGTACATAGTATTTTAATTCTTACAAAACTTACTTTATGTTGACACAGGTATTTTAATTCTTAAGTAAAACTTATTTTATGTTGTACATAGTATTTTTATTGTTAAGTAAAACTTATGTTATGTTGTACATAGTATTTTAATTCTTACAAAACTTACTTTATGTTGACACAGGTATTTTAATTCCTGGTGTGAACCGTTGTAACTTTTATTTTAAACAATTTAAACAGAAAAGGTTCAAAAATGTATAATGACTGTAGCACTGCGTTAATCACTAGATTTATTTAACTCGGAACAGAGGTATGTATTCTCTGCGTACACGTTTGTAACGTTTATTTCAAAAAATTTAAACAGAAAAGGTTCAAAACGTATAATGACTGTAGCACCGTGGTAATCACTAGCAGACTGACGGTTTTACGTAAAGGCACTACTTGCCCTCACGGAATCTGAAATACAATTGACTAAGTTCATCGAAGCGATAGAATACCACGTACTCAATCATCGCTTCGATGACCATATTTGGTCATTTTACTTTTCGAATTTGTCCCACCAAAGAAGGGTTGAAACATACACACGATGATCCTTTTTGCTGCTCATCGCGTGTGTCGCCCAGCATGCGAACCATAGACTTCGAATTAAATAAAAATAAACACATTCGCAGCTGGGGCAAGTCGTTCTGAAAAGGGTTAAATGTGCTTACACGATCAGTGACTACGAGTAGCATGATTGCTGATTGTGCGCATGTTGTTGTTGGCGTCAACAGAGGTCGAACCGTCGTGTGTGTATTTACATTGACGAGTTCTCGATCCCTTTTTGCGGCCAGGTGCGAGTTTCCATTTAAAGAACCCGAACGCCTGGGTTGACCGCCGTATGCCACGATGTATTTGTCGTTCGTGTGTCCAACCGATGTGGGCATGCATAAAAGAACCAAAAGTAAGAAATATCTCCTGTGGCATTGTAGCCGACTTCTTTAGTAGACATTTCGTTGGTAGGAACTAATGTAATGTTGGTTGCTAGATGTGCGACCAATTTGCCTTGTGTTGCTGATGGTGTTTTACCCCAGCGCGGTTAAGCATTTCAGCGGTGGTTGGTCGTTATGAGCAGGTAAGTCATACTTTTCAGGTTTCTATATGCCCTAGGTGGGAGTTTTAAATGGGGTAATGGGAAGATGATAGGTGGCGTTCAAGGGAACCGCCACAGCCTCATAAACGTTCACGGACCTACAGAGGAATCCCCTGCTGACAAAAAGGAAGAATTCTACGAGAACGCCGTACGGACCCTCAATGCCCCCCAAGATACAATGTGAAAATCGTTCTTGGTGATTTGAATGTGAAAATAGGTCGGGAGCCGGTTTTCAGGCACTACGGAAGTTCCCATAGTTTGCATGAGAACACTATTGACAATAGACTACGAGTCATCGAACTGGCAGCATCAAAAAACTTGGTCGTTGCGAGTACCAGGTTTCTGCGTAACCAAATTGACCGCGTGTTAATAGATCGCCGCCACTGCTCGAGTCTGATGATGGTACAAACGTTCCGAGGTGCCAACGTCGACTCGGATCACTATCTTGTTGGTACAGTTTTCCGAGCGCGGATTGCCTTACGGAGACGTATTGCATCCGCGGATCAGATTCGAATCAACACGGCTGCCTTACGCAATGAGAATACCAGCAACAACTTTGGTCATGTGGTAAGGCTCGCCCTCGAAGAGCTCGACAGAAGGAGAGTAAGTCCTGGGGCCAGAATACTGGGCGTAGAAGAGAAATGGACACGCCTTAAGAATACTGTCATTAGTACTGTCAACTCCATCTTAGGCAGTAGTCGTAGAGATCGGAACGACGGGTTTGATGATGAGTGCAAACTAGCGACTGAACGTAAAAATGCTGCATACCAGGCAATGCAGCAGTCTCATAGGATGCGGGTGCGCGAGAAGAAATACAAAGATCGTAGAAGATCTAAAAAAGGACTCCACAGACAAAAGAAAAGTACCTGGGGAAAAAACCTTGTCTGTGAAATAGAGAAAAGTAGAGAGCGAGGTCCGCACCAGACTCGGAAGTTCTACCAAATAATCCGTATGACGCGGTACACACCATGCTGCCCTTCATCATCATCGTCACCGGTACTACAACCGGGATCCGGTCTTGGCCTTATTTAGCAAGTCCCGAGGCTTGTTAAATTTTCCATAATAATTTGTTTTTCGGGGCCCTACTATCAAAATTATAATAAATGATAACAATATAAATAAATACGTAAATTAATTAATCAAAATGTACTCAAATTACTGAATACGTCCGAAAGACATATTAGGCCAAATTATATTTCGTGATCACCTCTACCGAGACGCTGCGTTTTTTTTAGGAATGAATTCCTAATTTGGATAGTAAGCTATTCAATGTGACTAGATCCAAATACCAACACGACAATATAAAAATACCAAAACGGTTTAACCTTCATCGTTTCAGAATCTTCCTTGAACAAATTGACCCTTTCAGATCACCACTTAACCGAAATATAATTCCAAACCAAGCAGCAGTCTAACTAAAGTGCTTGCCAAAGCCAGGACTCGATAATATGTGTTTATATGTGATGTAATAATTGCAAAGGGCATTAGCTCAAAATGGTCAAAATTCTCTTAACTAAAAAGAATTCAGCGAAACTAAAAACTGCAAACCCATGTTACGAATTACAATCTCCCCATGAACCGTAATATCTCTCGAAGAAACAGAAAAAGATGAAAGATACAGTCGGAAAAGTTTTTATCGTGATCAGAATGGTTAGTGTTTTGAGATTGATTGGCGCGCACTATTTCTAAGAGTAGGGCATACTTTTGAAGATAGAAATTCAGCTTGATCAGACTCCATTGACTGTCAAAACGTCATCCACTTCCGGTCTTAGAAAAACCTCCAATCTGCCCGTCATCGTTTAATGAATACCGCGCCGATTCACTCACAAAGAAGAGATAAATGTGTGTCTATTAGATCGAACCAATGAACCTTTGCCGACCCCATTGACTGTCCAAACTTATCATGGCATTGGAAATAATAAACTTCCACTGAGTACGAATCGCATTTAATTTGTATTTCTTCTTTTGATGTCCTTAAAGTGAGAATTTATTGTTATAAAAAGTTCTAGTGGCACCGGGTGGCCCACTCCAACTGCCGATGACTGGCCGTTCTCGTCCAGAGGCGAGCCGATGCTTAACCGGCCCCCGTCTCTGGTGTGGGCGCGATGGGAAGATGAACACAACTACTTATTGTTACTCTTGGCGCCACAGTCACATTAAAATTCTACAACTGTCGGCAAGGAATTTCAATTTCAATTTCTCTCGGAAAGGAAACAGAAAAACGAACCCAAGGAAGTTGACGAGTCTGGAGATCTGTGATGAATCGAGGAGTCGGAGTGGACTATGTTTACATAGACTCCTTGAGGATGATACTCTTGTAGTGGTGTTGTACGCAGCTTCTGTTTTTAATGCCGATTTTTATAACAACTGCACAATTAAATGTTTTATTTTATTTACAATAATGAAAGTCGATAAAAGAGATAAAGCACTAGAGGCAACACAAGAGCAACAACAACAACTGACAGGCACCCTGCTGTTTCGAAGAGTGCTTTGAGTGTTAAGTTAAGGGATGAGGAATCGGGATTGTATAATGGTGTGTGAATGTTAGGGGGGACTAGGCGGAATATAAATACTGGTTCATGTTGAAATGGAGTAAATGCACATGAAACGGTACAGGAGTGAAAGTTCATTTTACCGTTAAATTGAATTAACAACCCTTTGGGTTTCCATAAATATCCTGTTTTACAGTTGACCCCCCGTGACGAGACAGATGGGGAGGCTGGCTGCTGTATGGATGACTGTTGCCACAGGAACCAGCCTGCAAAGCTTTTGTCGCACATTGCCACCGTGCGGCTCGCCAATATAAAATTGGATTTTCTCTTGTTCACATGTTTCTCCTTACCTTCGGCTTCTCTGTTTGAAACACTACCCTTGAGGGCGCAACTTGAATTAATGTTTATATAAAGCGGATTAAGTTCGACAGGATATGTGCGGCAGGAAGCAGAAGAAATTTTAAATTACATTTTTGAAACGAATCTGAGAATCGTTCGAACTTATTACTTTTCCCTCCTCAGTACACAAGCCCTACCACCGACTGTTGCATATGATAGACAATAGAGTGTACGCTGAGGCAGGTAATATTGCCGAACGATTTTGACAGACTTAAATGAATAATAAAACAAGCAATCGATGTGGCTGGTAAAAACGAAATTGACATTTCCCTGTCAAAATCAAATGGGATTCAGGTAAATCAATAACCTCAGCTGCTGGGCTCATTATTTAGTAATTTGATCCATCTGTAATTTTAAAATAGTTTTTAATGATAAATAATAATAACAATAACATTTGAAGGAATTTTATCTGGCTACTGAGTCGTTTTTGTTGCAGTTTAAAGCATTTCAACATTGAATGGATTGAAAAATAAAGTCGTGTGGAATATTCATGTCAATCTGTACTCCTACCATCTCATTGATGCTCATTGATGCAACTGAAGTCGATGATTTGACATAGGGGACCACACGTATCTTCAAATCATGGTCTTGTGCTGTTGTTGTTTTTAGGTATCTACTCAACCTAATAAAACGATGACGTATGCATTTAATTTCAGGCAGACTTTACCCATTCGTGTGCTCTATTACAACTGTGGCGGTTCCGCCAAACCCCACTGACTACTTACCTAGAGAACCCCCATCCCTATGACCCAATCTTATAAGTTCGCTAATGCAATGGCATTAGCACATTAAATGCTTCACGCATCAAATAGATCAAATTTATTTAACTAAACGTCCCTGTAAAGAATTCTTACCTTTCATGCATTTCTTCGCATACAAATTCCCTACAAGAATTCTTTCCACTATACAGGAGCATTAAACCAAAACCTATTCGGTACCTTCGGATGCCAGGCAAATTCCAACCTTCCCACACCTGCACCGCAATCTCCCTACAGCAAAAACATTTCTTTCCGAAGGATAATTAATGCTTTCAATGCCTTACCTGGAGATGCCTGCAAAGAATTTTTACTACAAGGGCATTCATACATGTATCAATGCATCTCACCATTAGCGACCAAAAGCCGAATTTCCAATTAGTGTAGATATTCACACTAGAGTTCGATTCTGGCGTCGCCATAGATGCCATGCATAATTGACACAGATGGTATACACGACCGTCATTGTGTAACCATCTAAATTACTTTCCAAAGACTTGCAACTATTGATTCAGTTGCAAGTACTTCTCTCGGAAATACATCTTTGTTTGAATCTTCAAACAATCACCAACGTCGCGCTTAGCCGTCGGATTGGATTCAACAGCATAAACATATGCAAACAAAAGAATCCGATTCTCCCAGTCGGCAGAGATACGATACACGATCTCCATTATTTCAATCCCTTTTACCATCTAGTAAGTGGCTGCTATTTACTCAACTGACCCTCATTACCGGACGATACAGTAGGTCGTTTCTTTCTTTGTCTGTATCCCTTGTCTAGATTTCGTTTCGCTTTTGACCTGCAAGCGTTATGTAAACAATCTAATGTCAACGATCCACTTCATGCACACCACTACAGGACCTCACCAGTGAGATCCTCTTTCCTCGTTTTCACCACGAGAGGAACACTTTCTCTCTCGGTGAAACTCACCCATTAGCGAGTCGGCTCTGCACGAGCCGTTTATCTCTGAGTCCAATTACAGCCGCCGACCACGCAGGTTGTGCCGCTCCCGCTCCCTGGTGCGCACGGGGACGCGAAGTTTCTACCGAGTCGTGTGTCAGTGCGTTGATTTGATTTAATCGAGTGAAATAGAAAGAAATTTTTAATAAGCATTTCTAAAACGTGTTAGCGTCAACAATAAATTTTATACAATTCAGATTCAAGCAAATAAAACCGGAACTTAGATTAAGCAGTATAGCAGTGTGTTTTACTTCCTGTGTTGGTGTTACGGAGTTTCGTTTGTGTTTCCCTTTCAGTGCGCCTATTTTGCCCTTGGTGTGATTGTTTTTTTTTTTTTTTTGGGGGGAACACAATTGCTGCGACGAACGTTCGATGAACTTATAGTGACGTCGGCGAGGGCGAAGTAGAACCTAGTGCCCGTGTTTGGTACAATTCTTCGTCCCCCACACCAGTACTGTATGGAATGTAGTAGCTTGACAAATAAGTGAATGCTCAGTCTGCTCTCGAAATCAACGTTTCCATATACTAATTGCAAATCCAGCATATATACCCTAAAGAAATAAAGGAAACTCCTTATTTGAATCCTTAACTATCACTAAAAGTAATGAATAAATAATTGGAACTCCATACGCGTACGCACCGAATTTTTACCTGGAATCGCGACTAACATTAAAGCGCATAGTGCTAAAAAAAACTCGATCATTAATTATTTGTGATTTTGGTGATGTGATTACGGAATAGCCATTGCGTATATATTGCATCTTAATGTTCTTTAAGAATTCAGTGGGCCACCCTCTATAAGCGCTACAAAGTGGAAGATAGAGAAAATATCGCAAAACGTGTCATATATACTTAACGATCCAATGACCGCCCATACTGCGACAACAAACAAGAGAAAACGGTTTTATCTGATTTAAATATGGTCTCTAAAGTGGTATCTTACCAATTCAACTTTCATACACCCGATAACGATATATTACAGATTGTAATTTTATACCTTCAGAATATTAAATCAAACGCTGATCTTACAAATACGTTGCGGAATTTTATATGAAAATATTACATGTTCCGTTCAATGTATTCCTTGTTTGCAATAAAGAAAAATTACCTTCTATAAGTCCTTCCAAAATAATTTTCAAATGAGAACTTTTTTCCCTAATTTCTTCGCTCAATCGCTACCTAGGTGCGCTATCATAATAATATGTGGAGTGAAAGGAAATCCCTTATTTTCGCATGGGATTGAAGGCTTCATTTAGCATAGTTAGAATCATCCGATTTAGATCAAATATGCATCGTTTTATTCGATAACTTGCTGCCATTTCGAAGGTAATTTCATTATGCCTATCTCATAAATCTCATCCCATTGGCAAAAGACTGGGACAGTCGATTTTCACTAGCTTCTCTTAAGGCGAATTTTTAACCAGCAAAATCATTCGCCATAAGCAGGAACAGGTTGTAATCACGTGGTGCCAGGTCCGGACTATAAGGAGGATCTATAAGAACCTCCCCTTGGCGCAAGGCTAATAACCTTGCCCGGAAAAACAAATTATTATGGAAAATTTAACAAATGTTACTTGGTAAATAAGGCCAAGACCGGATCCCGGTTGTAGTGCCGACGATGATGATGATGATAAGAACCTCCCAACCAAGCTCTCGGAGCTTCTGGCGAGTCACTCTCGATGTGTGTGGCCTGGCGTTGTACTGATGGAACTATATTTCTCTTCTATTTAGCAAAGCTAATTTTTGACAGTACACGTCCGAATTAGGAGTTTGTCCGTAGATGACTTTTAATCACCAATTACTACCGCATTTAGAAATGGGTCTACTTGGGTGCGGTTCAGCGGCGATTCGCAGATGTAAATTCAATACATGGGGTTTTTGCGTTAACTCATCAACATGGAGCTTCTTTTTGTATCCAGCCTTATTCAAGTGGTTCCAAACGCTTTTTATGCAAAGTTTAGCTCCTGGGCAATCGGAACAGTGGTTACATGACAGTCGGACTTGACGCTTTGCATGATTTCACCACATTTTTGACAATTGGCCTTCCAAAGTGTAGTGTTGTGGAGGTTCCCATAAACGCCACTACTCACCTTCCCAAATTACCTAAAAGCTTCCAGTCCTGAAGCTCTCATAACCCCATTGTTCTTTACTAATGCGATAGCATTAGCACCTGCAACATTCCTCGTATCAAAACATTTCCTTTTCCAAGGACATTTAATGCATTCAAGCATTACATTAAATTGCATACAAGAATTCTTTCTTTCATGCAAATGCACTTCACAGAATACCTACAAGAATTCTTCATATCACGCAGGCCTGATGAATCCAAAACTACTCGGCACCCTTGTACCACCATCCAATTCCGCTGTACATGTGCACACCACATGTCCCTAGCATTTCCGCGGCCTCGGCAGCTCTTTGTCCATCGGACAAAAGCAAATACTCACATCTTGCGTCTAGGGTCATAAACCGGATTCCTTCGCATGTAATCATGTATACAACAAATTCAATCCCTTTTGCCCAGCAAAAGCGGTACACGATCACCCATCGTATACCTAGATTCCTTTAGCATCGCCAGCCTAATAACAATGCGGCTATTTATCCATCTGCAATATACCCGACCACGATCCCTAATCTGACGACAAGCCACCGCCGGTAATAGACGCGATACACATTTCCCATTGGGTAAATGGAAAAACTCATTAGCACCATTTCCCCGATGCAGTGTCGTCTATTATAGCTACAATGCACATCGTAAACAATGGCGTATACGATCCCTTTGTTCTTACAGTTTTTTAGCTTTGTTTTTCCATGGTCTTCGCGCATGAGTTGAACAATATGATCTTCACGTCATACACCCATACCACCATTGTCTTCATTACGAGACCTGGTTTTCTATTTCACAAAGAGAGACTTTACGTTTCTCTTGTGGTAAGTAAACGTATCCTAAGCCGACAGGATATTCACAGGATATTCACCGCCACCGAATCGAGGGTGAATAAAGAGCCAGATTCCAACCCTCGTCGAGTCTTAAGACAACCACCGATCGCGACGGTAGGTTTTTCTCCCGTTCCCCGTGGCACATCGGGGACGCGTACCATCGAGGAGTCGCTTTTCCTCCCCAGTTAATTGTAATAGTTGGAATTATAGTGTGAAGTGTTTAGATAGTTTGTGTATTGTGTGCGTTTGGACGATGGCAATGAGAATGCTTAAATTAATATATTCGAAAGGTTCCAAGTGACTTAATTAATGTTTTTCATTTAGTTAATCAAAAGGTAACTGTCGTTATCAATAAATTAAACTAAGACGTCTTCCTGTGTAAACTTCTGTGTACCAACAATAAAAATCATTTTATACAAACAACATTTAGTGTTTTATTCTCCTTTCCCCTTTTGTGACAACTTGCGAGTGAACTTAATCCTTGGTAATCGGTTAATGGCGGAACTGATGATCTCTTCAATTTGTGGGGACGAGGTAGAACCTGCGCCCATGCCGGCGCCACGACTTCGTACCTTCACAGTGCCTCTTTGACATCAAAATTACAGGATCGGAATCGACGAAACCAAAATAGCATCTAATTGGCTAATACAGTATCAGGACTGTAAAAACTTAATATTTTCAGCCGCTTGGCTTGCATTTTCGCTTTTATCGAAGGAAAACTGTAAAATATCGCGTGTTTTCTCTTTGATGGTGTACATATTTGACGCGAGTTCCAACAAAACTGAGTCGGGCAATCACAAAACTACTACTAACATCATTTAGTTAAACCGATCGCAGTTATACAACGCGTGATACAGATTACTAAAGTCATCTATTCTTATACACATAATACTGTTTTTTTTACCATTATAACCGATATATGGACATCTGCTATTGAGAATATCTCCAATGCTTTTGACCGTGTCTGGCACTGGGCATTGCTGACCAAGCTTCGATCATATGGGCTTTCCCAGCAGCTTTGCGATTGGATGCAAAGCTGCCTCGAATATCTATCGATCCGGGTTGTTGTGGACGGCGAGTCTTTGGATCTGAATCGTCTTAATTCCGTAGTTCCTCAAGATTCTATTTTGGTTGCAACCTTCTTTTTTCTTCACATGAATGATTTCTTGGAGTCACAATGTGTTCAGATTTACGGATGATAGTTCCTTTGTTTTCTCTTTTTCGAATGACCGCCCGATTAGTGCATGAACGTCGCACCCTCGAATCTGGAGAAAAATTGAAATTGCTCGGCGTCACGGTATGTGGGAATGTATCGTGGCATAAACACGTGTCGAACATCACCGGGTGCGGCTTTGGTAAACTGAGTTATCTTTTTGGAGCCAAGAAATATTTTTCTCTGGTGCAAATTAGATCCGCGCTCGAATATTGGTCTCATATTTGAGGCTCTGGTCCTAAACATACCTTCAACCTACTTGAGAGCATACAGAGACAAGCGATCCCCTCGATCGGCGCTATAGGTTGGCCCTACTGAGCAAAATACGAGGGTGGCCTGAAAAGTTTCCAACCTAACAAAGATACAAAACAGTTTTTCTTAAAATTTATTTTTATTTTCCTGCATAGTCTCCTTGTAACTCTACACACTTCTCCCAGCGATGCTCCCATCTCTCTAACCCGTCCAAATAGTACTCGGCGTTTTTATCTGCAAAATAACTGTTCACGAAGGTGATTGCCTCCTCATTAGACGAAAATCTCTGTCCTCCGAGCGCAGTTGTTAGATAGGGAACAAAAAGAAGTCGCTTGGGGCTGGATCTGGTGAGTTAGGCGAATGGTCAAGTACGTCAAACCGTAATTCGTGAATTTTCGCCATGGCAACCGCTGAAGTGTGAGACGGCGCATTATCTTGGTGAAAAAAGGGTTTTCTTTTTCTGCAAATGTGGCCGTTTTTCCGCAATTTCTGCCTTCAGTTGGTCAAGTAATGATGCGTAGTAAGCTCCTGTAATGGTATTTCCTTTTTGAAGGTACTCGATTAAGATAACTCCATGACAATACCAAAAAGCCGTCACCATCACTTTCTCAGCCGGAAAAACAGTTTTTGCTTTTTTAGAGCCGATACCCCCTTTGCAGTGCACTGTTTTTTTGTTTCGGGCGTATAATAGTGTATCCAAGTTTCATCGACAGTAATTAATCGACGCCAAAACTCGGATCTATTGCGCCTAAACTTCGCCAATAGAGCGTTGGAAATGTTCATTCGAACACGTTTTTGGTCCAATGTGCACGAACGCGACAACTAACGCGCGGACAGCTTTCTCATGTCTAAATCTTGATTTAATATGTGACAAACACGTTTTTGGACATTTTCATAGCCTCTGCTATCTATCTCACTTTAATTCAACGGTCGTCTAGCACCATTTGGTAAACTTTAGGGATGCTATCGTCAGTTATTGCAGTTTTTGGACGTCCCGAACGTTCATCCTCTCCCAAGCTCTCTCGGGCACGTTTAAATTCAGCAACTCAAAATTTCACTGTTGTAAATGATGGTGCAGAGTCCCCATACACAGAGTCCAACTCATCTTTGATTTGCGTAGGCGTATTTCCTTTCAAAAACAAAAATTTAATGACAGCGATACCCAATTTTGTCCATTTGCACAAAAACACTCACATCGACTCACTCAAACGACTGTCAAATAAGAAGTACGAATCCAAAATGGTTGAAATTTTATTTTTATTGACGTGTGTGTTCACGTTGAGGTCCGAAGCTTTTCAGGCCCCTCATGTATATTAAAGAAAAAAAAAACAATATGTCATTCATTTTCTTTTCCCAAGTAAGTTCGCCAATGTTTGCTCGCCTTGAAAAACCTTTTATCGCTTTGACCATGGAGAGTAGTAGTGTATCTATATTTGAGCCATCGTGTTCTTTTAATACAGAAACTCGTCAGGATTCTGACAAAAAAGCGCTGAAACAATTTGAGAGTCTATAGCAATCGTGAGTGTTAATAGATGTGCAGAAAGATCTTCACATCAGCCATCTTCATAGAAAACGCAGTAAGTACGTAATAAGTTCTCGTCCCGTCACTTATGCGGCATAATGGGTTGAGTCTTCAACATCTAACTTAGTAATGTTCGTTTCCAATACGATACTGTTATTACACACCTCCGGCATCAAGTAGACGTAATTCCAAGAAAATTTTCCGCGGCTTTCGAAAAAATCTTCTACAAAACAATCACCCTACAATTCTATGCTGGATTTCGCGTAGCATTTCGTGTGGAGGATTAAAGTGTAATTAAAAAACCCACTTCCATCTATTTCGTTTATTATGATCGCCCCGGTCGTTGTGGGAATAAGCCCAACTAAAGCACAAGAGCTCTTCAACGGTATGCGTGACTTCCCGGTCGTAGCACAAACGACTGTCTACGGATGATCTACTTACCTGATAAATCAGCGGAATTCCGGATCCATCCTGTATAAGCCCATTCATGTCCAATTCAAGGAATGCCTCTGGTGGACCAAAACCGTTGCGACGCACGCTCTCATAAAACAACGTATTTGTATAATAAGCCCCGAAAATTAGGTCATTGGACGAGATTATTGTTCTCGCAATATGTCCTCTGATTAGTCTGATAATAAAATTATCCACCCTATTTATCTAGGCTTCATTATACGAGGGTTGCCTCTTATGTTTCGGGATTTGGCAACCCTAGCGTTGCAATCCGGCAATTGACAGCTCTGTCGTAAAGTTGGACATTTTTGAGGTTATACGCACTCAGAACGTTTTGACATACGAGCGCTATTTGTGTTGTTTACAGTAACTTAAAAGATTCATCTCGGCCCAAAAATGGAATTAAATCGTCAACATTTTCGTGCGATTATTTTTTACAACTTTCGGCGTGGATTAACTCAGCAACAGTGCATGGATGAACTTAATTCAATTTTTGGCGATGAAGCTCCATCAAGGACCAGTGTTTATCGATGGTATGGTGAATTCAATCGTAGTCGTAGTTCACTCCAAGATGAATTTCGTGAAGGTCGTCCAAAATCATGCGCGAACTGATATTGGAAGATCGTCATGTGACCTGTCGTGAGATTGAAACAACCTTAGGCGTTAGTGGGACCAGCATACATTCAATATTGCATAAACATTTAACTGCCAAAAAAAAGGCTCGTGTCAATTGGTCGAAAGAAATGCTCAAAAAATACGGTCGCGGTGCTTCGAAACACGTCTATGACATCGTAACAGGTGATGAATCGTGGATTTACGCGTATGAGCCCGAAAGTAAACAGCAGTCGATGGCTGGGTGTTTCAAGATGAGCCAAATCCAACAAAAGTTGTTCGCGCACGAAGCACTTCCACTGTTTTTTCGGAAAAACTGGACATGTCGCAACCGTACCACTAGAACAACGCAGAACAGTCAATTCTGAGTGGTACACAACCATTTGTTTGCCAGTTGTCTTCTAAGAAATCAGGAAAACCAACCGCCGAAGACGGATCACTCTTCACCATGACAATGCGAGCTCTCACACATCGGCTGCGACAACTGCATTTTTGAGCACCCAAAATATCGATTTGATGGGTCATCCGCCGTATAGTCCTGACTTGGCACCGAATGACTTCTTTTTATTCCCGTACGTAAAAAACGAACTGAGAGGTCAACGTTTTTCGACACCTGAAGAAGCGGTTGCTGCATTCAGAATGCATGTGTTGGAGATACCTCAATCAGAGTGGCAAAAGTGCTTCGACAATCGGTTCAAACGCATGCAAAAGTGTATAGATCTTCATGGGGAATATTTTGAAAAACAATAAAGTGATTTTCGATGATCAATATTTGTTTTTGTTCTCTAATCCAAAAATATAAAAGGCAACCCTCGTATAATGTGTCATTTGAATAATACTTTTTATAGTCCGATACCGGTGTTTCCCCCGCTTGGTAGAAACCTTGACATGGCGCGGAGGCTGAAACTACAATGAATCACTCAGGCTATGCTAACGGAAGCATACGCTTCCAATAGGGCCACCCATGCCAAATAGGCTATCGAGAAGTAACACGCAAAGATCTACCATCCATAATCTAGGGTGTTACGCGTCACCGTGCCCATTGGGTGGATTGCAGCCAGGGATATACCGACTGTATTATAGCGGCGCCTCGCTGACACCGGGTCGAATCAGAGCAGTAAGCAGGCCTTCCCATATCAAAGAAGGGCTCTGATATGGCGGACTGTTTGAAACCCCAAGACTCGTGGGAACAAAATTGAATAATCAAAACACAAAAAACAATCTCACGAAAAATCCGGTAGGCGTAGGTGTGATGAGCCGACATTACCATAAGAGAACAAATCATCAAGAAAACACCGACTCGGGAAAAAGAAGACCTAGGGGAAAACGTAAAAAGCGGGATATAGGCGTTGGCACGTGGAATGTTCGAGCGTTATATAAACCAAGCGCGATACAGACGGTCGCAGAAAACACGAAACAATATAAAATGGACATCGTCGCGCTTCAGAAAGTCCAACTGCCACATCACGTAATCGAACCCAACGGGTTTCCACTGGGGTATGGAGGTACCGATACACATAACCTCGGGACTGCCTTCATCATAAGCAAGAAGATTATGCCCCATGTAAAAGATGTGCAATTTATTAATGACCGAATGTCGGTGCTAAAAATATAGGGCCCATGGAACAATTATGTATTTATAAACGTACACGCACCAACAGAATCCACCAACGAAGAAACTGTAGTGCTCCAAGAAGCCCTACCATTTTCCTCCCACATACATTTCTACCCACCTACTTTATCATTAATCCATATCCCCAAACTAACATTCAATCCAATGTTAGACAAATTGAATTGTTCAATTACCATACTAATATTTCCAAATCCTTCCTAAAAACTAAACAGGATAATGCATATCTTCATATGCAAACAAACACATTAAAAGATATCCATTTCGTTCCCATACACTCAATTCTAAAATCCTTATCTCCATCTGGATTGCAGCCAGATGTGTATATTCTAAAAATAAATATTCCATTTCCTTTTCTCCAATTTTTCACAAAAAATCTCAATGAAGATTTGTGTAAAAGGGTGATGCATTTTAAATTCGAGGTTCAGTCTCTAGGTTGGCGTCCAACGTTTAAGGACGTCAATCATTTACATTAAATATTAAAATTAATAAAAGTAGTTGCAGATTCAAAAAGCTGCATTTTTATTGGGCCTGGTCGATTCCCAGGACCCGAATTCAACAATCGTTGGCTTCTCTTCCTCGTTGATCGAGAAGCACGGAAGCGAACCGTACTACAAAAATGGTGGCAGCGGTGGATAATCCAACTATCCCCTACCAACAACAAAAGAAGAAGGAGCAGCAACCCATAATATTAACAAATAACAAAAGCGTGCCTGGGGCTAAACACCGGCAATAGTGCAAAAAGTGATTAAAATTGGCCAACACAACTCCGGCCAGCCCCGGGATCCTCAGTGGCATCAACTATAGTTCTTTACCGAGTCCAAAATGTGCTGTACAATACGTCAACAAATGTTGATGCAACTGGTTTTATGCAACATCGTCTAGCAGGCGCATCAATACGTGGTGCGCTATAAACATCCACAACATCGCCATAGCCATTAACACAGCCGAAGCAGTCAGCATCAGCAAGGAACTCAAATCCTTGAAATACATCAAACAGCGGCAACATATCATTGGCGGCACCAGCAGGCAAACATCTAAATAGTGTGTGTTGTAAATGAAGTGAACGACGGCCATGAGTCCCGCCAACATATTACAAGGTAGCAGGATAACCGATGACATCATCATCTCCTACCAGGATACCGAACACTTGGACTCAGTGGCAACACACTCAACAGAATGTCCAGCAACAACCACAGGTACTTATATCCATTTTTATATATATTAGTTGAATCTAAAATTTTCATATACAAAGGGGACAAATGAAACCCCAAATTTAATGAACGCAAAATTTGTATTAAACATATATACTTTAAGGGGAATGATAATAGAAACCCCAAACAAAATTTAAATATACAGAGGGAGAATAAGAAAAAACATTTACACATATAAAAGCAATTTTCCTAAATTTTTACATATACATATATATATTTACATTCATTAAATAAGTTTCTTAAGGATTTAATTTACTTGATGAAGATTTTCCATACTTTCTAACAGGAAATTCTCGATTTTAACGCGCTCACCCTTATCTGTCTGTTGGTCTTTTTCCTTTCATCTGTTTAGATCAAAATTCCTTAGGGTCACTTTCCCCTATCCAGGATCTTTCCACTTGCAGGCTCGTTTCACTTTGGGCTCGAAAAATGTCCTCTCTTTTTTACCATTGGCTTCTTTCACAGGATCTTTCGATATTAGGATTGTTTTTCTCGGTGTCAGTAAAAATCTTCTCTTACCTTTAGTATTTTCGAAATTTCCTTTAGATATATCGATGTGTTTGGGTTTGAAGGCATTTCTTCTCTTTTCTCTTTAGGATCGCTTCAGTTGAGTTCGAAAAATTCTCTTCTTACTTTGTTACACTTGTATTTGGTAGGATGAATTTTCCGAAGGAATATTTCGCCCAAAATAATACCGAATCGAATATTTGAAGTGCGCGAAAAAATGAAGGTCACAATCGGGTTAAAGGATATTTTAGATCTCGTACCGGTGTTTAACGGTAACGCGGACGAATTAGATGATTTTATTTCTTGCGGGGATATTATTTTTTCACAGGCACAGGACGACAGTCAGCATGCTTTTTATCTAAGCGTGGTGAAAACCAGACTGAAAGGGCCAGCATACGACCACATCCGGTACAAGGTCATTTCAACCTGGAATGATCTTGCTTCCGAATTAAAGGGAGAATTTAAAATTCTCACCTCAAGGTCAGCGGCACAAAACAGTCTGGTGAAAGCCAAGCAAGATAGCAAGGAAGATGTGAAGGAGTTTGGAAACAGACTCGCACACCTCCTCCATCTGCTGAACAAAGCCACGTTCGAAAGCAATGTCGATCCTGCGGTGCGAACATATCTCCTCGAAGAAAATAAAAAGCTCGCCTTGCATACTTTTGAAGATGGTCTTAGGGATTCCCATTTAAAACTCTTAGTGAAAGCACGAGGTACCCCAAGTCTTAGAGCAGCAATAAATTACGCTCTCGAGCAGGCCCCACGACTAGGCGATGGAAACCCTCTTAATTTATGTAATAATTCCAAATATAGCCAGGCACAAATTTGCCAATCGTGCAATAAGACTGGACATACTTCCTGGACTTGTTATCGAAATACAAATTCTCTAAATGTTGGTCCCCAACAAATGAAGACAGAGGTTCACCGCATTGAATGCACTTATTGTAAAAGATTTGATCATTCTCAAGCAGAATGTAGGATACAGTCTCATTTCAAAAGTCTAAACGACTCTCCATCGAATAAAAACGATTTTAGAGCTCCGCCCAGTTCTACCGCAAACGTTTGGAGAAGTGGAGTAATTAACAAAACGAGTAGGGTACAGCAATCACAAATTTGTATAGGAACATTAAACAGCCAAAGATTTAAACAATCGTTCTTAGAAGCAAAGGATATAAACAGGAAGGTAGAAAATGCCTCACCTTACAAAGTGTCGTCTACGGATGAAATTGGCATTGGAGATAATAGGGCCATAAATCAGAGGCAGGATGATCTAACTGCTCTTCAAATAGAAGTAGTGACCAAAGATCGCATCCAACAGTCAACATTTGAATCCGGTTGTCTACGGGCCGGATATGAGGATTCGACAAAGACTCCTGACCATACTATCCTAACACCTCCATCTACTTTTATATTCTTAAATGCCCCGACTTCTAGCAACAACACGTCCAAGTTCATAGAGCACAAACAGAAAATTCCGGCTAAATGTAAGCCTGAGGAGCAAGAACTCTCAGCAGATTGTAAGCCCGAGAAACAAGAAATTTCAGCTAAGTGTACGCCGGCGGAACAAAGAGTCCCAGCAGAACTTAAGCCTGAAAAGCCACAAGAACTCCCAGCACCCAATAAGCCTGAGGAACAAAGATTCACAGCTAAGAGTAAGACTGAGGGACAAGAAGTCACAGCAAAATATATGCTTGTAAATAATAGCTATATCAAATTACCGCTTTTAAATTACTTGTTTGTCCGCATCGTCTCCCTCGTTTCTCTAATTTTTCAAACTTTAAAATGGGTTCTACAAATTAAACATAAAAATAAACAAATGATCAAAATCCCTTTTACAAATATAACAATGGTTGATCCTTCAAAATCTATTATGAATTCTACATCCTTCAAAATGATTTCCATAGATGGATTTACTGCTCAAATTTTGAAAAATGTCACACAACCCCACCCTAAGAAAACATGGAAAATTTTTCACAAATTTAAAGAGAAACTTAAAATGAACAAATGGATTTTCCTTTATTATTCAAATATATGTATATGTGTATGGACACAAAATGAACACAAATTCTCACATTATTGATCTAAAAAAAAAAAAAAAACAACTGTATGTAAATTTAATATATCTACAGAAAATATATAATGAATAATACTAAATTCACCTTTTAACAAATTATTGAAAAAAAAAAAAAATAGATACATATACATAATAAAACAACCAACTTTGTTTGTTATATTTATGTATTATATCTAAAGGAAACTAATCTATAATAAACAAGAACATTTGTAAATAATACAACAGTATTAACAACTCAGGGGATAATAAGCAAAATATAATACAAATAAATCTTTAAATTGCTTATATTATGAAGAAAATCTCCGCAAATTCATATCAAATGAAGTTTGTAAATATTATATAGCTAACGCTTATATATAAAAGCTTGACATAAAATAAACAAATAAACTGTCTTGAATTATTCAAATAGAAAGCTGAAAATGACAGTTTGAATAACTTTAAGTAAGCAAAAATTAATAACAAAAAATCTATGAAATAAACAATATTATATACAAATATAATAATTTCAAATACCTATGTAACATTCTTCAATTAACCTAATCACATATATCCTAAGAAAAATAAGGAACTAACATTTTTCACTTTAAATCAAAATGAATTTTAAAAATTTGGAATTAAAACTTTCTTTATAATACAAGAAAAAAAAAACATAAATATAGTCCTCAAAATGAAACAGAAATATACTCTGTAGATAATGTAAATTCCTATATAATACACAAGTTGTAAGGCTTACCTCAAAATGGATCTGTAGCACAAATTGAATTTAATATTTTATTTAAAATAATCTTATTTCATAAAAATAATTCACAATTATTATTAAATATATTGAAAAAACAAAAGAACACTGTAAATAACATTATTAATATATGTAACTTAAAAATGTACTTATATACACGATAAGAAAAATTGTGAATGTAAGCCTATAGTTTAACACATAATCTTAGATTTTCTAAAAACATAACAAAATACTGAAGAACACTCTACCGTAAGCTACAGAATTAACACAAAATATTGAATAATATGTAAAAACAAGAACAAACATTTAAAAAAGTAGCAACCAATTGTAACCACAATGAAAATTTAAAGTAACTATTATAATTTGAAATCCAAATTATGTAACGAATCATGATGACATCGCCCTTCACCTTTTATCGCGCCACTCCTAGAAAATTAATCTCTTACAGATTAATTTTTTCTTGAAGGAGGGGAGGATGTAGTGCTCCAAGAAGCCCTACCATTTTCCTCCCACATACATTTCTACCCACCTACTTTATCATTAATCCATATCCCCAAACTAACATTCAATCCAATGTTAGACAAATTGAATTGTTCAATTACCATACTAATATTTCCAAATCCTTCCTAAAAACTAAACAGGATAATGCATATCTTCATATGCAAACAAACACATTAAAAGATATCCATTTCGTTCCCATACACTCAATTCTAAAATCCTTATCTCCATCTGGATTGCAGCCAGATGTGTATATTCTAAAAATAAATATTCCATTTCCTTTTCTCCAATTTTTCACAAAAAATCTCAATGAAGATTTGTGTAAAAGGGTGATGCATTTTAAATTCGAGGTTCAGTCTCTAGGTTGGCGTCCAACGTTTAAGGACGTCAATCATTTACATTAAATATTAAAATTAATAAAAGTAGTTGCAGATTCAAAAAGCTGCATTTTTATTGGGCCTGGTCGATTCCCAGGACCCGAATTCAACAATCGTTGGCTTCTCTTCCTCGTTGATCGAGAAGCACGGAAGCGAACCGTACTACAAAACGAAGGACACGTTCTACGAGACCCTAGAGGAAGTATTCGATGGCATCTAATCATTCGATGTTAAAATCCTCCTCGACCTCAATGCGAAAATTGGAAAGGAAGATATTTTCCAACCAACTATAGGTAAAGAAAGCCTGAACGACTTTTCAAAGATAATGGAATCGAATTATAACGTTCGCAGCGTCAAAAGATCTGGTAGTGAAAAGCACGATGTTCAAGCACAAGCAAATCCATAAAGACACGGATATCACCCGACGGCGTAACGCATAACCAAATAGACCACTTCCCCATAGACAAAAGACACCACTCGAATATCCTTGACGTAAGATCATATAGAGGTGCAAATTGCGACTCCGATCACCTTCTAGTGATGGGCAAAATCAGGGGTCGCCTCGCAGCAATCCCACATGGGCGGTCACGGGAGACGAGCGAGAGTTCGACATTGATAAACTAAAAGACCTGCGCAAAAGGGCTGAATATCAAGAGGAAATAACGAATAGATTTAGCATCCTAGAGAATGGGAACAATGAGGAAGAGGAAGCCAATAGTGTGGAGACTAAATGGACATCCATCAGAGACACAATCGAATAAACAGCCCAAAAGGTATTAGGATTTAAGTAAACAAACAAAAAAAACGAACATCGAACAATGTAAACGCCTCAGAGTGATCCACTTAGAAAGATATGACGAAGTCAACGCAGAAAGATACGTAACAATTCGGAAAGAAACAGCGAGACTTTTCAAACGCAAAAAACGCGAATGGGAGAAGATCGGATCGAAAAAATCCTTGAAAATGCCAGAGCAAAGAACATCAGAGGTATGTACCCCAGCATAAGCTCAATTACAAATGGCTACCGAGGGAGACCCAAAAGAATTCGAGACACAAACGGCTGTCTGGTGACAGAAACAAACAATATCATGACAAGATGGAAGCAGTAGTTTTTAAACCTGCTCAATGTGATCACCCATCAACCACAAATAAACGCACTAGACGTACATAAAGTCGAAATCCCAGAGCCCTCTTTCAACGAAGTTGTAGACGCAATAAATCGATTGAAAAACAACAAGGCTCCCAGAGTCGACTGCATACGGCAGAAGTTATGAAGCATGGAGGAGAGGCAACCGCTCGAAAGATCCACCAACTGATTAAAACATTACGGGATAATGAAGTCACTCCAGAAGAATGGAAAACCTCAATAGTCGTCCCCATTTTCAAAAAAGGCGACAGATCTGACTGCGAAAACTACAGAGGAATATCATTGCTCCCAACCACATACAAAATACTAACAAATGTCATACTGGGCAGAATCACACCGTACGCAGAAGAAATACTGGAAGACTACCAATGCGGATTCCGTAGGAACCGGTCAACGAGCGACCAAATGTTCACAATAAGACAACTACTGGAAAAGAAGTGGGAATACGGAGAGACGGTTCACTAACTGTTCGTTGACTTCAAAAAATCCTACGACTCAGTCGCAAGGCAAAGACTCTACCATATCCTAGTTGAGCTGGGAATCCAATGCCGCCCCCATTCTAATCTGCATGAACGAAAACAAAGGGCGAGTTAGAATAGGAAAGCACCTCTCAGAACCATTTGAAATCCTGGACGGGGATGGCCCCCCATCATGTCTTTTTAACCATGTCCTCGAGATACAAGACGACAACATGGCCAGATCATCCCTGAACGTTGTTACACAAGTGCTCGCATATGCGGATGACATAACCGTTCTAGGCGATCATCTAGAAACTGTAAGTAAAGACTGTGAATTCATCATGCAAGCGCAAGAAGAAGTGGGCCTAGGTATAAATGAAGACGAAACAAAATACAAGATTACGGTGAGAACAGGTGGACCTCAAGGAACACATATAAATGTCAGAGGCAAGATATTTGAAAATGTGAACGAATTTAAATATCTGGGAACAATACCGACGGCCAGTAAAGAAATGTCAAAAGAAATTCACCAAAGACTAAACTCCGGCAACGCTAGTTGGCACGCAGTCAGTAAACTGCTGAAATCCAAACTGCTATCACGTAATATAACGCTCCGGGTGTATGGAATCGTAATCATGCCGATTGTTCTATACCGATGCGAAACATGGGCTCTCACAAAACGGGAAGAAAATAAATTCCGCGTATTCGAGATTAACGTGTTAAGGGGTATCTTTGGACGTAAATATGATGAGGAAGCAGAACAATGGGGGAAACTCCACAACCACGAATTGGAAGAGCTATATCGCAAACCTATAATAGTGAGAGTAATCAGGTCGCGAAGATTAAGATGGGCCGGACATGTGGCGCGAATGGGCAGCGATAGGACCGTGCGTAGAATTCTTGACGTCAAACCAACTGGAAAGAGACCCACAGGACGGCCGCGACGGTGATGGGAGGACAATGTAAGGTTTGACCTTGAGAAGATCGGATCAGATGGTCAAGCGTGGAAGGAGAGTGCACAGGACAGGGAACAATGGCGGAGTCGAGTCGGCGAGGTCATGAACTTCCGGGTTTCTCATCATCATCATCATCGGCACTACAACCGGGATCCGGTCTTGGCCTTATTTAAGAAGTCTCACCACCAGTATCCGGTCCATATCCGAAACTTGTTACATTGTCCATAATAATTCGTTTTTCCGGGCAAGGTTATTAGCCTTGCGTCAACCTTTCTCAGGATGTTGCTGTATGTATTGGTTCACTATTTGGCCGGTACCAAGTAGCTATCCAAGGTGTTACGTGGAGACTGCATGTCAACTTGGAATGAACAGGGACAAGGATCGTCCTGGATAGAAAGCAAGCAGTGACTTTTCCCTGCAATCGAAACTGCTGTTACGTAATATAAAGCTCTGTGTTTATAGAACCGTAGTCATGCTGATGTGCGAGACATGGGCGCTTACAAAACGAGAAGAGAACAGACCCCCACCGGGTTCCTACAGGCCAATAAATAGTAAGTAGGAATAGTAATAATAGGTTCTGGATGGTGTTCTATCAGCATCTCATCAAACGAATGATGCGATCCCGCAGGAATCTTTACTATCACCCTCTTTACTCTTCAATTTTTATAAATGACCTCTTACCCGTTACCATAACCGAAATCACAATTTCCAGTTCTATGAATGTTGGCGACGTAACATACGAAGCGGAGGACGGAGCAGCATACGACTGGCAACTGGCGGACGGAAGATCGGCAATTTATAAAAGTCGCTCTCTTAGTTCCTGTGACAACATGCGAAAGAGAGATAAAAACAGCGGCAGTTGGGGAGTACAACCAGTGCAATCCTTGCACCGGGCAAGACTACAACGCCCGTCATCGAGAGCAGAGTCCGACCTGGATGTTCACAACAAAAAGATATCGTATAACAGATCAGTTCTATATAAATAAATAACAATTAAACAAATAAATACTTATAGATGTAAATATATAATCAGATAAATAAATATATTACGTTTGTACTTTAAAATAAAATAACACGAAATACAGTCCACTCATTGATAGATGATAGGCGATCCGTACTCGCGACATTACCGAGACTCCACCTTGCAGTACGAGGGTTGCCTTTTATATTTCGGGATTAGAGAACAAAAACAAATATTGATCATCGAAAATCACTTTATTGTTTTTCAAAATATTCCCCATGAAGATCTATACACTTTTGCATGCGTTTGAACCAATTGTCGAAGCACTTTTGCCACTCTGATTGAGGTATCTCCAACACATGCATTCTGAATGCAGCAACCGCTTCTTCAGATGTCGAAAAACGTTGACCTCTCAGTTTGTTTTTTACGTACGGGAATAAAAAGAAGTCATTTGGTGCCAAGTCAGGACTATACGGCGGATGACCCATAAAATCGATGTTTTGGGTGCTCAAAAATGCAGTTGTCGCAGCCGATGTGTGAGAGCTCGCATTGTCATGGTGAAGAGTGATCCGTCTTCGGCGATTGGTTTTTTCTGATTTCTTGGAAGACAACTGGCAAACAAATGGTTGTGTATCACTCAGAATTGACTGTTCTGCGTTGTTCTAGTGGTACGGTTGCGACATGTCCAGTTTTTCCGAAAAAAACAGGCGACCATTTGCTTGGAAGTGCTTCGTGCGCGAACAACTTTTGTTGGATTTGGCTCATCTTGAAACACCCAGACAGTCGACTGCTGTTTACTTTCGGGCTCATACGCGTAAATCCACGATTCATCACCTGTCACGATGTCATAGACGTGTTTCGAAGCACCGCGACCGTATTTTTTGAGCATTTCTTTCGACCAATTGACACGAGCCTTTTTTTTGGCGATTGACAAATTGTGTGGGATCCAACGCGAACAAATTTTTTTGACAGTCAAATGTTTATGCAATATTGAATGTATGCTGGTCCCACTAACGCCTAAGGTTGTCTCAATCTCACGATAGGTCACATGACGATCTTCCAATATCAGTTCGCGCACAGCATCAATGGTTTTCGGAACAACAACTGATTTTGGACGACCTTCACGAAATTCATCTCGGAGTGAACTACGACCACGATTGAATTCACCATACCATCGATAAACACTGGTCCTTGATGGAGCTTCATCGCCAAAAATTGAATTAAGTTCATCCATGCACTGTTGCTGAGTTAATCCACGCCGAAAGTTGTAAAAAATAATCGCACGAAAATGTTGACGATTTAATTCCATTTTTGGGCCGAGATGAATCTTTTAAGTTACTGTAAACAACACAAATAGCGCTCGTATGTCAAAACGTTCTGAGTGCGTATAACCTCAAAAATGTCCAACTTTACGACAGAGCTGTCAATTGCCGGATTACAACACTAGAGTTGCCAAATCCCGAAACATAAGAGGCAACCCTCGTAACAATGAACCTTTTCATTACCAAACCTAAGCTTGAGAGCAAGCATCAAGGAAGACCTGAACCTAAAGAGTTCTTATTAGGCACCTGGTGCTTCCAATTTTTCGGGGATATCGAACCACCACACGAACCAATAGAAAGTGGGGCCAACAGTTGTACAATGCGCGAACTCTTGTGAAAGTTCAGAATAACTGCAATAGATAGTCACGTACTTAAAAAACTATTCCTTCCTAGCTGCATGCATGTCTCCTCTGCGTAAGCATGGTGAAGAAACCTTACTACGAAACCTTTCTCCGGCCGTACATAGTTCTTGACCGAATAGAGTGTATTCGAACCAAGTGGACGGGAAGCTGTTGCCTCAAACAGGCGGCTAATGTATCACGCGTATATATGGGATTCAAGGGCATCACCATCATCTTTTTTATGCGGATGTAATGTAAGAAAGGTTTTTTGACGTGATAACGTCTTATAAATCGGTATACCTTGGGAGGCATTCGGAAAAAAGTTTGTAGCGTTACGATAACGATAACCGATAACGCACGAGCCGCAGTGAGCGAGAGCGCGACTCTCTTAATTGCTCCTAAGTCAAATGCAGAGAGACAAGGGGAATACAGACAGCGCCTTGCACTGTCGAGAACACAGCTGTACAGGTTGAAAGTGTAAAGACAAAAGATACACAGAGACAATGCGAATACAGGCAGCGCCTTGCAGCATTAAATAAATCGGATATAGCTAAGAGAAAATTGTCTGTTCATAGTGGTTTCGCAGCGGCAAGTTCAAACAACGTTCAAGAACTACTGGTTGTAAACCTACAACAGCCTTCAGCAGCAGAACCCGTGTATTTTACAATACAACCAGTTATATCGGCGCAAGAGGTATGGGACATGAAATGGAACAAATCGATATCAAGATTTAAATTGATGTTTCTTGACAATGACTTTGGGTATGCTAGCTCTGTTTGCGATAGACTTTGGTTTGAACGCGATTTAAAACCGATCACAGTGCAACATATAAACGTAATTTAGGACTGGCACACAAAAGAAAATCGACAACTGTGTCCTGACGAATACACAGTAGTTTGCAATACTTGTAAAATTTCGTTAAGCAAACCAAAATTAATGCCTACACTTGGAGGCATTCGGAAAAAAACACTTTAATTTTGATTTAATAACTTGTATATTCAATGTTACATATTTAGGATACGTTGTCACGAATATAATGTCCGAGCGCCTTGCGCCCAGACAACCATTTTTTGGTAAAAGTGTGTTTTGTACACTGACGGTAAGGCTTGAGGCCTATTATCCTAATTTTCATTGATAGTTTTGATTAGCATTAAAAATTTAGTTAGTTTTTGATTATTCCAGACAGATGGAAGTAAATAAAGTGTTGTATGTTTTATTTTTTAAGATGGAGCACCTTCCCTTCAGTCGTGTACGCAAAGGTAACTTGGGTTATTATGGAAGTTACCCAATTTCACTTTCTATCGGACACAATGTTGAAAGGATTTCTGAAAGGATTAAAGGTGCAAGAATCCATTATACGCCTTTGCAACATTAATCAATCGGATAGAAATAAACTCCATTTACGTCACCTCTTAACAACAGAACTATAAACTTTTATAGCACATTACAACATTAATTATATATCAGGCGACTGGTAAACGAATTGTGAAAATATCATCATCAAAATAACATGACCACTAAACCACTTAACGAACTACATGCAGTTGGCCATTAGATCGCTTTTAAAGTGCCATTAAACTATACATCGAATCACTTAGTAAACATCATGGGCGTTCACCCCGGATCTACATGGGCCTCACACGAATGCACAATTGGTCACCTAGTTGATTTTATGTGCACACCACCACTTTGCCACTAACATTAAACCGTTTTATCTATATAATTTATTTTCAAATTAATTTGAAAAAATTATTTCACTCAATTCATATCTTTATTGGGGACTTATGAAAGCTATTCCGGACCATTGGTGGTGTTATTACTAATTTAGTGGAACAGATGACTGTCCACCCGCTATCTACTTTCAAATCATAGCTGGTAACATCAGATTAAATTTTAATAACTATAAATTGCCTTTACAGTTGTGGGGAATTTGCTCACCAGGCGAATACAGAGACGTGGAGGACTATTTGCTAGTGGACCAGTTGAGTACATTAGTAGGAAACTAGCACATGAGAAATGTTTAAAATGTCATAACTGAGTCTTCTTAATTTTTTCGAATGTTTTTATTCTTCTGGTAATAGGGACACCTGCTTATATTGCATAATAGGGACACCTGCTTATATTGAAAGTGTAGAAAATTTGTTCACAGGATGGAATTGAGTTTATCTATCATTCCTTTGACCTCGTCGCATCTGTTTTGTTATCCTGCATAATGTATAATTGATTATGCTTCTTTTGATCTCAGTACGTACGTTTTTCGTAAGTCCTGTTTGAAAATTCCTTTGAAATTTAAGAGCTCTTTAACCCATAAACAAATAATAATTGTATATAAATAACATAGAGGCGTTAATAGTATTTATTTAACAAATCGTATATCCTTTTTTTCGTTTCAGGTGAGTTAGCTGGTTTTTAGGTCAGCTTTCAATGTTTTTCTGCATACGTAATCTGATCACAGTTGCTTGTATTCTGACGGTTTGTCAATACCCCGGATCAACGAAAAAATATAAGGAATTTTCTACATGTAAGCAGTTCTTATATTGCATTAAAGTCCAGGTTTATAAACAATAATTAAAAACTATTTGGGATGTTGTCTTGAGGGGATAGAAAAATTAGAAGAAGAAAAAACACTCCTCAGTTTAAAGAATTTTTTTTGTGCATTTATTAAAAACTACGATTTTTTTTAAACATAATTACACTCTTGGGGTAACCTTCTTTTTACTTATTTTGGTTTTATGTGAAATCCCTAACTTGATATGTGTAAAATAACAGCACGTCATCGTAAACAGGAAGATTTTTAAAACAAAAAATGGCGGATGTTTGAAAAAGTGTGTGGAATATCTTCCTTTTTTCATTTTCTTTCTTGCCAATATTTTCCTTTTTTCCGTTTTTAGCCAAGTTGTAGTGAATTACGTCCTCGTTTTAAGTACTAAGCTCCGACATACTACATACATTCGTCAAAAACTGTTAGCAATGGACCATACAATTCTCCGGCAACCGTCACAAATCAGTGTGTTGAACTGCTTGGATAATTCTGTAAGATGACAGAAGCCAGACCCGTATATCTATAAACGGAAGACGTGATTGCAAGGCAATTGCAGTTTCAGTCACCCGTTATCGTCAAGAAGATCATCATCATCATCATCATCGGCTCTACAACCGGGGACCGGTCTTGACCTTATTTAGCAAGTCCTAAGGCTTGTTAAATTTTCCGTAATGATTTATTTTTTCTGGGCAAGGTCATTAGTCTTGCGCCAGAGGCTCCCCGACGGGGAATCGAACCCCGGTCTCCCGGGTGACGGGCGGGTATACTAACCACTATACTATCGAGGAGCTTCGTCAAGAAGATCAATTCCTTCTTAATCGTCGATAAGTTTCAGTTCCTACATTGTTGGGACTGAGTTCAGTTCCTACTTTGGCATTCAAGCGAACTCTTGGTTAAAGTATATGAACTCAGTTCGAATTTACGTCAAGTTAGTCAAGCAAAAGTTAAGTCCAGTTCCGCCCAACAACTGATTTGAAAGAGAATTGTCATATTAACATTTGTGAAGTAAGTGGATTTATAAATATATTGAAGTTTATCTGAAGAGAGAAAATTTGACCACCTACCGCTGGAATTTTTACACAGGCTACAACACGAAAATGGGTAAGCGAACGTCACGCCCGAATTATCAAGACGCACATCAGCGTTTGGTACTTACAGTTTGGAGCCCTCTAACAATGGGTCTGTGGCGGTTCCGCCAAACCCCACGTTTCGCTTACCTTAAAAAACCCCCATAACTTCCACCCAATCTCATAACTTTACGAATGCAATCGAGTAGTAGGGTTTACTGCGTTCTGCCTCAATTTCTGGCTCAAAAGCTCTTTTCTGTGTGAAAGCTCTACGTCAAGGTTGAGATCAGTTTGTAGTGTGGTGAGTGTTGATAGTGGTATGTGGTTCATGGGTGGTGGGTTCTTATGTGAGGTGTAAATAGTAGTATTTAGTGTATTTCTTATGAGTATTGATATTAATTGTGATATTTTGTGGTTGCGATTAATGGTTGTGGGTTCTTATGTGGGGTGGAAATAGTAGTATTGGTATTAATTGGGTATAGTTTGTAGTGTTCTTATCGCTGTAGTTGTTGGATTTTGTGCTTTTGATGCTATTGGGGCTTTTTTTGTAGGTGGTGTTGACTATTGAGCTTTTTGTAGGTGGTGGTGAGTATTGGGGCTTGTGGTGATGTCGGTGCTTTTTGTTATGGGT
Organism: Microdon myrmicae; assembly: GCA_963931805.1. Lineage (NCBI taxonomy): Eukaryota > Metazoa > Arthropoda > Insecta > Diptera > Syrphidae > Microdon > Microdon myrmicae. The sequence goes on along the minus strand of OZ007496.1, from coordinate 170,959,708 downwards.
TTATGTTTTTGCTAATGGATTTATGCTTAGATGGTGATATCGGTGCTTTTTGTGATTCATGGGTGGTGTGTCTTAACTGAGGTGTAAATAGTAGTATTTAGTATATTTCTTATGAGTATTAGTAGTAATTGGGTATAGTTTGTAGTGTTCTTATCGCTGTAGTTGTTTGTTTGGGCTAGTGATTAATCGTTATCAGCGTGGTTGTTGGTTGATGTCGTAATCGAATGGGGATGTAGTTGTTGGATTTTATGCTTTTGATGCTATTGGGGCTTTTTTTTTGTAGGTGGTGGTGAGTATTGGGGCTTTTTGATAATGGATTTGTGGTTAGGTGGTGATATCGGTGCTTTTTGTTATGGGTTTATGTTTTTGCTAATGGATTTGTGTTTAGGTGGTGATATCGGGGCTGAATGGGTAGTGCTTTAGGCTTTTGTCTCAGTTGTAAGCTGTTAATTGTGGTAGAAATAAAAAAACGTTGTCTGGGTTGTGCTTTAGGCTTTTGTCTCGGTTGTAAGCTGTTAATTGTGGTAGAAATAAAAAAACGTTGTCTTTGGTGTGCTTTTTAATCTTATTATCATTAAGCTGAGTAATATAAACGGGGATTTTGTTGTTTGTGGGTTTGTATGGGAAATGGGTTGTTTTTTAATCTTATTATCATTAAGCAGAGTAATATAAACGGGAATTTTGTTGTTTGTGAATTTGTATGGGAAATGGGGTGTTTTTGCTGGAACTTAAACTGACTCCCCCTAAGACGCAGAGCTAAGCTAGTTGACTTCACCTAAGACGCAGACCTAAGCCAGTATTCAAACGAACAATAACAAGGAGGAGGCGGGGGCCGGGGGCTTTTTGCTATTGAACTTTTTGTTGGGGGGTGTGTGTGTGTTTTTGATAATGGATTTGTGCTTAGGAGGTGAATGGTTTTGCTGCTAGTTGACTTCACCTAAGACGCAGAGCTAAGCTAGTTGACTTCACCTAAGACGAAGACCTAAGCCATGATGATGAATGGGTTGTGCTTTAGGCTTTTGTCTCGGTTGTAAGCTGTTAATTGTGGCGGAAATAAAAACAACATACAAACCCAGTGCAGAAAAAACGTAGATTTCTTGATAATCATAAATGAAATAAAAACAAATTCATATTTTAAAGAAATAACATGTTTTATTTTTATCGTCTTCCATTTAGGAACTTTTCCAACAGAAAAACATTTTGTAGTGCACAGCATTTATTGTGGTTTGTACATTTCATTTCATTGGGATAGAGACGCTTCAATTCTCTTAAATTAGGACATCCAACTTCTTCAATGTCCGTTACTTCAACATTTTCATTCTGTAATAATTCCTTCATCCATTGAGTTTTCTCCATTCCTTTAACGTAAACAATAGAATCTTGTATATTATCTTGAAGATATTTTCTAACTTCTGAAAATGTTGTGACTCCTCCATTCCAGGTTAAACCATGATGATTGTGATAAAGCCATTGAGCTTGCCTTCTTAGCGATGGTGATAGCTGATTAAACTTGTATGGTGGTTTTAAGATGAAATGCTGATGTTGTCCATTGCGCAGTACAGCTATTTCCTTTGGAATAAACTTATTATTTGATCCTCTGAATCCTTGAACGTCGAAAACAAAATACATTTTATATTGTGCGTGCGTATATGTGTTTCTTCAGCGAGAGCTAACAGACAAGTAACGATTACATTTCTCGAGAAACTATTTGACTCAATGGATTATAGTTTATAATGCGATCGTGTAACATCAAACAGTATGCAGACGTATTAGGAGGGATTATTTTTGATGTTTTAATTTCAATACGAATATCAACTGGTCCGTTTTTTATTATTTCACTTTGATGTCTGCAATCTATTACGAAAATTGTCGCTTGTGATTTGAATGCTTCTCTTGACAATAAAGGTTCAGCAACTAGGCGATTATAGAAGGTTTTTTGAAAGTTACAGTACATATTGTATAGTAAACTGTAGTTATTTTTATCAAATGATAGATTTAAATCTTCACATGGATAAGCATCGGAATTTAAATAGGCTTTCACATTAGTAATGTTGCAATGATCAAAATTAGCTGGATTTTCTTTAAGTAAATTACGTTTGTTGGTTTGCAGAGCAAGGATAATATAGCGCGGCTTTTCCATTTGAGAAGTTGTCTTCACATTCCAAATATGATGATTAGTACTAGGTAAGGCAGGATATTCATATAGATCCCAGTTCCGGAAAGCAATTTTCATAGATTGTCCATCATTAATAGGTTTGTATAGCTTTAATTTGAAAGAATCAGACAATGTAATGTGAGGAATTTTCCATTGTATTTTCAACAAGTTTATCCTTGCTTTTTCATCTGCGTCAGAAATTAATGAATTGTCATCTGTACGGGAGCGTGTTAGAATTAAATCATGGCGTCCGTTTGGAATTACTCTTTTGTAGTCTTCAGCAAATCCCAATAATTTATTTAGGGGTATGCAAAAATTAAAGTAGAAACCATTGACATTGATTGAGGAATCAGGAGACCAAGATGCATTAAACAGCATATCACTTTCATTTTTATTTAAAGAAATATAATTTTTAATAGTTGATGTGATGCCGGCATTACGATTGCTATCAATTTCCACACCATTTAATTCATAACGAATTTCGTCGAATAAGAAAGCTACTCCATTATTCACAAGTTTTGTTTTCTCAACTGCCGATCCATCAGTTTTCGATACAGTACCTTCAATATAAATGTAACTTTCTGACGGCAAGATATTAAGATTTTGATGTTGGACACAGATTTGAATGATGTCATTTTTCTCGAAATTATTCAAGTATGGCGAGTATGTATGATATTCCAATTTTGAGATACTCTCCTCAAATTCTGGTTCTTCGAAAATATTCAGCATGTCTTTTGTTAGATTTAATTTAATTTTTCAATCTGTATCCCAATGATAGCAGAAATTGTTGATTTTGTAGAGTAAGTTTTGATGTTCTCTTAGCAGAAGTTGAGAGTATATTGGTAGTGTTAATAGTAGCACCTGTCCTTTTATTATATGAGGGATGAGATGAGCTGTCATATATTATCATTGCTGGCGTTTAAGGTGTAATCGAGCTGTTACCGTTTCACCTCGAAAGTTTATAAAATTTCCGTTTTGATCTAAGAGATTCAATGTTATAGAACTTATCCTCTTAGCGTTCACTGGTAAATAGATAACATTGCGAGGAACTTCAACTATTTTATACCCCGGACTAACGTTAACCGAAAATTCGTGTAGTATATGAGCAGGTCGATTATTGATATATGATTCATCAATTAAATTACATTCAATTCGCACAATGTTTACTCTGTTTATATCAACGTAAAGATCTGATTCATGCACTTTATTTGCTTCTAGCTTTTTCTTGCTGAACCCCAGAAGCGATCCAATAGAGTTAGGTTGGGAAAAATCAATTTCTACAGTACTATAAATTACACATTTTAACGTATTATTATTTGCTTGTATTTTGATTGATATTTTATTATCGTGGTTCTCATTATACAGTTCGATAATTTCTTGAATAATGTCATCTATATCTTCAATCTCATATGATCCAATAGGAAATTCTATTACGTCATCACCAAAATGAAATAAATTATTAAATACATCAACATTAGGTATAGAATTGTAGGTCTGGAAGTCAACTAAACCGCATACATAATCAGAATTTAGGATTATTGGAGGAAAGTACTCTGCGGTGAGAGTAGATTTGTTTCCGCTTAACGTTAGTGTTAACGACATTACTGTTTCGAATGAAATAAAACACAAACTCTAGTTTTCCTCTACTTATTTATATTTTTCTTCAATTAAAAACTTCAAACAGAGATGGCCACATATAAATGTATTGTAATTTTGATATTTGTTATAATTATAATGGATATATTCACCCAGATATCTTACAACCTCTTTAGGCGGTCTTAAATTACCGAAACTGTCGAAATATTTCACGATATTTTTATGTTTACTATATGCTACCCAATGGGTTCCTGGTCCACTCTCATTGTCTAAATTAATTACACCACATTCTATGTCAAGTGATTTAATCGGTAATTTATCTCTCATGTAAACACCCCGAAAATTGGGTATATTGATTTTTCCAAATTTAGCAATATCAATATTGGTGAGAGGACGATTGGGTAGCAAATTTAAAAGTTTTTTGAATCTTGAGGTTTTAGGAAAAGACCAAATCCCTTTTTATAGGGTTGTAGATAAAGCCCTTTGCCTTGATTAATTTTTATTCCTTCCATAGCTTGATTGTGCCGTTTGTTCTCTTCCAGCTGTTCTTTGGCTACTTTTGATTCTTTTATTGCTTTAACTACTCCTGCAGCTCCTCCAGATAAAGATCCAACCGCTGATAATGCAGCTAAGATGGGTAACAGTGGTAAGAAACCTCCCCGTTTCGGTAGCGGTATAACTCTGGGAATTGTAATGTTTCTTCTTTTATTTTTGATAATCTTTTTAGCTGCTTGTAAAGCTGTAACTGCGATTGTGTCTGGATCCTCGGCTCTTGGCTCCCTAATAGCAGTTCTAGCCTCTGTTATAGCTTTTTTGAATAAACCGCTTCGCTTGCAACGTGAACGTCTTTTCAATGTTTTAGATTGACAGCCCATGCCGAGTGTTGTTTTAGCCTTCATCACGTTCGTAACCAATAGGCTATTTAATTTCTCTGATATAGAAGAGTCTTTCGCCTTTACCCTCTGCCAGGCTTTTTCCGTTAGAATTTTATCAGCAATATGTCGATCGGACAAGTTTTTATTATTATTGTATGCAATATCGTGTTCGCGACAAGCTTCATCCAATTGATTAATTCCACGATCTCCTCTAGCAAGACGTTCTTCTAATTTAGTTCCAGGTCCACAGAAATTATATGACGGAAGATGTAACTCAATCGGTAGTTTATTAATTAGGGAATTCACTAATCCGTGTCCTTGGAATGATTGTTTTCGACTGACTGGATACACTCGGTAGTCTATCATTTTAATAGCACTTTATTAGTATATGTATATGTGCTGATCAATGATTAAATGTCCACCTATAAAAACACTGTCTTTTATATTGATTAGATTCATTCAGTTGTAAAATGCGGTTCATAAAACAACAACAACAAAATATTATTAAAGTTAAAAATTTTGATACTGAAATTCAGGAACATAGGAAACATGGAGCATTTTTCCCAAATAGTGTTCGAGGAATAATTGTCGGACCATCAAGCTGTGGAAAGACTAATGTTATGCTGAGCATTATTGTCGATCCCAATGGGTTAAAATTTGAAAACCTATACATATACTCAAAGTCTTTGCATCAACCAAAGTATGCATACTTGAGAAGGTTAATAAAGTCTATCAAGGGTATGGAGTACAATGAATTTTCAAATAATTGTGAAATTATGGCACCTTCTGAAGCAAAACGAAATTCAGTATTTATATTTGATGATGTTGCATGCGATAAACAAAACAACATTCGAGAATATTTCTGCATGGGACGACATAACGATGTGGATAGTTTCTACTTGTGTCAATCGTATACGCATATACCAAAACATTTGATTCGAGACAATGCAAACTATATAGTTATATTTAAACAAGACGAACTTAACCTGAAGCACATATACAATGATCATATAAATTCCGATATGACATTCAATCAATTCAAAGAATTATGCGCAAAATGCTGGAAAGATGCATTTGGTTTCTTGGTTATCAATAAAGATTCTAGTGTAGATAAGGGACGATATAATAAATCTTTTAAAGAAATTGTATCTATATCAAACTGATCAGTCATTAATCAGCTGTTTATACGATAACATTGGAACGGTCCTCTGTTTTAACCGCCCTGCTTGAAGAAACAGCCCTGTTTGGAATCGCCCTGTTTAAAGAAATCGCCCTGTTTGGAACCGCTCTGCTTGAAGAGACAGCCTGTTTGGAATCGCCCTGTTTAAAGAACCCGCCTGTTTGGAATCGCCCTGTTTGAAGAGACAGCCTGTTTGGAATCGCCCTGTTTGCAATCGCCCTGTTTAAAGAACCCGCCTGTTTGGAATCGCCCTGTTTGAAGAGACAGCCTGTTTGGAATCGCCCTGTTTGCAATCGCCCTGTTTAAAGAACCCGCCTGTTTGGAATCGCCCTGTTTGAAGAGACAGCCTGTTTGGAATCGCCCTGTTTGCAATCGCCCTGTTTAAAGAACCCGCCTGTTTGGAATCGCCCTGTTTGGAATCGCCCTGCTTGAAGAAACAGCCTGTTTGGAATCGCCCTGTTTGGAACCGCCCTGTTTTTTATATACAAATATGGACGTTAATGAAAATTTACTTAAGGATCTCATACAAACTAAAAAAGCTCTGAAAAGAAAATATATGCTTCTCAAAGCTGGAAAAACTACGAAGGAAATGGAATTTGAAAATACTTTTAAGCCTATAGTCGAACCCTTAAAAGAACTCGTGAAAAATGTTAAAAGTGGTAATACTGCTGCTGCCGATACCGAAACCGATATAATTGATAAAGTAAAGCATCAACAACTCAAACGACGCCGACTACAATTCCAAGACTCTCCAGAAACAATCCAAAGTTCTCCAGAAACAATCCAAAGTTCTCCAGAAACAATCCAAGGGTCTCCAGAATCAGTCTCATTTCAACCATCTGACGGGGATCTTTCATTTAGAACACCTGCTAATTCCAATGATCTTAATCAAAGTACACCATATAACCGAGCTTCGCCATCAGATCAGAATCGTGATAAGATCTATGGTCCGTATTTCGACCTACAATCAAATTCAACGAAATTAGGTACATCAAGTTTTGTAATTAATGACCAAAAGGATTTCGTTATTGATGGTGAAGTCTTCCATGGAACAGATGGTCTTTATGAATTAATTTTTAGGAAAATTCCTAGAAAAGCTCGATATGACAATGAAGATTTGGAACAATATTTTAAGATTTTACAAAAAACAAATGCACACTTGAAAAATCACGATAGTACCTCACAAGTTAAAGGTAACAGAGGACACAAATATAAGCATATTATCCGACCTTTACTTCAAATGTCTAAGAAGAAGAAGACAATTGGAAAAGCATACAACGATAATTCATATTCTAATAACCCTGTTGATTATATCTATTGGGATAACGCTAATGAGCTCGTTGATAGACTAAGACTTTTAATTGCATCTCAAAGAGCGGGAAATAATAATCTCCAAAATGAAATAAACTCAATTGTTGAAGAACTTCGCGAAGCAAATATTATATATTAACATCAGTACATGACAAGTAAATAATTATAAGCAAGATGAGTGTTGACAAGTTCGGAAGGAGCTTCAAGCGCTCTCATAATTCAATTATTGGACCTCGAGGACCACCTGGAGAAGGATTTAAACTATTACCTAATGGTGATTTTGATATGAAAGGAAAATGTTTGAATAATGTCGGAATACCTAAAGCCGTACACCAAGCTGTCAACAAAGGCTACATAGACGATACCATAGATTTTCAAAATAAATCCATATCTATACTTCAAGAATATGTTGAGAGTAATTTCAACGCTCTTACAGAGGTAATCAATGCAAAAACCTTAAAACTACACTTAAATGGGTACTTTGATGGTGATCATAAAGCTTTGAAGAATATCAAAGAACCAGCTGATGCTGATGATGCTACAACAAAAAAGTATGTTGATGAACTATTAGAAAATTATCTTCGGGTCATGGATGAAAAATTGGAAAAAAATGATGAAATATTACGCACGTACATTGATGATCAAAATTTTAATACACTTGATTTATTGAGAAAGTTTAAAGACTATTTCCTCGATATACTTGAGAAATTTAAAAAGAGCAATGATAAGAAACTCGAAGAGCCCACCCCAGAATATAATCATAAAACAAAGAAGTATCCTCCAATTTAAGAGTTGCTATACTAGTACGTATTAGAAATTCAATTGGAAACCATGTCAACTTTAATCTCGGATGAAATTTTAAATTTTTTACTAAACAATCAACCCAACACTATACTTGAGGAACATTACAAAGAGATCTTAAATTGTATCGGATTTCTAAGGAAATTTGAAAACGTTCCTTCCGTCGAGACTATTCACGGACACCATTACACCAATTGCCCTTGGTCTTCCAATACATGTAAAGCGGGTCTCGATACTTGTTCATGTCATAGAATTGAAAGGGTGTTGAACCGAATAAATACTTTATTAGCATTTTATAAGAACAAAAACCCCTAGTATGCTGTTGTGAGTCGATTTGAAACCATGTCCAATATAAATACTACTGCGATTCTTAAAGAGATTTTGAAATTTTTACAAAGCAAACAACACATTCTACTGGATGAGCACTATGATGAGATACTGGATTACATTTCATTTTTAAGGAACTTATCCTGCAACACGTGCCATTTTCAGGAAAATCTTTGCAAAAATAAATCAGACACTTGCGCTTGCTTTATGAATGAACATAAAATGGTTAAAATTAAGAAACTGATGTTACTGTATGAAAGATTAATAAAATAAAATTAAAAAAATTATAAAAGATAACAAATTTCGCTTTTTTATTCATTATTGTGCGGACGATGAGTAAACGAACTGTTGTTGAGGAATTGCATAAACCTGCACGAAGACATTTTATCAGACGGCGAGTTATAATCAAGGGGTATGAGTAAACGAACTGTTGTTGAGGAATTGCATAAACCTGCACGAAGACATTTTATCAGACGGCGAGTTATAATCAAGGGGTTTGATGACACATGGCAAGCGGATTTGGTAGAAATGATACCTTATAGCAAGGAAAACAATGGACATAACTTTTTACTAACTGTAATTGATACATTTTCAAAGTATGCGTGGGCAGTTCCTTTGAAGAATAAAAGTGCCTCATCCATAACAGAAGCTATGAAATCAATTTTCAGTAGTTCCAATCGAATACCAAAAAATCTACAAACTGACGATGGCAAGGAGTTTTTCAATAAAATCTTCCAGGTTCTAATGAAGACGCATAAAATTAATCATTATTCGACGTATAGTATATTGAAAGCTTCAATTGTTGAACGGTTCAATAGAACGCTTAAAGAGAAAATGTGGCGAGAATTCAGTTTTAATGGCAACTATAAATGGCTACCGATCCTAAAAGGCTTGCTCCACGAATATAATAACTCTATACATAGAACAATAAAAATGCGACCAGTTGATGTAAATAAAAAAAATTCTAAAGATCTATTGTCATCGGCTTACAATCACATTAAAATCGCTCCAAAGGCTAAATTTAAAGTTGGCGATAAAGTTCGAATAAGCAAATTTAAACATGCTTTCGAGAAAGGCTACACACCCAATTGGACAACTGAAATATTCACGATAAAAAAGACCAACCTAACCAATCCTATCACATATTTACTTGATGATTCTCAAGGTCAACCCATTCAAGGGAGTTTCTATGAAAAAGAATTGCAAAAAACCAACCACCCCGATATATTCCTTGTGGAAAAAGTACTGAAATCTAAAGGCAACAAAGTATATGTAAAGTGGCTTGGTTTCTCAAATGATCATAATTCATGGATTAATAAAAGCCAGCTGATATGACAAATCAAAGCATTATGGAAATAGCAAAGGATCTAATCGTAGAGTGTACTGTCACAAGAACATTTGGTGTAGGCTATCTTGTTCGCTTACCTAACAATAAAGAAGGGCTATTGAATTGGAGCAACCACAAAAGAAGAATATATAGACCATTTGTTAATGAAATGATTAAATGTAAAATTATAAATGAAAAAGATGGATACATAGACTTGATTAATGTTGAATAAATAAAACACACACAGTTATTTCAATAGTAATATTCGTATTATTTATTTATATATATATGTTTTCTTAAGATATATTCATGTGATATGTTTGTTTCGCTTTCCTCATATCTAACAATTCGTAATTTGATTTGTAATCTGTATCATATTTTGTTATGTGCTCGATTTCTCCATTGCTCAGAATTCTTTCAGATTCATATTCACGATATTCAAAGCATTTAATTATCAACGATCTTCTCTCAAAATTACTATCATAAGAACATCGGATTTTTAGTTCCTTGTCGCCGTCAAACTCCAATTTGAAATGTCTATAAAAGATGTGTTGACTTTCGATATATCCAGCAATATTCATTTCCTTTCGTATTAAATCTTGCCTGAACGCCTCTATTGCCTCCTCCACACTCACATATTTAAAGGTGTCAACATCTTCAGTAATTTCCTTGTCATTAGTTGTATTAGGCAATAATGTAGTGGCGGTAGTAGGACTAGTTGTTGTTGTTGTTGTTGTTGTTGTTGTTGCATTTAAATCTGAATAATTCTGATGTTTTAAAAGTATAAATGATAAATCAATTTGTATGCGATCATTATTTGGTAAGATAATATCAAATTCAAGGTTTGATGAACTGCTACTGCTATCATTTAATTGAACCCTTGCTGTTGGCGCCGCAAAAGTTACTCCAACTAAAATTATCAAAAAGAGTTGTACTGCAAACATTTTTTCTTTTTTAATTATTGATCAGTTTGCAGTGAATGTTCTTGAACGACTAAAATGCAATTAGTATTCGGATTCGTATTTATTCACGTAATCTTCTTCTACAACCATATTATCTCCATTTATATTTTGCTTTGTTTCGTTTCGAATTTTCATGTACTCCAACTTTATTTTCATTTTTCTTTCAGCAACTGTTTTGTTTTTCCTTTGTTCGTTTTCCTCGTATATTTCATCATCAACCATTAACAGTGGTGCAAGTTCCCAATCATTTTCATCGGCGAATGGACAATCTGGGAGAAAGTAATCTACTCTCGACCTTTTTCTACAATTACTGTCAGCCTGTCCCATTACCGTTATATTACCTCCAATTGCTTCTATTTTTATGTGCTGACCTTTCTCAATACCTCTGATTTGTAAATCTTGTATTTTTTTTGATGATTCACCATTTAACATTTTTGCTAATAGTGTTCGGTTTCCATCTTCTGGTGTCGCATAAATTTTTAATATATTTCCAATTACTGTGACAGGTCCAAATGATAATTCGCGCCATGATTGAGTACAAACACAAAATTTGGTAGCATCATTTAAAGTTTCACACCAAAACATGACTATTTAACAGCTCTGCACCAAATACAATTCTTTCGGAATAAATTATAGATTAATCTCCCCAACGATTTCACATTAAACCTGAACCGAACTTTATGCTCCTTAAAATGTTCTTTAAAATGTATTGAATCTCTTGCTACTTTGCTTAATTCAAACTCAATTTCTTTATCTCTGCTCTCGTAGAACATTAATCATTCTGTGTTATCATCATCATTCAAACATCTTCTTTTATATATAATCGTAAAACAAAAAAAGTGACACAATTAACCTACGACCCAAATTTTAACCTTGAACCCAAACAGCTGATAGAATAATCAAAAATTCTCATATATTAAGAATCAGCCAAAAGCCAAAAGCACAACCCATTCATCAACATCATACAGCAAAAAGCCCCCGGCCCCCGCCTCCGCCTTGTTATTGTTCGTTTGAATACTGGCTTAGGTCTGCGTCTTAGGTGAAGTCAACTAGCTTAGCTCTGCGTCTTAGGTGAAGTCAACTAGCAGCAAAACCATTCACCTCCTAAGCACAAATCCATTATCAAAAACAACCCATTTCCCATACAAATCCACCAACAACAAAATTCTCTGACAATAAGATTAAAAAGCACACCAAAGACAACGTTTTTTTATTTCTACCACAATTAACAGCTTACAACCGAGACAAAAGCCAAAAGCACAACCCAGACAAAGTTTTTTTTTTTATTTCTACCACAATTAACAGCTTACAACCGAGACAAAAGCCTAAAGCACAACCCATTCATCATCATGGCTTAGGTCTTCGTCTTAGGTGAAGTCAACTAGCTTAGCTCTGCGTCTTAGGTGAAGTCAACTAGCAGCAAAACCATTCACCTCCTAAGCACAAATCCATTATCAAAAACACACACACACCCCCCAACAAAAAGTTCAATAGCAAAAAGCCCCCGGCCCCCGCCTCCTCCTTGTTATTGTTCGTTTGAATACTGGCTTAGGTCTGCGTCTTAGGTGAAGTCAACTAGCTTAGCTCTGCGTCTTAGGGGGAGTCAGTTTAAGTTCCAGCAAAAACACCCCATTTCCCATACAAATTCACAAACAACAAAATTCCCGTTTATATTACTCTGCTTAATGATAATAAGATTAAAAAACAACCCATTTCCCATACAAACCCACAAACAACAAAATCCCCGTTTATATTACTCAGCTTAATGATAATAAGATTAAAAAGCACACCAAAGACAACGTTTTTTTATTTCTACCACAATTAACAGCTTACAACCGAGACAAAAGCCTAAAGCACAACCCAGACAACGTTTTTTTATTTCTACCACAATTAACAGCTTACAACTGAGACAAAAGCCTAAAGCACTACCCATTCAGCCCCGATATCACCACCTAAACACAAATCCATTAGCAAAAACATAAACCCATAACAAAAAGCACCGATATCACCACCTAACCACAAATCCATTATCAAAAAGCCCCAATACTCACCACCACCTACAAAAAAAAGCCCCAATAGCATCAAAAGCATAAAATCCAACAACTACATCCCCATTCGATTACGACATCAACCAACAACCACGCTGATAACGATTAATCACTAGCCCAAACAAACAACTACAGCGATAAGAACACTACAAACTATACCCAATTACTACTAATACTCATAAGAAATATACTAAATACTACTATTTACACCTCAGTTAAGACACACCACCCATGAATCACAAAAAGCACCGATATCACCATCTAAGCATAAATCCATTAGCAAAAACATAAACCCATAACAAAAAGCACCGACATCACCACAAGCCCCAATACTCACCACCACCTACAAAAAGCTCAATAGTCAACACCACCTACAAAAAAAGCCCCAATAGCATCAAAAGCACAAAATCCAACAACTACAGCGATAAGAACACTACAAACTATACCCAATTAATACCAATACTACTATTTCCACCCCACATAAGAACCCACAACCATTAATCGCAACCACAAAATATCACAATTAATATCAATACTCATAAGAAATACACTAAATACTACTATTTACACCTCACATAAGAACCCACCACCCATGAACCACATACCACTATCAACACTCACCACACTACAAACTGATCTCAACCTTGACGTAGAGCTTTCACACAGAAAAGAGCTTTTGAGCCAGAAATTGAGGCAGAACGCAGTAAACCCTACTACTCAATCGCATTAGCATCTTAAATGCTTCACGCATTAAATAGATCAAATCTTTAACCTAAAAGTCCCTGTAAAAGAAAACTTACCTTTCATGCATTCCTTCACATACAATTCCCCGTAAGATTTCTTACTCAACTTATCAGGAATTCCAAACCAATTTGGCACCTTCGGTGCTGGGCAGATTCCCCTAGACGAATTCCTAATAACACAGGATTTGGATTACATACTATGTAACCTTTACCAGGGACCATAAACATTGCGATGTCTATTTTGCAGCTTCGCCATGTGTATGATAAATCTCCTAACGTACACACTGGCCGGCGACCTTTTTCTCCCAGCAATAAAATACCCAAGTACCTGCATGCAATTAGTGCAATCGACGCCGAAGCCAATTTCTCTAACTCGCACCATGTGCAAACAAAAGAACGTTGTTCCTCCATAGGCTTCCTGGCGATGCCATAAACAACCCATGTCGTTTGTGGTATCCTAAATGCATTTTTCATGTAATGAGTGGCTACTATTTACCCAGCTGGCCCTCATTAGCGAACGATGCTTTAGGTTGCTTCTTCCTTTGTCCTTGCCGACTGCCTGCTTCGTTGTTCCATTGCTTTCGCGCATGTGTAAACGACACAGATTTGAACGATCACACACACCACCATGATCTCTATTACGAGATCTGGTTTTCTGTTCCACCAAGAGAGACTTTACGTTTCTCTTGTGGTAGGTAAAGCATTTCCCTAGTGGAGGGGAACACATTCTCTCTCAAGGAAAATGCATTCAAACATTTCCCTTGTTAACGAATCAGCTCCGCACGCGCTGATTATCGGGGAGTCAAATTACATCCGCAGACCAGCACGGTCGTTGTCGCTCCCGCTCCTCCGTCGCGCGGAGGAGCAGCGTATATATACAGGAGTCAGGTCGTGAAACAAGAGTTTTACCGTGTTCAAGATTTTTAAGATTAATTTAATGTGAAATAATAAGTTCGAAGTGAAGTATCAAAACGCTATCATATGTAATGATGGCTGAGAACAAAGTGATTTTTACAGAGAAAATAAAACGGAATAAACTAAATCTCTATGTGTTTCATTTAACTTGTTTCCTGTGTTGTGAAGTTTTGTTTTGTGTTGAGTTCCTTAGCGCGTGAACAATAGAAGATGGGGATGGAAGTGAGCGGAGTGCCCATGCCTGGCATAATACTTCGTCCCCGACAGGTCCATCGAGCCGGAGCCCATCAACAATGAGAACTTCGATGCCGATCCCACCTAATAATTCGTTCTGTACTCAGATTTTGATAACAACGATGATGCCTATCACAGGGTCGCTAAATCAAGAAAAACATCGTCACAACGCACTGGAGGAATACACGCGGTATGGGAGATTACACCATACCGATCAGTGTGCATGTCGGAAAGCGAACGTCAATATAGTAAAGAGCTTGGAAACTGTGGGAATGAGGAGCACCATCTAGCCAGCTCGCGTTAGATTGCACCATATTAGACCTCTGCACGGACGGAGGAGTATTTCCCATGCGCCTAGGGAGTAATAACATCGTACCTATCACCATGCATAGCGGAAGAGAGAACGTAGCATATATCAAGGCCACCCAGGAATTTGCCATGCCCATGTATCACCAGAAGCAACTATTGAGCCCTACCGTCATCATAGGGGAGAGAACCTGTACTGCCCATGCGGAGGTAGATGCACTATTTGCAGAACATTGAGGTCAAGAAGGGCCGAGATTAAGACGAAATTAATACTGGCCAGGCAAGAATTGAAAACGCGCATGGCGAGGGTCAGAGTAGTGCGATCAGAACTCGAATTATTGGAAACGTCTCCAGAAACGGAGGATGAGGTCACAGAAAACCCATCGAGGCCATTTGAGAAGGAGGAGATAACGCGTCACGAAAACAAAAGGAGCAGTTTTATATATGAGTTAGCCAAAACGATTGAGAGACTCTCAAAACTCAGAGCGACCTACTTCAAGACACGTGATTGGCTTCCCGCACTCCAGCGATGCCAGTGAAGAATGACTGGCTAGGCGGAGGAAGTGGCGCGTTTGCGAACAGCACTAGATAGCAGAGTGAGAGAAACCGGAAGAAGTCTGCTCTTCAAAGTCGTGGATCCAAAGAACGTGATAAAAGAACTAGAGATATGCTTTGGAAGACCAGGAGCTTTGGTATTGGAAGAATTAACAAAACTCAATAATATTCCGTTATTCGCGTTGGTCTTGCACACTCGCTAGCCACGTGAGGAACTCATTCACCACCATCAGAGCACTAGGAAAAACGCAGTACTTGAACTCACCCGAAGTAGTGAAGTAAATGATCAGGAAGATGCCACCGGCCATGAGATACAGCGGGTCACATACCTCGACAGCTATTAATGGGAAGAACAGCCGAAATTTGTGGTTTTCAACGACTTCATGCAGATAGTAGTAGAAGTGTGTAGAGAGTTTGTTCCATCAGAAGTATCCTGGGAGTCGAGGGGGACCTGTGTTGGTTTATACTAGTGCGTCGACACGGGCGCGGATTTAATATAAACCTCACCTACGTTATGCTGAAAGTCAAGACGCTGGGAAAGGTGGAAGGAAATAAAACTCACTGGTTTAATGCAAGACAACGACACTTTAGAGCAACAGAACATAACTCATTTTACAAGACCATACGTAATTTAGTTACACCGGAAAAAAACTTGTCGTCAACGAAATACGACTCTATAGATTGCGTACGCACACTTACGATGTTGAAATCTCACTCCTGGTGCTGCTGCACCAATCATACCGCCAGTCGCAACTGGGGTGGATTTTCACACTATGGTGAAAAACGATTTTTATCCTCTATCTACTGGAAGGGTTTCCAAGTATATCGTACAAATAGGTTGGATGTCCGTACCTTGGAAGTGGGGACAACGAAAAATGCATTGATTAAGAAGAAGAGAAACCAACCAGCGGCTGTTCAAACAAATGTTCATGCACAGAGGCTGAAGGCCTTGCCATTGTAAACAATAGAGGGTATTGCCGGAGGCAGAAATGGATTTTTTTCTGATGTTAAGTCAACAGAAAATTCGTTCGTGATGGCAAGGACTAGGGTGGATGGGTGGATGGGTGCATGTTTGTTTTAGAAAACGGATCGTAGGACACGACCATTGATATGATTGTTTGGATAACAATTATGGTCGTGTTCAATTCGATTCTCGGTTATCGGTTAGGCGACCGATCATGGGAAATTTGGCTTGCAGATGTGCAAGCGAACAACTTGCCAGGTTTGTCTTTGGACCAACGGATTGTTGGAAAAAGTGAACACAGGGGGATTGCTGTGTATATGATAGACATGGACGCCGACAAGAGGACCCGGGTAGATTCTCAAATGGTTCGTAATGGTCATGGGTGCCGACTAGAGGAACCGATGACGCTTTGGGGAATACAGCAATGTTGCTTGATGCTGTGGCAAGATGATGATCTTGCCGTGGGTGATTTTTCAGGTAATTAAAATGATTGGAAGGTAGCTTAACGCTGCCTGATTGCAGGTAAGCTAATAAGTCTTTATTGGGTGAGGAATGGGGGGTTGAATTAAGGAAAATGGGTGGTTCTTTGGATATGCTTAAAGGACCCCCACAAACCCACCGACCGACAACATGTTCTGTATAAAGTGAAATACGGTTGCATAAGGATAATGGTCCACACCGTCCAAGAAAGCGAAATACTACAGAACATAGAAGGGTGAAAAGTCCTTGTCTCAGTTTTGCAACAATAAAATTTCAAAATTCTTCTTTATAAAACTAAAGGTTCCGGTTGAAAAAAATACAGAAAGTGGTTGAAACGGCTAGATTTATTTAAGACTCTGGCTATTCTGTCTACAAGTTCCTAGAATCTCTTGTTGGTGATTTCATAATGTCGCCTAACCTGTAAGAAATCTTCGTTTTCCATAGCAATCAATTTAGCAAATGTCACCCACATCCGTCTTACTTCTGTCCGGCCTATACCACCAACTTTCTAGATGTTGGCGATATCTGATGATAGAGGGCGATGATGCCTGATATAGCAATAGAAGGACCAACATGCGAATCGAGGGCTTCCACATTCCGTTCACGGAACACGTATTTTATTCAGTGGTCGAACGTTCTTCGTACAGATCCAAAATTCATTGTACATTATACAATTTGCTTCGGTCGCCTCTTATCGAGGTTTGTGGCAGTTTTGGACTAAAATTTTCTCACATGATATGGTAGTAAACCTAATACATGACGTCAAGTCTAATGGGGCATTCATATTCTGACCCTTAACAGACATACGTGTTCAAACATTCCAGAGAGCCATTTCGAAAATTTCGGTGCCGCTGATTCAGTCGTTTGAACCCGTCTATTCAGTGCCCTCTTTATGATTGCCTTCTCGGTGCGACTCATGCTATTCATTTGCTAGGTTATTGTTTCCTTTCCGGCCAATCGTATTTATAAATCAGAAGGACGAGTCCAGATTTTTTTGAATTAGTCTATGCTAATGAACCATTTTCAATGGAAGTGGAATTTATTGATGTCGAGAGTTCCCATCCCAATTCCACAACAATCCACAAATTATTATTGATTCCTCAACGTACCGATATTCAGGTTAAAATTTAACACACACAAAGAAAACCAAACCAAACAGAAGGAAGTATTTCATGTGTAAAAGTAATAGAGTGGACCTATATGATCCTTATTTATAGTTTTTATTTGGAAACCAACACCACCATTCAGAACCACCTGGAAATTTCAATTTATCAATTAATTTTCTAAATAAGTCTTCTCCATCTTAATCTTCGTGACCTGATTACTCCTTAAGATTAAGATGGGTCGGACATGTGGCGAGAATGGGCAATGCTATGACCGTGCGTCGAATTCTTGACGGTAGACCAACGGGAAAGATACTGGTAGGACAGCCGCGACGGAGATGGGTGGACAATGTTAGGTTTGGCTTTGAAGAAATCGGATTAGATGGTCATGCGTGGAAGGTGCACAGGACAGGGAATGATGGCGCAGCCGAGTCGGTGAGGTTATGGACTTCCGGGTTGCTATATGCCAATAAATAATGAAATAATAATAATAAATAAGTCTTCTCTGCTATGTCCCGATAGTTCTTTTCTCCAAGTAATACTCCGATCTCGATTTTTTAAATTTAGTTTTTCCTTAAAATGACAAATGTTACACGTTGCAACCAGTAATGGTGACGATCTTCTGTGTCATGTCCTAAAGAACTCTCCACCCTCTGCACTTGAGGTATTAGCTTGTGTCACATCCAATTAGCTTAGTTTCGAATACACAAGAAATAATCGGGCAAATTCAAGAGAACAATGCAACAATACTGGTCTTGATCGAAAACAACAGCAAAAAAATAACGTTGACGCTTAATACAAAAATGAAAGACTGGTGTTGAGTTCGCAGGCGAAATTTTAGTCATTCGATAGTTAACTGTAGTATTTTTATTCATTAATTCCATTTAATATAAATCTGGACAACTGCAAGTTTTATTTAAAAGTGATTGTCGATCAGTATCGTTCTACTTTCAAATGTTTACAAGAAACAAAGGGGATACAGATTAAAGGATTGCAACGAGTGTCGATTTAAACATCTCTTGAAGGAAGTATTGAACAGGCAGGGTGAACAATAAAAATAAAACGCGATTGTTGTTTAAATTAAGGATTACTATTTAATATACGAGGGTTGCCTTTTATATTTCGGGATTAGAGAACAAAAACAAATATTGATCATCGAAAATCACTTTATTGTTTTTCAAAATATTCCCCATGAAGATCTATACACTTTTGCATGCGTTTGAACCAATTGTCGAAGCACTTTTGCCACTCTGATTGAGGTATCTCCAACACATGCATTCTGAATGCAGCAACCGCTTCTTCAGGTGTCGAAAAACGTTGACCTCTCAGTTTGTTTTTTACGTACGGGAATAAAAAGAAGTCATTCGGTGCCAAGTCAGGACTATCCGGCGGATGACCCATCAAATCGATGTTTTGGGTGCTCTAAAATGCAGTTGTCGCAGCCGATGTGTGAGAGCTCGCATTGTCGTGGTGAAGAGTGATCCGTCTTCGGCGGTTGGTTTTCTTGATTTCTTGGAAGACAACTGGCAAACAAATGGTTGTGTACCACTCAGAATTGACTGTTCTGCGTTGTTCTAGTGGTACGGTTGCGACATGTCCAGTTTTTCCGAAAAAACAGGCGACCATTTGCTTGGAAGTGCTTCGTGCGCGAACAACTTTTGTTGGATTTGGCTCATCTTGAAACACCCAGACAGTCGACTGCTGTTTACTTTCGGGCTCATACGCGTAAATCCACGATTCATCACCTGTCACGATGTCATAGACGTGTTTCGAAGCACCGCGACCGTATTTTTTGAGCATTTCTTTCGACCAATTGACACGAGCCTTTTTTTGGGCGATTGACAAATTGTCTGGGACCCAACGCGAACAAATTTTTTTTGACAGTCAAATGTTTATGCAATATTGAATGTATGCTGGTCCCACTAACGCGTAAGGTTGTCTCAATCTCACGATAGGTCACATGACGATCTTCCAATATCAGTTCGCGCACAGCATCAATGGTTTTCGGAACAACAACTGATTTTGGACGACCTTCACGAAATTCATCTTGGAGTGAACTACGACCACGATTGAATTCACCATACCATCGATAAACACTGGTCCTTGATGGAGCTTCATCGCCAAAAATTGAATTAAGTTCATCCATGCACTGTTGCTGAGTTAATCCACGCCGAAAGTTGTAAAAAATGATCGCACGAAAATATTGACGATTTAATTCCATTTTTGGGCCGAGATGAATCTTTTAAGTTACTGTAAACAACACAAATAGCGCTCGTATGTCAAAACGTTCTGAGTGCGTATAACCTCAAAAATGTCCAACTTTACGACAGAGCTGTCAATTGCCGCATTACAACACTAGAGTTGCCAAATCCCGAAACATAAGAGGCAACCCTCGTATTGAACACGTCCGAACGGCACGAAAGCTGGATGCTAAGAAGAAAAAAATGAAAGTTGACAAATGTGAGTTTGGCGTTTCTTGGTGTGGATGACAGTTGTGTGCCTTAAGGGCCTGAATGCAATGAGAAGAGTGAGTGTTTTCATGAGTGTGATAGTTTACAATTTGAATACAATTTTTTAATTTGTTTAACACTCCCACTAAAAAGTTAACTTCAAATTGATTTCGCAGTTACGATGTTTTCTGACTGTGTTGTAAATTGCGTGATAAAATATTGTTTGAGTTGTTGTATGTGGTGACGTTTTAGTTCCTCTGGTGGAGTTTTTGTAGACCCTTGGCATCTTGTATGTTGAGCATCCTTCTTTGTTCCTCGAAAAATGCTCTCGTCAGGGGCTTGGTCATCAAATCTGCTTGCTGGTTTTTGGAGGCGACATGCTCTAAAGCAAAGATTTTGTTCTCGAAATTGTCGCGTATGAAGTGATATTTCACGACAATATGTTTGCTCCTTTTGTGGAACTCGGGGTTTTTGATGGGCTTGATGGCGTTCATGTTGTCGATGAGGAGGGTGCTCTCCAGATCTTGGCACAGGTTGAGGTCCTCGATGAGTCTCTTCATCCAGGTGACGTCCTTCACAGCTTGAGTTGCAGCGACATATTCTGACTCAGTGGTAGAAAGTGCCACCGTCTTCTGCTTGCTGGAACTCCATGACACGGTTGACTCTCCAAACCTCAGAACAACGCCAGACGTTGATTTTCGGGTCTCGACTTCTTCCTGCATAGTCTGCGTCACTGTAGGCCTGGAGTTTGTTTGTCTGCTCGGCTGGAAAATAAAGACCATACCCACTTGTGCCTTTCAGGTACTTGAGTATCCTCTTTACCGCACTCCAGTGGATTTTCTTCGAGTTCTCAAGATGTTGGCTGGCACTGTTGACTGCAAAGGTGATGTCTGGTCGGCTACCTACGGAGAGATACATAGGGCTCCCCACGGCTTGTCTATATGGAAATTCTGGCGCCTCCCTGTCACCATTTTTGTGCATTTCTGCACTCATTTGATGATGATGATCTGTTGGAATTGCAACAGCATTTTCGTGCTCCATGTTGAAGCGCTGCAGAATTCTCTTGCAGTAGGCCTCCTGGTGGAGAAGAATTGAACCATCTGTCATCCGTTCAACCTGTAGTCCAAGGTAAGTGCTCAAATTTCCAAAGGTAATATCGAAGTCCTGGCGAAGTTCGTTTATTAGTTCCTCAATCATTTTCTCATCTTTTGCAGCAATCAATCCGTCGTCAATGTGAATTGCCAGCATCAACTGATTCTCAGGATCTCCGTTGGTGAAGACACAGTAATCAGCTCTGGTTGGACGTAGTCCAGCTTTGGCCAGGAACTTCGTGAGGTGTTTGTACCAGCATCTCGACGCCTGCTTGAGTCCATACAAACTTCGGATGAGTTTGCACACTCGGCTGGTAGCATCTTCATAACCTTTTGGCTGCTTCATGTAGATGACTTCTTCCATAGAGAAAAGCTGTTTTAACGTCGAACTGTTTGAGGGAAAGATTTTGGGAGGCCGCAAAGGATAGAATGAGGCGAATGGAATCAAATCGGGGTACGGGACTAAAAGTCTCATTATAATCGACACCAGGAGTTTGACTGAAACCTCTGGCAACAAGCCCGACCTTGTATTGTTGGATGCTACCATCAGGGAATTGTTTCACCTTGTAACACCATCGATTGTCGATCACCTTCTGATCTGGTGGTGGTTCCTCCAGAAACCAAGTGTGATTCCTCTGCAGCGAATTGATCTCCTCATCCATGGCTGCTTTCCATTTTTCAGAGTCCTCGGATTTGATGGCGTCATCGTAGCTTTCAGGATCAAGTTGGCCAGTCACTGAAATCAAACCAGAAGGATACCCAACCGGTTGGCGAATTTGGTTCCTGTTTCTCAGGTTGTAATTTTGCAGTGGTACAGGTTCTTCAAGTGGCTCTTCATCATCCGTTAGCGCATACAAGGGTTCTTCAGCTTCGCTTCCAGAATGTTCACCACCGTTCACCAAGTTCACGATCTCTGGATCCTCATCAATTTCAGCAACTTGAGGAACACTCAAGGTCATTGTTGCTGGCTCATTGCTTGACTTGTCTGCTGAAAATTTTTGTCCAGTGAATTTCACATCTCGAAAGGTGTTTACCTTGTTTTCAGTAGGAAACCAGACTCGATACACTTTCGTCGTTTCGTCGTAACCTACAAATATGCCCTTTCTGGCTTTGACATCCCATTTCTTTCTCTTTTCCTTGGGGATGTGAACGAAAACTTCCTCATCAAAAGACCTGAGTGAGGCAAGGTCTGGTTTCTTTCCCAGCCAGAGGTCGCAAGGTGTTGCTCCATTTTTGCTGCTGGTTCCAGTCCTGTTCAAGGTGTAGGCTGCGTAGAGGGTTGCCTCTGCCCATAGCTTCCTTGGGAATTCTCCTGCATGAAGAATAGTCCTGGCCGACTCAATAATTGTCCTGTTCTCGCGTTCTGCTGACCCGTTTTGCTCTGGTGTGTAGGGAACCGTTGTTTGGTGTATCACACCGAGATCACTGGTGATTTTCTCCACGTCCCTGTTGGCAAATTCTAAACCGTTGTCAGTCCTGATGAGCTTGATGCCTTTGTCCAGGTGTTTTTCTGCTTGGAGAATGAATTTCTTCAGACACTGGGCTGTTTCCGACTTCGCCTTGATGAAAAACAAAGTTCTCCAGTGGCTGAAGTCGTCTTTGATCAGCAAGAAATAACGAGCGCCTCCTATTGATGTGTGCATTGGGCCGCACAGATCAGCATGAACAAGCTCACCAACTCGTTCGGTTTTTGAGGTACTTTTTGGAAAAGGGAGCCGGTGCATCTTGCCGAGGGTACAGTCGTCACATTTGACTTTGTCGTCCGTAAAGGGTAAGCTCATCCTCTTCAAAATCTTTCTAACCTGCTCGAAATTTTGATGAGCTAACCTTTTGTGCCAGGTGAGGAGTGTTTCTTGTTTGACGACGACGTTTGCCTGGTGCTCATTTGCCACGATTCTAAATTTCATCTCGAAAAGTTGATCAAATCTTTCTCCCACTGCAACGATATTTCCATCTTTCAATAGATGGCAAGTCTTGCTGTCTGATTTTTGAGACATGCCTTTGTCAAGGGCTGCTCCTAGGGAGAAAAGATTGAAGGCTAGATCTGGAACGTGGAGGACGTTACTCAGGTATTTCAGCTTCCAGATTTTTCCGTCGAAAACTTCGACCTCGATGTCTCCAGATCCCACAGCTGCCATTGTTTTGCCAACACCAACTCGAACAGATTTTGGCTGCTGAAAATGGACGAAATTTGAAAACCATTCGCGCCGAGGAGACATGTGGTCCGTAGCACCAGAGTCGAGGTACCAGATGTTGGAACAATCCAGGTTGTCCGAACCGAGAGTCAAAGCACTGATCAGCGCGTCGTTTTTCCTGTTTGAGTGGCCCTCCTTTTCTGCCTTTCTCTCATTGGCTGCTTTTCTCTTGAAACAGTCTTGCTTCCAGTGGCCCGGCTTCTTGCAATAATTACAGGATTTTGAGGATTTCTGCTCGAAGTTCTTTTGTCGTGATTTCCCAGCTATAAAAGCCACGTTGTCTCTTGCATTTGCAGGCTCTAGCCTGGATTCTTCGACTGAGAGTCTGGAAATAAGGTTGGTAAGATTTCTCTCATCGGGCTGTGTTGATTCCCATGCACTGATGAAATGTTTGAAGGTGGAGGGAAGAGTCATTAAAATGTTTGTGATTATCTGCTGATCAGAAATTTTCTCACCCATAACCTTCAACCGATGTGCAAGGTTTTCCAACTTGGCAACGTGTGTAGCAATGTTGTGAGCTGGGTCCTTCTGAATGGTGGTCTCCGACTTTTGTTCATAAACAGATGAAAGTTTGTTCCACATTTCCTTGGAAGTCGTGCAGTTGATGATGTGAAGTAGCGGTTCCTCGTCGACTGATGTGGCGATAGTACGCTGTCCAAAAGTGTCCAGTTTTGTCCATGAGGCACGTGCTGTTCGATGAGCTTCGGTTATGTTTTCCTCTGGAAATTCCTTTTCTCCGCTGACGATGTCCCATGCTCCACTAGAGAGTAGAATGATGCGTACCTGGAACTTCCACGTACTCCAGTTCTCAATGCCTTTGAGTTTGGTTATCCTTATTGATTCGTTCTCCATCGTGGTGTTGTAAAATTTCACTGTTGCACGAGGGCGGACTTACAACACGAGATTTTAATCGAAAAGAATTTAAACAACACAGAAATATTTATCGTTCCGCGAACCTGGGCCCATAACCTATTGAACAGGCAGGGTGAACAATAAAAATAAAACGCGATTGTTGTTTAAATTAAGGATTACTATTTAATATATTGAACACGTCCGAACGGCACGAAAGCTGGATGCTAAGAAGAAAGAAATGAAAGTTGACAAATGTGAGTTTGGCGTTTCTTAGTGTGGATGACAGTTGTGTGCCTTAATGGCCTGAATGCAATGAGAAGAGTGAGTGTTTTCATGGGTGTGATAGTTTACAATTTGAATACAATTTTTTAATTTGTTTAACAGAAAGCTTATTTAGATGAATAATTTTAGCTTCAGATTCGGATTTTGTTATTTACTTTCTGGAATTTGTATCAGTCCTTAATCGACGAAGAAATTCTATTGAGATCCCACAGCAAGTTAACTTGTAGCGGTTCTTTAAAGTCTTCTCCAAGAACCACCCACATCCTCAACTAAACCGTCTTTTCCTTCACTCCACAAGCCACTATACTTACCTGCATTGGAGCAGCGTAAGCTGTCTTTCAGTAGCTTTCACCTGAAAGTAAAACCTCACTGATGACATGCATAACATTGAATTTTTCTGATTCATAATATATGAACCATTCCATACACCCTATCGGCTCAGCTCGTCGGCAATTATAATCGATAAACACACACTGGCCAGCGTATTTGTTGACACAGCTGCAGCCGATATTCTTCCTACGGTTCATAATTGAATATTGCTCCTATACCCTTAGGTTCGCAATAGTTGCGGCAATTCCCTTTCATCGGTTATCAACCGATCATGGAATTTGGGCATGGAAATGATCATTGTTTAGACAACCTTACCCATGCCATGCCCTATGACGACCCACAGCAAAGCAAAGCAAACACACAGTACCTCACTGAGTTTGTTTTGTTTACTAACCGCTGGTCCATGGTTCCCCTGGGTGAGACATTAGCCTGCGCATCTGCAGGTCAAATTCCTCACCACCATATCCATGTACCAGCATATTAACCTAAAAATAGACAACAACCGACGTGACCCTTGGCCACCGTCGGCAAGATTTCTGTTGACTTAATGCCAACAAAATTTCTTTCTTGCTAGAGCACCAGAGCCATACGGCTAAAACAAATAAACCTCAATCTTCGGTCGACCTATCGTCGCCGAAGAATGTATTGCCTACAATGGCATTACATAAACACACTGCCTGCAGTTCATTATGCTCGTCCATGTTCATTGAGGTGCAGTTTCTTTCGCAGCCGATATGCAGGCTAAGGGACATCGTACTTGTCCTATACGGACACATGGGGAACCCTCCCATTCGATTCTTTTGTGATCGCTCATTGGCCGTCGTCAAGTTGAGCCTACTCACTCCTCCCACATCGACATGATCTACCACCGTTGAATCTGACGGATGTGGAATGCATCGAGGAGTCCAATTTTAACAGCCAAACAGAGAAGTCGAGGTCATCGTGTTGTGAGAGTCAGATTTAATTATTTCCCGTCGAGTAAAAGTTTTAAATCAATTTCGGGAAACACCTTTTAGAAATTCATATCCGTTCATTTCATTCGCAGTAAAAAAAACACGTTGAAGTGAAGTATGTACTACATATATGTTAAGTGCAAGGATTATCATTGTTAACTCGCTCTCTAAAAAATAAAAAAATAATAAAGAACAAATAAAGAACATTCACGTTAAAAGTACACCAGTGTGTTTTCTTTTGTGATCGGTTGTATTCTCTTTTGTGATCTATTCCTTCGGGTGAAGAGTTCCCACATAGGTGGGAAGGAAGTGAATCAAGTGCCCGTGTCCAGGTACAATACTTCCTTCTATACCCACAAACTGATTTGACTTCTCCACGAACATTGTCTGTGAAGAAGGCTTGGAGTCGTGTTCCGACAACCACAGAAAATCTACAGAAAGTTTCGAATACTTCGCCAACCATTAGAAGTTTCTACAAAAGTGCAAAATAAAAGAACGACAGCGACAACGTACGCTGCCAATCCGATTGAATACCACTTACCCACAGGACCATCTTAGGAGCCCGCTGCATTTCGAATTGAAGTAAGAAAATACAGTCCACTAACAGCACACCACAATACAGAAATTAACAACAAGATTAACATGATCCTTTCCACTTCACTCGTGCGTTCTCCTTTTGAACGTTATATTCACCCACTCCTCCCTATTTGTAATGTAAAAAAGGCCTGATACTTTCGACGTTCAATATGTTCCACTTCGAATCCTTCAATTTTCATTCGACAGACATCAAATTCACAAGGACAAAGTCACCTTGTCATTAGTCTCTAGCAAACATAAGATAAATGTCCATTGTGTGAATCAATCAGAATCTGTCTCTCTCAGCGGGTGACGAATAGTTACCCTTCTAAACAACTTTCGTCCTTAACATTAAAGAAGAAAACAAATCAGCAAACAACAACAGATGCATTAGTACTTCATTTAAATCGCTCCTCTGAAACAGGGTGATTGAAAATAAAAATTCAATTTTGCAGTAATTGGATTTGGAAGGTATGTTTCTTGTGCGCTGAGATGATTCCTATTGATAGTAAATCCCTTTTAGTATTGAAAGCAACATAAGGCCAATCAAGACTGAGGGCAGTGCTGTTCAGTTGGTATTACCGCACACGCCATGTCTTAAAACACGCCAATATAAATTTAAATCCCTTTTCTGGATCGCATCTCTAAAAACACTCCGGAAGGGAATGTAATTTCATTCAGTTTTTCACTGATGGCCATATTCGTCGTCGTCATCATGAAAGAAAGGACGAAATTAGATTTGAAAAAGAAATCAAGGAAGAAATTAACAAGGGATAATTTACAAAAAAAAGGAAACCCAAAGAAAAGGATGTGTCACCTAAATGGGGATCTAATGCAAGCAACATTAATACCATTATCCTTTGGTAGAAAAACAAATAACAACAGGATACGGAACCAAAAAAGACAATTAAAGTTTTTCGAAAAGCTTTTATGGAATACACATGGTATTCGTTTCCTATCGTTTTATTCTATATATCCTTAATACTATCAACCGATATCGGTGACCTTATCGATGTCCATATCCTGCGCGTTACCATGACTTTCTACGTTGAAAGACTACAAGGATACTCGTCGAAGCAGTCGGATTTACGCTTTATCTCATTCCAAAATAAAATGTCCTGGATGTTGTCATGTATTACAATGTCCTTTGGCCATTCGTTCAACAAATACAATTATTTTTGTCTGGGCTTCGTCATACCCAGAGTCGTTGTCTCCATCCAGATCTGTTGGGATCCGGTTTAGCCGTCCGTGGTCGTTGTCATCCTTGTTCAATCATTGAGTGGAGGTCCTGCCGCTTCACCTTTGGTAAACAGATGCAAACTTTCTCTAATACATGCTCGGGTTAATAAACACATATTAACGTATAGTCGACCGAACAGCAGAGAGCAAATAGCAATGTGGGTGGTTGTAACCTTGGTCGTAGGCAATGGAGAAAAATAGGAAGAAAAAAGGACGTAAAATAAAAAAGAAAACACAACATAAATCCCTAACACGAATGGCTGAACACAAGGGAGAGGTTTAGGATCTAATTTATGACTTTGACGCGGAAGTTTGTTTTTTTTTCTCTTCTCTTGCTCATGGACTCTCCTCTTGGGTGCATTTAGTAGCAATGCCACACCGTCCTGCACGAAATCATTTTGCGGTAAAGTAGAGTTGTTTTCCGTTTTCTATTGCATTCTTTTTTCCCCTCGCCCTTGGACTTGTAGGCAGTCAGGTATAATTTCGCTGAACCTTCGTAAAAGGGCTGCGTCCCTGCTAGTTAAATTCAACCGATTTCAGACGGGATAAACCACGCTGGGCATATAGTTGGAAACGGATATTGCACAACTACTTACAATCACTGCGGTGGTATAATAAGTGTGCAGTCTAAACTTCGGTCCTGCCGAAGGATACTCTGTACACAGTTCCTAGTTTTTTAATTTTTTTTCTACTCCAATTTACAATCACAAAGTTGCCATGGTTAATGGGAATGAATGGTTACCTTGGGCTGAGGCTTAGATTTTATTGAGTGTTGAGGTTACGATCTGTCGAAGTTTCACTATACTTCCGCATGCCCAATGGTTACATTAGCAGGTTATTGACATTGGAGGAGGAATGTAAGGGGGCCTTCATCTATGGACCACAACTAAAGGTTCTGCATATTAATTGTTTGAAACTGAAGTTAACCATCGGAGTTTGACATAAAGACCGTAAAACGTGAGATGATGGGTTGTGAATTGTTTTAGGTAGAAACTTCGGTTAATGAAAACAAACGACTTGTAGAAGTATACGGACTTTATGGGGAAATTAACTAATTAAGAGGAGTAACATATATGAACATGCGGATGTGGCGATAAGATTGAAATAATGGTAATTGAGGAAATCAGTGAACCCCTTTACAAATGATTGTTATTTTACGAAACCATGCCATCTGGAAAGTCCTTGTATAACGAGGAATTTAATTATACACATCTGGTATAAGTTCATTTTAATTAGCCGCTTTAGGATTTACTGTTTAAATGACTTTGGAAATCGACTTCAATAGGATCAACTTTTCCTCTTATTCGTTTAATCACCGTCTGGGATTAAGTTGATTTCAAAAGCATAATTTGGTATTCAAAGTTTTAATCCTATTTGAGGTTTTCGTACCACCAGTATTTAAGGTTTTACTGTCGGATTGTGTTCTTGAAAATAGAACAGTAAATGTAAACACTCGTTTTTGATTAAATACATTAAGATTTAGATACTGAGGTGACAATTAGTTTGAAATTATGGGAAATATTCAGTAGAAAGATAAGTTCGTCTATTTAATACACTTTGAAGGAAGCTTGTTGTGGCAAAGATTTGCTTTGGTGAGACAAAGTTCAAACAAACAAAGTTTTACTTCGATAAACCAAAGCAGTTTGACTCCTAACCAAACTTGCAATAACACCCTATACAAAAGTAGGTAATTGAAAAAACAAAAAGCTACACAACGACGCGCAACATAACAAGCAAAATTTGCCCAACGTTAACAGGGGAATGCGTACACAAAACTTACAGTAAAATAAAGTTTTATTTCCAATAAACCCGTGGCGCTTCCGCCAAACCCCACGGTTCACTTACCTAAAAAAACCCCCATAACTCCCATCTAATCACATAATTACGCTAATGCTATCGCATTAACACCTTAAATGCTTTACGCATCTAGGATTATCTAAGGTATAATCTAAAAAGCTTCAGTAAAATAAATCTAACCTTTTCTTGCATCTCTTCGCATACAATTCCCGTGAGAGTTCTTTCTTGCCTTATCATAACTTCCCTGTAATAAAATTCATGGGTTCGCATATCATATGACCGCATATCAGGGAATCTTACCCTTGAGTTGGCTAATCCCAGCCTCATTATGTGTACATAAAAACTATCTATCCACACATCGGCTGTCGACCCTTTTAGCCAGCGATAAATAGTCCAACACCAGGTGCATGTAATTAGCACCATCCACGTTGAGACTATTTCACTAACTTGCACCATGAGTAAACAAAACACCACTGTCCTTCATCAGCCATTCTTGCGATACACTACCAATTCAATCATTCTAGTATCCCAAATGCACCTACCCTCTAATGAGCTGCAACTTGTTTACTCAGTTGAACTCTCAGGTCATAAACTCCTCTTATCCTACATAGTTATGGATTCGTTTCCCAGTAACCTTCTCACATAAACAAAGAACTCCGCGATCCCTTTTTCCTTTCTTTGTTTCAGGTTCATTCCCATTGCCTTGTGTATGAAAAAAACCAATGTGATCTTCACTCACACATACACATACATTGCCAAGTCTTTCTTCCTTGTTTTCACCACGAGAGAAACACTTTCTCTCTCGGGAAAACTCACCCCAAACAATTGAATATCGTTGAGTCGAATTTCATCTGCTGACCACGCTGGTCGCATGAACTCGCGCTCTCCGGTGCGCACGGAGACGCGAATATCCCCCCCCCCCCCCCCCCCCCATCGAGTCGAGAAAGCGCGTTTTTTTTTTTTAATCAAAATAAGTTTAACGTCCTATATGTCGTTTCTGTGTGTCCGTTTATCTTCGGTGTAATTTTTTTAGATAAGATATTAAAGCTCAACTAAACAGTGTAACCCGGAAACTTAATTAAAATAGTGTGTTATTATTAAAAGGCCAATTAAACTTCATCCATACAATAAAAGAACATTTACTTTTAAAACAGTGACTTTCGTTCGATTTCCTCGGTGGACTGTGTTTTCACCTTACTCCCGGTTGTGGATAAACGTGGCGGCGTTTCGTCCTTTTCCTTCGGCGTTTTACTCGGTGGAACCGTAGTGGAAGTTGTGGGGACGGAGTAGAACTCTGCGCCCATGTCGGTGCCAGGACTTCGCCCCCCACAAACATTATGCCTTGAAATAAAAGGATCTTAGATTTTGACATTTATTTACTTCGTTTATTAGGAGATATAATGTATTACTTATGACAATAACTGTGGACAACTAGTAATAAGACTCTTCTTTTAAAAAATATCCCTGCTATGAATGTATGATATATGCCACGAAATTTCTGGCTGTTCAGAGCACACATACCAACCAACCAAATAAATGTACACTTTGATATTCAAAACACATATTTTTTAATTGGGGTCGTACTCGGACAAGGACGATGGGGAGTTGGAACCGATTGGGTTATTTCCGAGGAAGCTCAAGCCAAATCAACAGCATTACAGCATCCATGAGCGGGAATTAATCGTTGTAAAGCACTTCCATTGAAGGACGAAATCTCACCATAAAGACAAGCCACAATTCATTGGTCTACCCCTTCCAGAAAAATCGGGAAGTGGATCTCTGCGTGAAGAGCGAGCTCGATTTCAATCGACAGTTCGGTACCAAAATATATTACGTTCGGGCGACGCAGAACATTACAGCGGAATTTATCAAATCTAGGTATACCCGAATATTTGATACACTTTATCTACGATATGATAATGAGTAAACAATTTGTGGTGAAATGCGGAGATTTAATCTCTAACAAGACCTTCCACATTAAAAACGGCTTACAGTAGGGAGCAGTGAATTCTCCCATTGTGTTTAACATTTACACAAGTGATGTAGCAGGTTCTCTCAACCACGCAATTGCATACGCCGACGACATTGTGGTGTATAGATCTGGAGAAAAGGTTGATATCATCAACAAACTTTGCAAAATGACTTTAATAGAATCAAACGTTTCTGCGACAACTGGAAATTAGGGATTAATTTCCAGGAAAAACGAAACTATCCTTTTCAGAACGCCCTTGTCCAGGGCTTCAAGGGATACAAAACAGAATTGAAACATGTTCCATTGTAGGAAGTAATAATCTTCCCCTACAAGTAAAACGTAGTTAGATTCCTTGATATCCCTGTCATTTCTTTTCCCTAGATGTAGTTTTAGTTTTGGTATTATTTCCATCCATTAAGTTTTATTTTAATACCTAATAGTGTTTCATTTGGTTCCCAAATTCTTGTGTGTTTAAAAAAAGAGAATTGCGATATAAAAATGCGCCATCTTTTATGTTGGTATGTGAACATTGAATAACTATACTAAAACAACTATTACCATATATTTAATTTGGCCCTTTGCAATTTGGAGTAGTTTTATAATGCAACATCAATCAAGTGGCCGCCTTATTGACCAAAGCAAAATGTGCCCTTTTGGCTGCGTTTTCCATCACTTACTCGAGCATCGTGGGTGATATTGCTATGATTTCGGCACGAATGTTTGCCTTGAGAACGTCAATGGTTGAGGCTTGCTGGGGTACACTTTGCTTTTCAAATCATCATCATCATCGGCACTACAACCGGGATCCGGTCTTGGCCTTATTTAACAAGTCCGAGGCTTGTTAAATGTCCCATAATAATTTGTTTTTCAAATAACCCCACAAAAAGAAGTTGGGAGGGGTCAAATCTGGAGATCTGGGTGGCCAATCAATGACGACACTTTTTGACAGTAAGAGTTCAGGGAGTTTTCCTTGCAGAACATACTGTGACGCATATGACAATCAGTACTAGAATATTCTAGAAAGTCCAAAACAAAGTACTAGAATATTCTAGAAAGTACTGGATAACCGGAGAATATGAACAGTAGAAAATTCGAGGTTATGGAACGGGCGGAAACGAAACGCCGAATCAGAATGAGGAAACGGTATAAATACGTCGCACGCAGATCAGGAAGGAGAAGAAGAAGTAAGAAGTAAGCAGAGTCAAAGACGCGATAAGTAAGGAAGCTATAAGTCAAGAAATCATCAAGTGTACGGTAAAAGTAACGGGTGTTATTAACGGACAAATAAAGTCTTACATTAATTCAAAATCGATTTAACTGCTCTTATTTATTAAAAATAATTAATCCAGCGAAATCTAAGCTCGCTACAATACTTTTGCAGTGTGGGATGGCACACCGTCTTGTTGAAATCAGTAATCGTCCAGACCATTTGCACACATTTGTGGACAGACATAGTGAGCAACATCCACCGATATTGATTCCCATCGACTGTTTCGCTTTCTCTGTAGAAAAACGGGCCAGTGATGGTTTTGAGCGCAAACGCCGGCACGTCACTTTTTGGTCATGCAGTGGTATTTCATGGATCTCGTGTTAATTCTCCATTCCCCAAATGCGGCAATTTTGCTTGTTAACGGCGCCAAATAGTGTGAACTGGGCCTTGTCGGTAATCAACATTTGCTTCGAGCGACTGTTTGGCCATAATCCAAACGACTGTCCAATGTTTTCGCGTCAATTGCACGGAATATGCAAATCATCCTTCAAAATGTACCGCAAGGTGGTTTCACTGACGCCAAAATGTTGAGGATGGTGACGATACATGTGGATGAAATGCATGTCGACGATCTCTTATTGACCCATGCTCAAAAAAATTCCACACCCAACGATGGATATTGTTGACAAGCAGTGTTTGTTAGTCAGGATTTTGACGATATGCACATTGCGTTAACGCAACTGAACGACTATTTTCAATATACAGCGTCACTATTTCGACGTGTTGCTTGGACATGAAGCGTAGATTCATAGTTAAAATTGTACTGAATTGACATTTCAAAAACGTGTTTACTCAAGTCAATCGGTTGATAAATGTCAAAGTTATTCAATGGTTACCTACCGACATAAAATATGGCGCACCATTACATGTTAATTGAGAAATTATTTTACGCTGAAAAGCAAAGCGAAAAAAAAAGACAATGTACAATTTAGAGCCAGTAAATTCATATCAGAAGAATAAATGTAACAGGCCTAGTATTTAGTCTTAAGTAAATGTACGTACTTTAAACTGTAAAATAAATACGTACTTTAAACTGTAGAAAAAATGTTAGAGGCCTTCGCTCAAACACTCGCCCCGCTACAAAAAAATCTCACGCTCTACCATTCGACATTTACGCTCTAAGCGATACAAATTTAATCCCCAGGATCAATAATCTGGAATTATTTCTCCGACCTCCAATATATACATGACAACGACGACCCTGATCGACTTATTAATGATTCGCGGTGTCGTATCAAAAACAGTCACTAATTGCTATATCCACTTCATCTAAGCTTGATTATGTATCAGTCAAAATGATGCTATCCCTCAAATTAATTTATATTGTATGTTTCTACATCTCGCCATCCCAGCCATCGAAGCATACGAACCGACTCTCAATCCAGTTGACCACATACTTGAGTTTGGTGACTGCCAGGAGGAGATCATCGTGTTGCGATTTTAACTTATAAAATAGACATTATGCGACGATCTCGTTTTTACATTTTTTATTCCGTTTCTGCAAAGGAATGTATTTTCTTTGACCGGGCCTGTCTCTATCCTCTGTCAAGATAGGAACGTTTTAAACTTCATTGGCAGTCAACCAGACCTTATCTTCACAATTGGCCCTATAAATTCTTCATTTTCACTCAGACCCCTAGTCCTCTCAATTACTGTTATCCCCCCTTCTGTTATCTCCTTTTTACCGTTTACCCCCTCTAGTAATTTCTACTATTATAACTTTCACTTTGGACTTATTGTAGTGCTCCACGAAGCCGTACCATTTTCCTCCCACATTTCCTTTTCCCCCATATCATCCATCCGTATCCTCAAATTGAATCCAATGTCAAACAAATTGAACCAAACGTTCAATTGCCGCACATAGAAAACCCCACCCCCAACCCGCATGTCGTAGTTTTTAAGGCAGATCGTAACTCTATTTATAAGTTTATATGTTTATACGTCTTGTACTAAGCGAAATAAAATGAGGGCTCTGCCCCCTATTCATTCATTCATTCATTTATTCATTCATTTATTCATTTATTCATTCATTCATTCATTAATGCATCCATTCATTCATGCATTCATTCATTCATGCATTCATTCATTCATTCATTCATTCAGTTCCACCAAATGTTATGGTATATTTTTATATATATATTTTAACAATTATTATTTTTATTTTATGTTAGTTTCACTCACCTTCCTGGTTTGTTACTTACGTTTCCGAACAGTACGATCCGCTTTTGTTGTGTTGGCAGCGCTTTTAAATTGTGCTTACAAATTCACAACACATTTAAAATTATACACATTTAAATTTTAATTTTATTTGATATTTAATTTTATACTATTGGTTGTCAGATTTTATTTAAAGACGCATTTAAAAATATCTCATTTGATATTTAATTTTATACTCAACAACAGACCACCATCATCCATCGCCTAGCTAACTCGTACTACTCCCTAAAGTCGACCGTCCGCTGTGGATATTAATTTTTCAACCCCCGACGCCAAAGTCGACTACCTGCCTCCGACTTTCAATCTTTTCTTCTCCACGTGGAGTCGACCATTTCTTGTTCTCACCAATATATAATCCATAATCCTCCATAATCCTTTTTGATTTCCTTCGTTTCTAATTTACCGTTAACCAACCCTCTGCACTAGCTCTAAGGAGTCGCAATTATCCTTATCCTAGTACAAAGGGTCGATGAAAATGGTGAACCCACGAAGCAAACTTTTTG
Organism: Microdon myrmicae; assembly: GCA_963931805.1. Taxonomy (NCBI): domain Eukaryota; kingdom Metazoa; phylum Arthropoda; class Insecta; order Diptera; family Syrphidae; genus Microdon; species Microdon myrmicae. Next base: position 170,924,099 of record OZ007496.1, on the reverse strand, counting down.
GATTGGGAAGTGTTGTTTTCACGGGTAAATAATATTTTGGGTCAATCGTACAGACTCGGTAAATGCCTCTTTAGGTAGGCCTTTGAATACTTTGCGATAAGGCATGGGAAATGAAAAGTTCTTGTATGCTATTGCAACGGAAATGTGGCCAACAAAATATTAAGTTATTGGGATTGGGATTATGTATTTCTAGGGATGAATAATTTATTAAATGTGTCTATTATATGGTGGCAATTTGCTATTTACATGGAATGTGATGCTTGATTTTATGGATAAGGGTATGGACTGGTAAGAGTTTCATGGATTTACAGGGGGGGGGGGGATAATTAACTTAGGCTAATTATGTAACAGGTGTAAAACCTCTTCACCCCATTGGTCTTCGTTCCTTACGCAGTAAAAGGAACAAAATGTTGGCCACTCTCTTCCAGAAACATACGGTTAAGGATTATTCTAATGTTCTGGAATGTGACTGAAGATTACAGAACTTTGGCAGAACTACTTAATCGATACACAAACCAACTTAACAAAAGGCCCCACAGCCTTGTTTTAATTCGTAAATAACACACAACGATCTGGTGACTATCCCACTTCCCTTACTTACAAATCGGACTCCTCAACTGACTATCGCTCTTTGCAACTCAATTTAAATAGTATTTCACCAATAACTCCCTTTTCCCGACTCTTAATATTTTGATTACTTAATTCACTTCTCCCTCTCCCTTGATCCGCACTCGATTGAAAATAAATAACTCCAAATCAACGACGAATTCACGGTGGACCCCGATGGTATCTCAGCAATTTTTTTAAAGAAAGTTTTCTATCTATCCCTCTCTCAATGTGAATTCCCCAACATCTGGAAAACCTCCTTCATCAGCCCCACACACAAAGACACAATTTACTGTCACGAACTATCACCCTATTGCCTATATAATCAAGCTTTTTGAAAGCTTTCACTGCAAATCTCTTATCTCTTCTAGACAACACAGATTTATTGCAGGCAGGTTAACAACGACAAACCTCTTTCACTCTGTCAACCCTACAGAGTGGCACGGAGGTCGATATGGTCACAACCGATCTTAGCAAGACTTCCGACAATATTTCCTATAAACGTATACTTGTTAAGGTGTCCAACCACGGCTTTGAACCCATTTTCTTAAAATAACCTGGAAGATAGACTCTACAATATACGTTTCAACTCCACGATATCTAATCTCTCCCTGGCTACCTCTGGTGTCCCTCAAGATAGTAACATAGGCCCCGTATTTTTTCTGCCAACCACAAACGTCATTGATAGGGTCATTAAGCATTCCTGTGTGTGTCTCTATGCTGACAACACAAACTTCTATGATGCTATGATGTCACTATTTGATTCTTCACTCCTTAAAACAGATCTTACCCACTTCTTGGTTTGGTGTCGTAAAAACTATTTGGAGCGTAATATCGGCAAGTGCGCCTCTAACCTTTTCACAAAAGCACACAGCTTCTCTCTTCATAACCAAACCCTCACCATCATCCAATCGATCCGCGAACTTGGTATTTTATGTAATAACGAACTTAATTTCCTCTCACATATTGGCGGTATGATCCTTAACGCCAACTCTTGGGTTTGTAGAGCGTTAGTCTAAGGAATTCGCCACAACCATGTCACCCGATCCCCGTACATTTCCTTTTTTGTCCTTTTTTTTTTTTTTTGAATTTTTGGATATGCTAGTAAGATACGGTCCCCCTTCCAGCAGATTCACATTGGTAGAATCGAGAGCATTCAACGTCGTTTCTTATGTTTAGCTCTTTAGATCGGGATGGGAAAATCTGCTGAATTTTCGACCAACCAACTCAAATTAAATAACCCAAAAACCGTAGAATGAAGTAGAATCCCGTCCGATATTAATCGACTTCTCTTCGGCTCACTCGACTGCGCTAATCTTCTCAACTCAACCCTATTCGACACGAATCCCCACAACGTACGTAATCCTCCACAAATCTCCGCAAGATGCGTGTAGTTTCTACATGTTCCTGAATTGTTGACAATCTAGATTCAGCCAACAGATGATCTAATAGAGTTGTTGGGAAAACAAGGATAGTGTTTTTAGCGACGTGGTGATACAATGATGTGTTTATGTTTAAAGCTGTCTTGGGGCAATCACCATAAATATAGATACCTTCGATTATGGTTCAAATTAATGCTTTAGTTATACAGAATGGGTCTTCATTATGTTCGCAATTTGATTTATATATTTTGAAAAAATTAGATGTGCCAGTTCGTGGAGTTTTTAGTCACCAAGATCCGTTCACAGGAGAGCAACATTCATTTTCTGCCAACTCGTATTATGTAAATAATTATTCGCAGCATTGCAAACTATTACAGTATCAACGTCTACTGCTAAGTGGGTCACAATCTTTGCGGCAACCGAGTCAACAGTAAGAACAGTGAATGGAAACCATCCAAAGTCAGCGAGGACAGTAAAGGTTATACAGGCTATTGGTGAATTGGTAAGAGGAAACCCACGACATTCAGCTGAGCCTTTTATGAAGAATTTGCCAAGGCCACTTACATCACCCCTAGTTGTAGCCCCAACGGTCCCCTTGACAGTCCTCAGGTCGTTCCGTGGGCTGCAGTATGAGCTAGGGAAATCAGTGGTCATTCTTTTATACAAGCCCACACAAAGAGGGATCTTAGGGTACTCTTAAATATCGAAGCACAGTGCGAACATGCCTAAGTTTCATAATTCTTTTTTATTTTATATATTGAAACTGGGCATGCATGTTAAGGCCACCATGTACTTTCAAACGGTTCGAAACTGTTATGTGATTAATTGTTAAGATTCTGCAACTTTAACCAACATCATGAGTCTTAGAGAAATAATTCCTCCAATTCTTCAAACCTTTTCGATACGCCAAGGTATTCTTTATCTTCAACATCGAAAACATACGTTTGAAGTGTCTAAACCAATCTCAACATATTGTTTTCTATAGTGACTATAGTGGCAATGAGTCTCGATAATAGTTCAGCTGCAATTTAAAAAAAAAACATTAGTACAATAAAAATTCCAAAAAGTACACGTTTTTTGACATGACACTCGACTGTGAAAATAAAGGAGTTTATACTTACATAAACTCTATAAAACCATAATCATGCCGATTGCTCTATACGGATACAAAACATGGGCTCTCACAAAACAGGTAGAAAACAAATTCCGCGTATTCGATAATAAAGTTTTAAGGGATATCTTTGGCAGTAAATATGACGAGGAGGCAGGACAATGGTGGAAAGTCTACAACGACGAATTGGAAGAGCTATATCGCAAACCTACAATAGTGAGAGTAATCAGGTCGCGAAGATTAAAATGGGCCGAACATGTGGCGCGAATGGGCAACGATAGGACCGTGCGTAGAATTCTTGACGGTAGACCTGTGGCGGTTCTTTAGGGCTCGCCGGAAGAGCCGCCCATTTTCCTAACCCAACTCCCCACTCCCAACTTCCATTACTTTACTAAGCATTACTTCTTACCTGAAAAATAAGCCCACGGCAAGATCATCATCATGGCATCATACGAAAACATATCAACTACACCATCTCGGTTCATCTGTCATGAACCGATCGGTTCCTATGGGCGGTCACATGCCCATCAAACTCATGTCAATCCTTCTGTGCGTTTTTGTTCCAACAATCCGTTGGTCCAGAAAAAGATACGTCAGGCATCTTGCTTGCTTGCACATCTGCAAGCCAAATTTCCGATGATCGATCGCCTAAGCCGATAACCGATCATCGAGCTAGACATGATCATAATTGTTTTTCAAATAACCATACCAATGATCATGTCCCACGTATCGTTTCCTAAACTAAACAAATCTTCACGCTAGCCCTTACCGCGAGTATAAGCGATAAGCACCCATTCAATCGGACACGATCATGATTGTTATTCAAACAATCATACCAATGATCATGCCCTACGATATATTTTTCTAAAAACAAACAAATCTCCAGCCTAGCGCTGGTCATGGCGAACAAATCTTCTGTTAACCTAACATCACAGAAGAATCCATTCCTGCCTTCCGCCATATCTCCTATCGCTTAGAACGGCGTGGCTTTAGCCTTCATGTTCATTTATTTGTACAGCTGCATGACCAGTTACATGATCCCCTGCCTTATTGATGGATCTATCACCGCATCGGTCACGTCTAACGATTCTCAAGTTGACTATCAACAGAACGCCTCTGTATGCACAATGTATAAACAGAAGAAGCTATTTCGGCCTGCACGGCAATATTCTCTAGCATAAACGAATGGCTAGAATAAACAAACCTACCTTTTTCTGCCGCTGTCGAGCGCCCATTTGTTTGTACAGGTGACTGGTTGAATTCCCTTCTTTGCATCCAATCTCCGATGCAATTGCGTACACCCATTCACCGGAACCCTTCCACCGAGAACTCTCTCGCTGTATCCTCATTGGCTGTTGCTTGAGAGGAAACCTCCGCGTCTCACTCTCACCCACTCAATGGAAACCCACCCCAGCCATCTTCGGCGCGATAACCGCGCGGTGGATTTCCCACAACCGATCACCATGGAGTCAGATCGTAACTACCGAGAAACGCACACGTACCGGCGACGTTGCCTTTTCAAGAGTCAGAATTCATCGTTTCAAGTGCACATACGCACTGAGGGTCCGGGAGCCTTCATTAACCAATAGTCGTTTTTTTATAGTCATTGCCCGTGGTGTTTAATTTGTTCGGCAGTTGAGTCGGCGCTTTGAGTCAGTGTTTTTAACAACGGATCTATGGTTGCGATTTATTCGGTTTAGCGCGCAATCAAATTACTTACAAGTTGTATAATTGTCTCGGGTACGGAAATTATAGTTTAAGTCCGAACGGTGATCTAAATTTAATCATTTACAACTGGTGTAATCGCCTCTAGTTTGACATTAAAAGTTTGATTCAGCAGTACGATTGCCATGTATGTGAACTTAGAACCTTGCCAAATAAGTGTGTAACCTTTATAATTAGTGTTCTTAAAGGATATCCTTAGCTGCAAATAAAGAAGTCATCACCAAACAAACCACGCCGTTTTATTTTTCCTTCCCTTTGAAGAACAATTTTCAGTGACACGCAGTAGAGTTTTACATTGGACACGTCAATAAAAGAACATATCGGTGGGTGTTAAGTGAATCCGTGCCGTACGTCGGTGCACTCATACTTATACCCCCACAGACCAACGGGAAAGAGACCGACAGGACGGCGGCGACGGAGATGGGAGGACGATGTTAGGTTTGACTTTGAGGAGATCGGATCGAATGGTCAAGCGTGGAAGGAGAGTGCACAGGACAGGGAACGATGGCGGAGTCTTGTCAGTGAGGTTATGAACTTCCGAGTTCTTCTAGGCCAATAAATAGTAATAGTAGTAGTAGGAACTTACATACACTACATTTCTAGTTTGCTTATATGTACTTTCCTAAAGACCAGCTTACACTATTCGCATGTGGTTCTGGTAACGCCATCTGTCGAAAATGGCAGAAACTTAACCCCCTAATATAAAAGTTACTGTAAATACAAAACTTAAAATGGACTGCTTTTGTGCCCGCTTGTTTTAAGACCATGAAAAAGAAATCAAACAACACTGTACTGTTGTGGGGGTTCTCTATATCACAAGGAGAACCAACCTACAATTCCTACCTAACTTCGACCGCTAACAGCGCGTCACCATAACCCAAAACTGCAATAGCACACTCTTCCCAATTTGCAACAGCATCCGTCCCCAAATCTGCAATCGCATACATCCCCAAACTTACCAAGAATCCATTTCCCAAGCTGTAACAAAATGCATATTCAAACTTACAACGGAACATTAATCATCTCCCTCAACTACATCAAACCGCATTCATTTTTCCCCAAAACCACTTCGGTTAATTTCCTACTTAAATTATATTTCTTGCTTGCAACCAAGCAGTCCTAATTTCCCCCGAAAATCAGTCCGGCTCACTTCCTGCTTAAACTATTCCCTCGCCTGTAGCCAAGCAACATTTAGTTTCCCCGAAAATCATTTCGGTCCCCATCCTAAGCAATACCAATTCTCCTTACTGGTAAGCCACCAGCACGATGCGTTGCATTTCTGCGAAACAACCATCGCAACGACCAAGACCCACATTCTCTTATCTAACCGACAACTCATGCCCATACTTGGTCGTGTTTCCAAACCAATTTCCTCGCATATATAGCGACAGAGGAATTTAACTCAGCCTGTACGGCAGTGATTCTTCGGAACTAAATTCCCCATGCAAGCATAGCAACCCCTTTCAAGTTCCTAGTAAATGGCAGTGAGATTATTCAGCTATGACTCCACTGCCACGATGCGAAGAACGATTTCTTGCCTTGATCAGTCAGTCGTTTCGCAATCACCACCGCGGCCGGTCACGTCGCAAAAGGTCAAGCATTAGCCTACGTTGAGTGCGCACGCGCCACACAAGTCGGGTTGGCGCCGTGAGGGGTTAAAGTCGTGTACAGTTACTGTCGGCCTGGAATATGTTACTTCATCTATATATATACGTGTGGGTTGATATTATAAACTATTCGATGATAAATAACGATGCCACGCGTCCATCCGGACAAAATTATAATTAAGCGCCAGCGTTCAGGCTATAAGCGATCTATGTAAATATAATCTACAAACAATTTCTGTGAACTGGTGTTACAAACAACTTTAAGAAAAAAAACAATAAAAAAAAACTATATTCAACAAGCCTTCTTCCCTTCGTCGTTGGTGTATTGTATTTGTGCGCGGACGTTGCGTAGAGTCTGTTGACGCAGAAAAGAAAATTATGAAGGATTACTAGTGCAACACTTGCCGGGAATTTTCCTAAATAAACGGTTGATTCTGAGTGAACGATAAGTGGGAAGGAAGTGAACCAGGTGCCCGTGTCTTGGCGCAATATACTCCTCACCCCCACACTGTCGTCTTGTCGTGTCAGCAAACTTTTACCTAATTTCAATAACAAATATGACGCTTACCAAACCTAGAATACAGCTTTGGCCAAACCTTTCCATCTCCATTCGCACCTTGTTTGTTGACTTGCCTTAGGCGTTACTTGTAAGACAGCACTAAATCCGCCTAAAGTGGTTTCTTTCCATACCATTCTCTCAATATTTAAGGAAATGGATTATTTGCAATTCTCCAGTTTTACGTAGATACATTTAAATTCTTTTTTTTTTTTCGTTATATAAAATATAGAGTTTTCCAATAGGGACTTGACAACTTTTTTTCGGTAGAAAATTTTTATAATTTGCAGACGTTGTTCGTTCGTGTACTGAACCGATGATGTTACGATGAAAATGTTGAGTTTACTAACAGTTCGATGATTAGTGAAAGGGTGCGTTCACAAATTAAATTCAAAGTTGTCAAGTCCCTATTGGAAAACCTATTACTATCTTTCGATAAGTTCTTTCACACCTTTTTGAATGAGGTATAAATATGTACTTCGGCGCAAGGCTAATAACCTTGCCCGTAAAAATAAATTATTATGCAAAATTTAACAAGCCTCGAGACTTGCTAAATAAGGCCAAAACGGGATCCCGGTTGTAGTGCCGATGATGATGATGATAAATATGTACGTCGATTTATAGTAAACACAAAAGTGTCTTTTAAGCAAAATGATTGCCTCTAGCTGCCATCTGGCAACCCTATCGCATAGCTGCCGTTAGACATGTGGCTTATCAAATCGTCTGGTGTGCAGTTGACGTAAACCGTCCGGGACACCATACAAGGCAGCAGCTCTTATATGCCACATCTGCCATATTAGTGAATAATCCCATTACCGTTTATCACATAGACATAACGTAACGCAATCAGGTTACTTAGCGTCTGTCTCCGACCAACAAGCCCGACGTGCCAAACACGCTGGTTGTTGGAGCAGCGCAATAAATTTCAGCTTAACAATGATTTGCTGGGTCTGACCAATTGAACTCGCGCAATCTATGGAGTTATGACAATCTCCTGTTTCTTCGTCTGACGTTTTCCTTTTTAGCAAAAGCCCTTATCTATCATTCGCAGTCGAAGGAAAAGTTATTTAAATGCAAGACAAGTATCGCGCCGAGAAAGACAATGCCGGCAGAAGAACAAGACCAAGAAAAAAAAGAAGGAAGCAGCATTTGTTAGAATGCATCCGGAAAAAATCTGATTACAAATATCCCTGAGGAACAAGAGTGCCTGTCTGTGGACCCTGTTTGTCGCTGTATGTACCCGTCTGTAGACCATGTTGCTTAATGTGCCTTGAATATGAATACGCTGGTTGGCGGAGCGGTGGACGGGTTGCTACCCAAAGAACGGCATTCCCGCCTTAGATTCTTTTCCTGTGCTACGTGATAGCTTGGCTATGAATTGATATAGAGACTCGGCCAGTATCTGTTCCTCCCCACATATGCGATTTCTTCCTTTTGCAATCGGTTCCATTCAACTGTGATCAATGTGGAACAAAAACTTGTAAAAAATTCAGAACCACTTCCCGCAAGGGGAATACTCGGTACCCGATCCACATATCGAAGGGAGGGCCAGCAAGAGCAAGTCGTGCATCTTGCAGCACATAAAATCAAATGACGGAGTTAACCGATGGTAGGGAAGAGCATTTCGTATGCATGAAAAAGTTTTAACTACACTCCATGGCTCCTCATGGATGTGGGGTGTATCTGATGAGATAGTCAAGGAGTACAACGAAAAACCACTGCAGCGTATCTAACCTAGGCCCCAGGGTATGGGGCAGCGAGCACACACGTTACGTTTTTTGGAACACATACGAGTATGCGCCTCGTATCCTTCAACTTAGTTTCGGTTGCGCTCTAACGTCGCCGTCGTCATTGATTTACTTCGCTTTAAGGATGTGACCGAGTGGTTCTAAGTGATTTGTGAACTTTTAAGGTGGTAACAGGGTAATTAATACCCACCGCGTTTATATCCGTCAATCGCAGTCATTTGAATGCACTCCGGCGAGGTTACAAATACAAGATGGGATTCGGGTTAAAGGATTTGCCATTAACATGTAAGCCGACGAGGATATGCTAAGAGTTTCATGTCACGTGTCCCGTGAGATTTAATCAATTCGTTGGGAATCTTCTTGCTACGCTATCACACAAACAAATATTCATGGATCTGTGGGAGTATGAAGACGGCGTATGTGTGTGAATAGCACGTCGGTGGAGGCAAGATGTAGAATGCCGAGAGGAATTTTAAATGAGGATAACATGATGAAGTTTTTAACGTTACCTGCAACACGACGAACATGGCGAACAACGAAGAATTAATAACATGAATATACAATGTTGAACGGAATATGGAATTTCGCAACGCACGCCATGGCCTGCATTACACTCAACTGGGGTTTTTTCAATGGGTTGTGGGACAGCGACATAGCAGGCGCTATTCTGAAGACAGGAGCTGTGTGAAGTTCTAGAAGCGACAGTACACCAAAACATATGTCACAAGAAGTTCGGCGGAGTAATATCTCACCAAAGTTTTATGCGGCAAGGAAGGGTAAATTGATGCATAAAATTGATCTAAACCGAAGAGAAGAAATGCGATAACACAGTTTGAATTTATGTGACGACATTTGAGTGGTGGCAACATGATATCGAGTCTCTATTGAGCCTATTTGAGAATGGTGATTTGTATCACTGAAGGAGGATAAAATAGCTCTTGTTGAAATTAAAGAGTGCTGTTTTTTTATCACATATTAGACCTTGTCGACAATGTTGCGCAGGGCCGGAGCCTTGTGATAGTTCAATATATGGTTACCCAAAGAAACATGTTACCGTTAGTCTATAAACTTTATTTTATTCGTAGGAGGGTATGCAATTTCGTTGGAATGAGGTATTAAAGGCCAACTCACCAAAAAACGACGTACTAATTTTGGATTCACGTACTTGAGTGTTGGATTCAAAGACTTGTGTGTCTAGTTTTTTTTAAATTCTGCTCCTCAAAGAAAGGCGAAACTGTAGCCGTGAGAATTTATCTCTTTTTTAGATCGAATTCATCAGCAATTTTCTTAAAGATTCTACGGAGACTCAAGCTATGTAAGGTGATATTCCAACTACTCAAACTCAACTACTCAATAACTTGTGTTGAACTGCCGTAAAAGCAGTTGTCAGTTGAACCTACATATATACAAACAAACGCATGACACAACCTTCTTACCAGCTGTAACTGGTTGCGGCTTACGTAAAAAAATCCACCAGTCTAAGAGAGAGTTCAGATCGTTTTCTCTTTCATGGTCATCTCAAAGGATGTGCCTTCAAAAAGTGCCATGTCGCAAGCCCCTGGCATGCGCGATTCACTGAGTAGGTATCAACGCTGCGCCATCGGACTAAAACACACCCATTACATCTTCTACCAGTCGCCCCAAATGGAGTGACTTTGAATTTTCCTTCGCGGGGCTGGTTAACTCTTAAGTCTGGTCTCCTATTTTTTTTTTGCGACTTTTCGTCTTGGTCTTTGGAGATCACGTAAATTGTTCTGCTCTAAAGCTATTAGAATGCAAATCTTGATTTAGCATCCCAAAGACCGCTTCAGGTAGTCCACGATGTGTCTTGGCCTCGTTTTTTCTCCATTGAGCGAAACGGCCGCTAGCAAATATTACATGTTCAGCATCCCCCCTCGCTCTTCTCATTGTGAACAGAGAGAGGTGAACTGTCGTATCCAAAACGTATTAGGAATTCGCGATAGCCCCCATACCCCGACAAGAACTGCGCAAGGTCGTAATTGTGGTTTCTGCCTGGACTCTTTATCCAAGCTTCTACGGATGTAATGAGTTTAAAGATCCATTTGCCTTTTATGCTCGTGTTCATTCGGTTTATCATCTGGTGACGGAAGCTTTACCTTCTTCTAGAGTTCTATTCCATCAGGTACGTCATCCCTCCTGGCCCGCCTTTTTTAGAATCGAGGCGACAATGTCTATGGGACGAAATCCAGCTATGACAAACACTACTTCACCGTAAAACGTCCTGAAGCAAAATATCGTCTTTAATGCGCAAAGCCCGTGTCTTGCTCTCATCCCTTTCTCCGCTTGTTTTGTCTGTAGAGTTGATGCTAACAATGCAACTTGACGGGAGAATTCTCTTACTGTATCTAGATGGAGCAGTGTTTGACAATATTTCGGAGAGCGCTCTTTGTACGCCTGTGGCCTTTTTATTTGCTACTTTACGTGAGACTTACATTTTAATTGATGCGCATATTCAGCGCGCCAACTTCTTTGCATGACCAGAGAGTGACACAAAAAATACTACACTCCCCCACAGGTAGTAGGAACTTGTCGGCATTCGTGAAAAACATTCAAAATTCGGTCTCTTCATCCACTCCATCACTTATAGTCGCTGACAGACCAGTTACCAGTGCAACAGAAAAGACGAATCTACTTGCTGCACATTTTGCAGCGAACTCGACGTTGCTTGATATCATATCAGTTACGCCTCAACTTGAGCACAAGCAACACACCATGAGTCAGATTCACTTCCGAACGCGTACTGTTGCCGGCACTCTCAAGGAGCTAAACGCAAACAAATCCGCTGGTCGGCATGGAATTCCCCCAATTCTCTTGAAGAAATGTTCCTCTTCACTCTCTAAACCACTGCAACAACTCTTCCATTTGTCTTATTCTACTGGTAATTTCTCAAATATGTAGATGGAAGTCAGCGAACATTCAGTCAATCCCCAAAAAGGGTGACAAATCGTTCCTGTCTTCTTATCGACTCATAGCACTAATTTCTATTCTCTCGAAGGTAATGGAGTCACTTACCAACCGTCAACTTTAGAAATATATGGAATCAAATGACCTCCTCAATTACCGCCAATATGGCCTTCGTACCAACAGGTCCACAGGAGATTTGATGGCGTACCTTACCGAAAAGTGGAGCCATTCCATCCACTACCTCGGCGAAAGCAAGTCGCATTGGATATTTCAAAAGCCTTCGACAGAGGCAATTGAAATTAATGCAGCTGTTCCCCAGTGTTTTATCAGGGTAGTGGTGCACGAATTTGGAGTAGTGCAATCCTTTAACTACCTTGGGTCAATAGTATCAGGCGATAACAATATGGAAGAAGAAATACGCGAACGGCTGATCAAATCTAACAAGGCCTACTATGGTCTATCAAGGCCTTTAAAAATCCCGAAATTTATCCAGAACATCCAAGCTACTACTGTACCAAGACCATGGTCTTACCAGTACTCATGTATGGACCCGAGACCTGTGTGCTCAATAAAAGGCACTTTGATGATGCCCATGTGGGTTTGCTGCGAGCCGACTCCTAATTTTGCTCATCACTAGAAGATGATCGGGGCCGCAATCTGCTCCTCTCTTTGATATTACGTCAAGGATGTATAGCGTTTGGGATGGATAGTGAAGAACGTGTGATTCGAACTGACGCTATGACAGTCGGGCCACCGCCGTGTTTGGAATTCGATTTTTAAACGCAAGTATATTCCACTGATGTGAATTGTTATGTTATCGCTATGGTATACAGCTCTGATGCATTTTCTTATTCGATTTTCGTTCGGTGTTCTTCACTACTTGCTTGTGTATTGTGTGTGTATCTGTTAGAGACGCTATAGATGTTCAAGTGGTCTCTTTTGTCTATGAGAAAGTTACGCCGTCGGGTGATATCCATGTGGCTTTATGGATTTGCTTGTGCTTGAACATCGTGCTTTCGACGGCTTTCGTTACCTATAGTTGGTTGGAAGATATCTTCCCTTCCAATTTTCCCATTCAGGTGCCCGGGGATGATTTTAACATCGAATGATGAGATATTTCGGGATTAGCGAACAAAAATTAATGTTGATCATCGAAAATCACTTTATTGTTTTTCAAAATATTCCCCATGAAGATCTATACACTTTTGCATGCGTTTGAACCAATTGTCGAAGCACTTTTGCCACTCTGATAGAGGTATCTCCAACACATGCATTCTGAATGCAGCAACCGCTTCTTCAGGTGTCGAAAAACGTTGACCTCTCAGTTTGTTTTTTGCGTGCGGGAATAAAAAGAAGTCATTCGGTGCCAAGTCAGGACTATACGGCGGATGACCCATCAAATCGATGTTTTGGGTGCTCAAAAATGCAGTTGTCGCAGCCGATGTGTGAGAGCTCGCATTGTCGTGGTGAAGAGTGATCCGTCTTCGGCGGTTGGTTTTCCTGATTTCTTGGAAGACAACTGGCAAACAAATGGTTGTGTACCACTCAGAATTGACTGTTCTGTGTTGTTCTAGTGTTACGGTTGCGACATGTCTCGTTTTTCCAAAAAAACAGGCGATCATTTGCTTGAAAGTGCTTCGTGCGCGAACAACTTTTGTTGGATTTGGCTCATCTTGAAACACCCAGGCAGTCGACTGCTGTTTACTTTCGAGCTCATACGCGTAACTCCACGATTCGTCCCCTGTCACGATGTCATAGACGTGTTTCGAAGCACCGCGACCGTATTTTTTGAGCATTTCTTTCGACCAATTGACACGAGCCTTTTTTTGGGCGATTGACAAATTGTGTGGGATCCAACGCGAACAAATTTTTTTGACAGTCAAATGTTTATGCAATATTGAATGTATGCTGGTCCCACTAACGCCTAAGGTTGTCTCAATCTCACGATAGGTCACATGACGATCTTCCAATATCAGTTCGCACACAGCATCAATGGTTTTCGGAACAACAACTGATTTTGGACGACCTTCACGAAATTCATCTTGGAGTGAACTACGACCACGATTGAATTCACCATACCATCGATAAACACTGGTCCTTGATGGAGCTTCATCGCCAAAAATTGAATTAAGTTCATCCATGCACTGTTGCTGAGTTAATCCACGCCGAAAGTTGTAAAAAATAATCGCATGAAAATGTTGACGATTTAATTCCATTTTTGGGCCGAGATGAATCTTTTAAGTTACTGTAAACAACACAAATAGCGCTCGTATGTCAAAACGTTCTGAGTGTGTATAACCTCAAAAATGTCCAACTTTACGACAGAGCTGTCAATTGCCGGATTGCAACACTAGGGTTGCCAAATCTCGAAACATAAGAGGCGACCCTCGTACTTCCTCTGGGGCCTCGTAGAACGTGTCCTTCGTTTCTTCGTTGGTGGATTCTGTTGGTGCGTGTATGTTCATGAATATATAATTGTACCATGGGCCCTGTATTTTTAGCACCGACATTCGGTCATTAATAAATTTCACATCTTTTACATGGGGCGTAATCTTCTTGCTTATGATGAAGCCGGTTCCAAAGTTATGTGTATCGGTACCTCCACACGCCAGTGTAAAACCGTTGGTTTCGATTACTTAATGTGGCTGTCGGACTTCCTGAAGCGCAACGATGTCCATTTTATATTTTTTCGCGTTTTCTATAACCGTCTGTATCGCGCCTGGTTTATATAATGTTCGAACATTCCACGTGCTGACAGGTATATCCCGCTTTTTCCGATTTTCCCTACGTCTTCTTTTTGCCGAGGCTCAGCACACCTACGCCTATCTGGTTTTTCGTGAGATTGTTTTTTGTGTATTGATTATTCATTTTTGTTCCCACGAGTCTTGGGGCTTCAAATAGTCCGCCATATCAGAGCCCCTCTTTGATATGGTAAGGTCTGCTTACTGCTCTGATTCGACCCGGTGTCAGAGAGGCGCCGTTATAATACAGCAGGTATACCCCTGGCTAGAAACCATCCAATGGGCGCGGTGATGTTCGGTCCCATTATCAGCAAATGTATGTAACGTATTCTACCATTTTATTTTTTTATTAGCTTAACAACTGAGCATCTAAAACAGAGCTGCACTCGTTCGTTAGAGTATAAAAAGGCACAGTAGGACCCATTGGAACTTGAAAGCAATCTGTTGAATTCCATTATTAGGACATGTGCGAAACGTATCTTTTTCTATAGATAGTAACCACTGAATTTGGTAAATGTCTCCATTTTCTCTTCAATCAGAGTACGCGCCGGTTTCCTTTTCAAATAAACTTCAAGTGCGCCGCTAACTTTAGTGCAAGCTAATAACTTTGCTCGGAAAAACAAATTATTATGGAAAATTTAACAAGCCTCAGACTTGTTAAATAAGGCCGAGACCGGATCCCGGTTGTAGTGCCGATGATGATGATGATGATGATGATGATGTGCCGCTAACTTAAGGGAATCGTTCTTCAGCTGAATCGCATGCGGGGAAGTACCCTTCCCGATCAACTCTTTCGTTCTGAGTGAGAGGAGTGTAAACAGTTAATTTTGTATGCCGTTTAGAATATATCTGTATCAGTACAGTTTGCTCTCGACACACCCGTTAACAGCTCCTGCAATACGATGTCAGACCTATGTACACTGCCACTGTGTTGCCCCATCGTCCCCCTTTTTGCGCCTGCAATATGCGCTGACATTCGAGATATCGAAGGATTTAAGATCTCAGAAAAATCCCTTTCACCCCTAGATATAAATATATATTTAAACATTTTTCATGATTTTAGTTGTGTACCGTCGTTTGACATTCAGGAAAAAGTTTTAATTTTACGAGATACTTATCTGGATTAACATTCGTAATATCAGCTTTCTAATTTTCTGTATTCGCTAACAGTTGAGGTGATTTTTGATAAAAGCCGATTCGCATTTTTATTTGTGAGCCTAAAAATTATGTGGTTCCGGAAATTAATTAGAATATTAAAACTCAAATAACATTTGTGCCACTGATGACTTAACATATTACATCTACATATGTACATGTCTCATATGCAATTCCCTTGTGTCCCCCAGACGTCATTCGTCAATGAAAGTGTATTCGGTTACCACTTGAACGAAGTACATGATGTTATGTCCCAAACTACTTCCACGAAAGCTGCTTCTTCTATATTACATTGTATCCGCAGGCACAATTAAAGCACCCCAAACAAAGTTTTGTATACATTTTCACCTCACTCCGTTTAAACCCACACCCACACGAAATGTGGTCGATAAATCAAAATGAAAGCAGCAATCCGAACGGTCGTCCTGAGCGTGATTATCGAAATCTAAATAAGTATCTTTTCCTGGGGCCGCGGGATCTGGTCGCGGCCGCTGTTGCACATGCGCAGTTACATTACCTCGGCATCGTCCTACGTGGGGATTGTCGGAGGTAATTTGCTGACACTATTTCCAGATTGTTGCCACTTTCTGTGGCTGGGTCTTCCACGCCTCGTATCAACTCGCCTGGTGATTTCAGTTTCCTTCTTCTTATCGATTTATGCCCGGTTTCAGCCCGCTGGGCGAATTCGGATTTCACCGAGGAGAGGATTCACTTTTAATTCATTTTTACTTTTGTGGTTGTTGTTACTGTTTATCCTTTTTTTATTTTTTATTTTCTGATAAGTGGTGTGATTTTCTTTCTTTTTTTTGAATTCGCTAGCTTTTGAATCTTATGAGTATCTTGTTCCAGTCAGTTCTGTCACGTCGATGAAATAAATTGATTTTTCATGATTTAAGGACTTTAATAGGCGGCTGGGTACAAGCAAATGCCGGTGGGTAGAAATATGTCGTGCTGGAGATGTCGAAAAAGGGGTAATAAAATGCTGACCCGACTGGAGCTGTAAGCGGAGGAAGTGGCTGACCTCATCGTAGCATTAAATTTGCGGCAATTTCAATGGAGGTCGACCGCGCGCACAATCTCAGACGAGTGATCCGTGATGGTCGTTGATTGAATCTATCTGTGATAGCTGGGCAATTAAGTGGAACGAAATCAGGCGGGATGTGGAAGGCAATTGCTTTATTAAGTAAAGGACCATGCCGCTGGCTCTCTGAACACACATGCCGGCGTGTGGGTGGGAATCACTGACTATTCGAGATGGTTTTTTCGATTGCAATCAGGAAAGTCTTTCATATTTGATATGCCGATCACGCGATATGGTTCATAAAATCAGAAATCATATACGACATTGGCAGGGGGAAAAGAAAGGCACGAGCAGCCTTTTACTTTTATTAGTTGAAATGAACATTCGGGGGTTTGATTAATTAGAGATTGAATAAATCGTTTAAGGACGTCGTGCCAAATATTTCACAATGGTTCACTGGAAATTCGTTGATGAATTGGTTTTACATGGACGACGTCTTCTGAAAATATTGTTCAATTCATTTTGTTTTATTGCTTTGCTTTCAATAAAATTCTACAAATAAAAACTAAGAACGCCTACCGGGCTTTTTTGTGTAAGTTGTTTTTTACCATCTGCTTCTCAGTATAAAGTCAATCCATATTTTACAACAATTTTTCTCTCCACTTCCATTCATTTACAATATTTTGAATTTATAGATAGCAAATAAAACCACACTATTGCCATATGGCGAATAAATTGTAACGTTATAATTAACATATCATACATTATACATATCATACTAGGAAACTGTCTGCCAGGTAGTTTTTCAATAAACGAAGTACGAACGGATGTTAAAAGTAAATAAAATAAAGTGTATTTGATAAATTGGTGATTTGTTCATTGAAACGTTCGTTCCATGGTAATTAGGTGTGAAAAATAATATCGGTATGGAAATATGAAGCTCCCAACTGACGCGATTTGTGGGATTGACATCCTTTCCGTCGTCAGAGACCTACTTTAAAAACTTCAGTCTTGACGCCTTTGTGGAATCAATTACTGACATTATTTTTCTCGTTATAAATCTTCACATTACACTTTCCTTTATCCCATGATTAACCTTGGTTTGATAAAAAATATGAATGTCAATATTAATAATATGCATGTAACCAAATGATTGAGATCTCGAAGTGGCCTTACATCGCCAAAGTGGCCAAGGAACTGCCTGAATCAGCAACTGGTTCGCATCTCTTCTGGTCAATAGGAGAGGCTATTAGTAGTAACTACAATTCCTCCTCTTTATCTCCGTTAGTAACAGGCAGCGGGACACCGACCACGAGTTCAAAAGATAAAACCAATGCTTTCTCTAATTTATTTCCCGCGATTTCAACAGAGAACACTGGTCTTTAAAGCCCGATGTGCAGTTCCCACTTAAGCGCTGTACTTCAAAATTGTGTTCTAGAACAGAACTGTCGCCAGTTCGTAGCAAACGCTTTCGTATATTCCATCCTCACAAAATCTCTCCTTCCTATTCAACATATCCCTCTGTATAGCTACTCATTTGTCATTTTCCACTGAGGGGTCAGTAGGGATGTCGCTTAAGTTCGGTGGAGCATATGCCTTGATGGATTCCCGCTGGTCACCGTATACGGGTGGATCTCGGTGTTCAGCAGCATGTGTTCGCTAATCTCCGCTGTTCTAGCAGAGTTAAATGCCCTGGAACAACTACTGTTGGCGAATTCTCTTTCAAAACACTTTTTTTTTCTTCGCAGAAACTTTCAGCGATTGCGTATTGGTAGTAACTCAGCCTTGCTTTTATTTTCGTTGGTTGTTGATTTATCTCACCCTCAGCGTAAGAAGTCTACGGAATCTAACAAATAATAGGCTAATGGATTACAAAGAAACTTCAGCACTGGATGAAAGTTCCCATTTTATATTTCGCTTGGCTTTCACCAGCACTGACTACAACTTTCAGCCATTGAAGGATATTACAATTGGCATCTGATTACCACTTTCGCTTATCACAGGAAAACCTACTCTTATTTTGCAGCATCAGTTACAACACCGAGTAAAGCAAACGAAGTTCTTTGTTTTAATTTGTTGTACACCAATTTACACCATCGAAACATAACTACTCTATGTTCGATGAGATCCGCGATGAGTCATGGGTATCGGCTACAATCCTTTATGATTGTGAATTTTCGCAGGGATCCAGCGCGCTATGATATAGAATGTTTACATCGAGTTTGCAGACCAATGGTCGAAACGTTTGGAGGTGGCTTGACGTTATTAGATCATGCTGCCGGTTGATGAGGGTCGCAGCCGATTGTCAGTATCGCTTAGTAAGACTGCAGGCATCGGACCTATTCACTGGTTTTAAATACGATGCTCATGAAGAGATCAAGGATGATTAATTCGTGCGTATTCTGGGTTCATTTGGAATAGACACTCTGTTGGTACTATAGCCCAGCCAGAGTGGTGCCAGGTATCATGTATTAATTACCAGTCGTTTCGTATATTGGCACCGGCGACATAGCTTCATCCGGTGATGGAGTTTGATGAATGTTGTGGGGCATTGGCATGTCTGTTTGTTGGTTGGGCACTGATGAGCCGTAGTAGAAAGGTTGTTTATATGGCGATAGTCTGGGTGATAGCTTACGGCTTAGGTTAGTAGCTTCATTTGTTTCAACTTGCATCCACACGCTTCCGAAAAGTGGCGAATGTGCAAGTTGTTGATTGATAAGGTTTACGTTAAGGTTTACACCGAAGACGGTGGACTCTCCGCTTGAACTGAATCGGGTATCAGGTTTTGGTATGTTTTGCTCAATCCATTGAATGTATTATGAAATTTCCGTTTGCGTGATTGTTTTGGAATGAAGCTTGCATGACATGAGCATCTAAGACTAGTCTGCTGGAAATCATCCGGAATTCATCACGGCTTGGTCGAGTGTTTATGGCATAGTCTTGTTTCAGAACGGTTTGATGTTCTTCGGCAGTCGCTGTTCGGATACGCGCCTTTCGTTCGCCATTTTCACTACCGTGCTTTGATTCACGATTCTCTAAGTCTTCATCACTTCCAGAGTATGACACATTTGTTACTTCAAGTTCGTTGACACAAAATGATTATGCAAGTGTTTTCGTTGCAGTTGGTCAATCTTATGCTTGATTAAACCAGAGAACCTTTTTATGCAGAACTAATTCAGTTGTATGGTTAACGGGTTAAACTGCTGTAGTTTTCAATTTTTTTTATTAACTTAATTGATGAATAAACTATTCAAAAATGTAATAGACATTTTATACCCTAGAAAAAACGGTGTCAGTTCATTTAAACCATTTTATTGCACATAGTCACGACGTATTACCTGGAGGAGGGTGAAAAGTTTCCGTGCTTGTTGACTTCTCAAATGCATACCAACAAAGCAAGCGCCCTGAAAATTTATATAGAAGCTAATGAGACATAGTACTACAGAATACAAGCCAAAAAAGGATCTACTGGCGCCATCTGCAGGTCAGGCCAAATATTTTTCATCCCACCCTCATATGAAATGAAACAGAACTTTAAACGCGATTATCTCAAAACTATGCTTTTCAAATTGGCTTGCAAGATAACTCTCTCAATTTTTACCCAATTGAGTTCAAACTTTAACAGTACTTTGTTAATTAAATTCCGCGGTGTATGCTGGGTTACGGGTTTTGCTAAATATTAAAAATTATAATAGTTATTAATAAACAAATGGCGAAAAATCGATTTTTTTTTCAAAAGATTGCCATTTTTTCAAAAATCAATATTTTCAATATTTCGTACTACACTAGACATTTTATGTAGTTTAATAAAAATGTTTCTGTTTGCAGAATCAAAAGACGTCAAGATATTTTGCAAGCCCCGAAGCAACTTTTTATAAACACGTTTTTTTTTTTTTATAACGGCGGTATGCGCCGCAATTTTTTTTTGTACCTTAACATATATATAAAAATGTGGTAAACTTCGTTTCTTTAATAATATTTTTTCTCATCCAAAAAAATGCCAAAGAAATGGTCAATTTGTGGGTCTCTACAGTGGCATAACCCCTTAAATGTTTTCTTACTTTAAATGGGTTTTAAGGGGCTCCCTTTTTAAGTAGGATGTTGGTCGTCATGTTGTATTGTATACCCTTGCACAAAATTATCGACTATTAACCTTACTCAAAGAGAGAGATCTTTTATTTCGTAATAATATTTTCAAAAAAAAAGTCTGTGACCGCACATTTTACAATTCAGAGATTTGATAAGTTATATCTTACAACTGAAACATTATCTTGGATAAAGAAAAGAAAAATATGTATAATTAATAATTAAAATTAAATCGAAGGAAAATACGAAAAAGAAAAACCTTCATTTAAAAAAAAAAAAAAAAAAATATAAAAAAAATAAAACCAATAACAAATAATATAAAATGTAAATATTTACATGAAATTATGACAAATTAAGCAAGAAGCTGGGTTATGAGAGGATTTTCAGAACTTTCACAGCTGATGTTAAAGTTATATACTAGTTTACGAATTCTTTCAGAAATCAATTCAACATCCGCCCTTCCGTGGAGACTTAAGGTTGAATAGTGCCAAGGGAGGTCTAGCATCATTTTCAAAACTTTGTTTTGTGATACCTGTAACTTCTTTAAATGGCACCTTGCAGCGTTACCCCATACTGGACACCCATATAACAGTATAGCTTGGAAAATAACTTTATGAATAATAATCTTATTTTCATTTGTGAGTAAAGACTTGCGATTAATAAAAGGGTAAAGCATCTTAATAGCAATACTCATTTTATTAAGAGTACTTTGAATATGTTGTTTAAATGTGAGTTTTGTATCGAGATGAACTCCGAGATACTTTACGGATTGCTCCCATGCAATCGTGGTACCATTTATTTGCAGCTGACTGCTGGGAAGATAGCAAGCTTTTCTCTTTCGTGTAAAAAAGATGGTTCAATTGTCCAAGAAGATACTCCTGGCAACTCAACACGCTGACTGAGTGGTACAGGTTTACCTGTCCGGAGAGATGTTTTTATTAAATTAAATTTGTGGCCAATCTTTTCTAAACAAATATTTGCTGCGCATCTCCTGATGTCCAAATTCAGAATAGAAATCTTTTAAGCAAGTTAGGTCTTGAATACTGACCGATTCGACGGGCGATCACGGAAACTGGACTTCAAAGGAACTCGATCAGCATAAGTTAAAACGTTATAAAGCCTAAAAAAGCTTTATTCACTTGAACTGAATTATGTAAAATAAGATTTTTCGTCAAACTTTTCCTTAGTTTTCGCGATTTATCGTGCTTGAGTTTTTGATTTCGTTTCCTAAATTAATATTTCCTCTGCGAAGTTTAAACGCGTGATTTTATTTTGGTTTTATTTTCAATAGGGTTGCAAGTAGATACTTGGCTTTGAGTCAAATTCAACTTTATTTGAAAGTGCACTTTCACAAAGATTGATTGATCTCCTTTTTCAAACAGTCGTTCACAGACGACTTCTTCGTTTTCGGCCTCACCTATTTCAATTACATACCAAATTTCTTCCATGGTCCATTTTTTTCTCAATTTATTGATCCGGCCACAATTGAAAACAAACTAACTCAGCTCAGGCACGAATTCACCCCCTGGGCCTGATGGTCTCCCCGCTATATTTCTTAATAAATGTTCCTCCTTTCTCTCTTCCTCTCTTTCGACTATTGTCAATCTGTCGCTCTCTCAGGGTGAATTCTCTAATATTTGGATAACACCGTTTATCACCCCTGTGCATAAAAAGGGACTCAAAGGCGATATCTCAAACCATCGTCCCATCGCCAAACTTCCCCACACCCCCAAAGTTGATGAAAGCCTTTTCTACCAAAGGTTAAGCTTCCACTGCAAACCCCTAATTTCCCCCAAGGAACACTGCTTTCTTGGTAGGAGATCTACCACCACTAACTTAGTCGAATTTACTTCTCAAAACACTCTTAGCCCTAGAGAATGGCACAAGGTCGACGTTGTCACTATGGATTTTAATAAAGCCTTCGATAAAATATCGCACAAATTAATACTTTTCAAATTATCCATATTGGGCTTCTAACCCGCAGTAAAAAGGCGGATTTCGTCATACCTGAGTAACCGGCTCTACAGAGTACATTTCAGATCCGTTCTCTCAAAGCCATTTCGTGCTACCTCTGAAGTCCCCCAGGGTAGTCGTTTGGGTCTCCTTTTACTCATATTAACAATAAACGTCATCGATATGATTATCAAGCATTCCTGTATCTCCCGCTACGCCGACGCTACCAAATTCTTTAATACAATTTGTTCTCCGCTTGATTCTTTCCTTTTCGTTATGGTGCCAGAAGAATTGCTTAGAGCTTGATGTCAACAAATGTCTCTCAATTACGTTTTAATGGAAGCGCATCTCTCCCCCTCCTCGCTCCTACTTCTTATTCAACCAACCTTTATCCTCTGTTAACTCAATCAGAGACCTCGGCATCTTATGTGGTAGTCAGCTAAACTTCCTCTCACATATTGACGAAATGATTCTCAAGGCCAATTGAGCCCTCGGCTTTGTGAAACGCTTTTCTTTAATACAATTTGTTCTCCGCTTGATTCTATCCAACTTTTCGTTATGGTGCCAGAAGAATGTCTAGAGCTCAATGTCAACAAATGTCACTCAATTACATTTCATAGAAATAGAAATAACTATCGTGGAAGCGGAACGAAAAAGGATATGTGCCGAAAAGACACGAGATTCCTTTTTCTGTATTGTGTCGTGATTGCGAAAGGTTGTGTGCTCCGACCAATTTTAAATGTATAAAGTATAAAATAAAAAGTTAGCTTGAAATTCAGTCGTGGCGCGAGGCGGTTCGTTCGTCATTAAAATAAAGAGAAATAAAAGAAACAATCGGTGTATGTAAAAGAAAGAATTTGTAATTGTGAAAAGAAAAGAATTTGTAATTGTGAAAAGAAAGAAAAAGAAAGTGAATAGAAATAAATAAATGAAAATTCAAATAATAACAGAGTTATCATTTGAAAAACCCGCTTCACATACATCCCCCAACAGCTTCAGCCGCCCACGTCTCAACTATCAAGAAAAATCCGGGGTAAGTTTTGTGGCAAAACAAATTTAATTGTTAAAATATTATTTAACATGTTGAGAAAACCCCCAGCCCCTGCTCCCTTACACAAGTCCTCTCAAACTAATTAACCTAACCACTCTAGAAGAGAGAAGAAGTCACCCTGACATCCTCTTCATCCAGCGTATTCCCTCAGGATCAATCGACTGTGCAAGTCTTCTCTCCTCCATCCCGGTCTATATCAATCCCCGTAACCACCTCGTATGGCCTTAACGAACCGATCTCACGTATGCTACACAACGTCAACTCTTACCCCGCCTCCTTTAATTTTAACGTCGCCTCTCCTGCTCTCAAACCCCGTCTCCTTCCTTGCTCCTCTTTGCCACCACCCCAATGACTAAGTTACATATTTCCAAAATGGCGAGCGATGTGGATGCGTTCAAGTATGTTTTCAACGTAGCCAACTTCAGAGCCAAGTTTCTACTTGCACACCTATTATTTTTTTCTATTCTATACTTCTTCTCATCATCATCATCGGCACTACAACCGGCAACCGGCCTTGGCCTTATTTAGCAAGTCCTCAGCCTTGTTAAATTTTCCATAATGATTTGTTTTTTTCCGGGCAAGGTCATTAGTCTTGCGCCAGAGGCTCCCCGACGGGGAATCGAACCCCGGTCTCGCGCGTGACAGGCGGATATACGAAGTTTAAAACAAGATTGTCTCGATTTGTTATTTTTCACTAACCAGGTAAACTTTAATGGCTAAAATGTGTATAGGGACGACAGGCTCTACTTAAAAAAAATTCTTTGGAAAGGTTTTTCTAAAGTGAAATCTTAGCAAAAATAGGACTTACCTTGAGTTGTATATAAACGCCACAAAGTGTATGCATAAAAGAAGTTTAATTTGGTTTCGGCGACAGAACTCCAAACGATGAATGTGATTTTTGATAACATCATTACATAAGTGCTCATCAATCTCGCCAATATTCTTTATTATCTCATCCTTGAGCTGGATTCGTAAGGAAGTTGGTAAGGAGGTTGGTGTCATGCGCATATGTAAGTTCAACTGACGACTCTTCCTATTGTGGGCATTTGCACTGTTCCAATACCCAGCTGCCCCATTAAATTATCATATTCATCACCATCGGCACTACAATTGGGATCCATTCTTGGCCTATTTTGGCAAGTCTCTCGATCGGTATCCGGTCCTTATCCGAAACTTGTTAAATTGCCCATAATAATTTGTTTTCCGGGCAAGGTTATTAGCCTTGTGGCGACTTTTCTCAGGCTGTCGCTGCATGCATTGGTTCACTACTTGGCGGATGCCAAACTAGCTATCCAGGGATGTCTCGTGGAGACTGTATGTCAACTTGGATTAAACAGGGACAAGGATCGTCCTGGCCTTCGCCGGGTTGAAAGCAGAGGCTTTGCCCTGTATGCAGTAGCTAACAAGACATTGTCCCTGGAGGAAGTACCCCAGGAAAGGCACAAATCATAATTGTTAACCGTAATAAAATACAAAATACCAAAGTAGATACTCCGCGCGTTTTTTGAGTTTTGTAGAGAAAGGATTTCTTTCCAGATTTGAAGTGTCAGATCCCTGGTGGCGAGCAACCCCCGCAGAGGCTGGTGACTGTCAATTCACAGAAGACATAACCCGTCGATGGTCGGTTGATACTCTTCCCTCAAGGTTTGAGGAATCATGGTGGCGACCGCAACGGGTACGACCCAACAAAAAATCCACCTGTCTAGATGGAATACCACACCTTCTATTTAAAGGACTTCGCCCGCCAAATCTACTTCCCATTCTAGTCCTTCTTAACCATATCATAAATGCTTCCCATTTCCCAGAGAACTGGAAAATTGCTGTAGTAATTCCCGTTAAAAAGTCCGGGAGTTCCAATAACGCCTCCAACTATCGTCCGATATCTTTATTGAACACCATAAGCAAAATATTGGAATGTAAGATCTACCAAAACCTTCTCTCGTTTGCCAGTGATAACGCTCTCATCCCTAATTCTCAGTTTGGCCTTCGTAAGCGACATTCTACTTGCCATTATTATTATTATTTATTGGCCTGTAGGAACCCGGAAGTTCATGACCTCACCGACTCGGCTTCGCCATCCTTCCCTGTCCTGGGCACTCTCCTTCCACGCTTGACCATTCGATCCGATCTCCTCAAGGTCAAACCTAACATTGTCCTCCCATCTCCGTCGCGGCCGTCCTACCGGTCTCTTTCCCGTTGGTCTACCGTCAAGAATTCTATGCACGGTCCTATCGATTGAAAATCAACAAGGCTCCCGGAGTCGACTGCATACGCATATGCGGATGACATCGCCGTTCTGGGCGATAATCTAGAGACTGTTAGTAAAAACTGTGAAATCATCATGCAAGCGGCAGAAGAGGTGGGCCTAGAAATAAATGAAGACAAAACAAAATACATGATTACGGCCTCTCTGACACCGGGTCGAATCAGAACAGTAAGCAGACCTTACCATATCAAAGAGGGGCTCTGATATGGCGGACCATTTGAAACCCCAGAGTGATCCAATGAAATGAATGATCAATTCTACTTGCCATGCGCTACTAAAACTTACACACGATGTCACAACTGGTCTAGAAAACCAATGCCCTACCGTATGCATATCTCTCCATATCTCCAGAGCATTTGATTGTGTCTGGATCTCAGGACTTCTTTATAAGCTGCACTGCTTATTTGGTCTGAATTCCAATATCACAAAGCTCCTAGCATCTTATCTTTCTGGGAGGAAATTTATGGTCAGAATAAATTCTTCCCTCTCACAAACTCACAACATAACCACGGGAGTTCCCCAAGGCTCCATTCTCGGACCACTTTTATATCTTCTATACACATCCGATATTCCCCAACCTCCACCTAGTGTTGTAATGCTAAATTATGCTGACGATACTTTAATCTACTCTAGCAGTAGATTTGTCAAAGCGGCAAGAAACCATGTTAACAACTTCCTCCCGCTCATCTCAGCATACTTTAACAAATGGAACATTCGCCTCAACCCAACCAAAACCCAGCTAACAC
Source organism: Microdon myrmicae (assembly GCA_963931805.1). Lineage (NCBI taxonomy): Eukaryota > Metazoa > Arthropoda > Insecta > Diptera > Syrphidae > Microdon > Microdon myrmicae. Next base: position 170,897,420 of record OZ007496.1, on the reverse strand, counting down.
TGTTTAGGCGCAAAAACGCTCACTGCTCAAACAACACTAAACGTTGCCACAGCAAAATTAAACTCAAGCTTAATAACACCCTCATAAAACCTTCCAAAAATCTAAAATATTTGGGAGTAACCCTTTCCAACGACTGGTCATTCTCAACCCACATCAAAAATTCCCTTCAAAAAGCCTCAATACAGCTTAACCTCTGCAGACGAGTGTTGTGGAAACCTAAAGACCTCTCTCTCAAGGTTAAACAGCTCAATTACAAACAGATAATCAGAGCTCCTCTTACATACGCCTGCCCATTATGGTACCACAGCTCACCCTCCCAAATGGAGAAATTACGAGTGTTTGAACGAAAATGTTTCCGGTTTATCACTGGCTTACGCCGCAAAATCAACTCATATAGCTACCATTGTAACAACGACCTTTACAACACCGCAGGCATCGAACGACTGGATAGACGAATCCTAGAACTGTCCATAAATTTCATAGAAAACCTTCCTAACAATCACGACCCGATAATAACAGACCTACCATCACCCTCCTCCAATACGGGAACTCACTATAGTAATTGTCTCCAAATCAGGACTCTCTTCACCTCAGGCAGACTGGTTAACGATCTAAACGAGGTCGTGTACCACAACACCGAACTGGCACCCAATCATTTCAAATACACCAACATCCAACCATTCTCCAAGATTCTTACCTTTAACACAGAACCGAATGGCTCCCCCCTCCTTCAAGAACATACCTGACCATATCCCTTACTATCCTCAATTAAAACGAGAAATCCCACATCCACATAAATCAATATTGTAATTATTATTTTTAAGTCATATCAAATTGTCACTATCATTGCCAGGAAAAACAAAACTACCAATCTATATAATTCCCATTAAATCTTAAGCACATATTAAAAAGAATTGTTTGAAAAATGTTAATAAATAGCATGTAAACATTTATTATGGAACCAATCTATTATAAGTTAGCTGTATTACTTATTGTAACTATTAATTTTTGGTCAAATAAATGCAGTAAATTAAAAAAAAAAAAAAGATCTCCGGACCGCAGTATCTAAGAAGCCATTGTCTCTGGAGGAAGTACCCCAGGAAAGGAACAAATCATAATTTTTAACCGTAATAAAATACAAAATACAAAAGTAGATCATCATCATCATCGGCACTACAACCGGGAACCGGTCTTGGCCTTATTTAGTAAGTCCTGAGGCTTGTTAAATTTTCCACGATGATTTGTTTTTTCCGGGCAAGGTCATTAGTCTTGCGCCAGAGGCTCCCCGATGGGGAATCGAACCCCGGTCTCCCGCGTGACAGGTGACAAAAGTAAATACTCCGCGCGTTTTTTGAGTCTTTTAGAGAAAGGATTTCTTTCCAGATTTGAAGTTGCAGATCCCTTGTGGCGAGCAACCCCTGCAGAGACTGGTGACTGTCAATTCACAAAAGACATCACCCATCGACGATCGGTTGCTACTCTTCCCTCAAGATTTGAGGAAGCACGGTGGTGACCGCAACAAGTCCCCTCGGGAGCGGTCTAAGAGATCCATCATCCTTTCCAGGACCAGGAGACACGCTACCTGGGAGCGAGGCCTACTAGCACAACAGGAACACCCTTCATATAAATAAATAAGTTAGAAAGATGTAAGTGCCCAGATAACTAAGTAAATAAATTATTACCTAAATTATTAAGTAATGATTTATTTAATCACGAACTCACTCTGTGTGCAAGTCCACGGTCTCGGGGAATAGTTCCAAAAATGATCGGTGGGACCGAACAAAAGCGCGGTTTCCATTCGTATTGGAAGGAATAGCAAGCTCTTGGTATCAGTGGTTTAGAACTGTGTCTACTTTTATGGCATTCGTTTGTCTCGATTTTCTTTTTTTCCAAATCAGTGGGCGTTACTGTGCAGAAGCGCATTCCCATCCTAGTATTAAGAAAATTGACAAACTCTTGGTATCAGAACCATGTGGAGTTTCTTTCTTTCGAAATTCCATATATAATCGATTCTCCTCATCTAAAATCCCACTCTTTTGAAAAACCATGCATGCGGCAAGGAACAAACAAGGCAGGACGAATATGTTTGTTATTGAATGTGACAAATCCTAACATAACATTTACTTCACGAAGAAACACAGACTCTAAACGTCCTTTCTTTTAACTTAAATAATATTATTTTTTTAAATAATTAAATAACTTAAATAAGTAAATTTAGTTAACAGGTGATATTCTAAAACCCGATGCTAAATTAACTTTATAAGAAATTGATTTTATTAGAAGGATATCCCGATTGGCTACTACAGCTGAATGATTGCCAGTACACTTGTTTACGTATATGTACAAACAAATTATTACTACAAAACAATAAAAACTAAGTTCAACAATCTGATTAAAACACTATTCATATATAGTCGATTTATTCATCCAATTTCCGATTCTCAACACTATTCAACTAGTGCAAACATATTTTTCATAACAGTCGAATCCAGTCTCTCTGCCTTTAGATGACCCTAGCTGTCAAGGAATCACGACCAAATTAAAGGTTAATTCCGTGGATAACCTTTTCTAACGCTGCATTAAGTAAGTCGATAAGGTTAAAACGGGAAATAAAAGTACCAGCTTGTCTGTACCCTTTAGAAATGTTTACGTCACTTGCCTCACAATTGGTTGGGCTCGATTTGTAGTTAAATAATTTTCCCATGGAATTCTTCTCAAAATTTCATATCTCCTGATAAAACTTTTTAATTATCAAGTAGTCAATAAATGAAATTGACACACTCCAGGCATTAGATTCCATACTAAGTAGCCCACATTTCTCAAACAACCTTCGTAATGAGTCCCATCTACAATTGTTTGCCTCATTAGCTCATCGTAAAGGAAAAAAAAAACAAACACTTAAACTACAATTTAAAATTGCTTCCGGTCGTTTCCACCGAATCATAATTTATACCCCGATGCAATAGTTTCCTTATCAGCGCTTAACTGACAGGCCAATGAAGGCACCACTGAATTATGGAATCGTATCACGCTGTTGCAGAGACCGAAGATGCTTCCATTTAAAGACTAGCCCACATCTTCCTCGAACTTGTATCTATGCTAATTAAGAACACATCTCATTGAGCCATCAGTCACTCGGTACTGATTGCCAGCTGTTGTCGCTTGATAAACCTAGTAATCCAATTAAAAAATTTGCCAAGACCATTGGCAGACCGGGCACAGAAGACGACGTTACCGATTCGATCCAGAATATAATACGCGTGTCATGCCGAGCTATGCCACTGGCAGGAACAACAACAGCATCATCAAGCTGATAAAGGCTCTTAGCAAGTTGAGGGCATGGCATCCAAAATGAAAGGATTCACATCGAAAGGGATTCCAGTGCCAAACATGGAAGGAATTTCATTATTTGTGATGTGATTGGGAAGAGATGTCAGTCCCTGGAGTGGGCATATTTAGCAAAACCATCTGATTCCGGACCGCGCCGCTGGCTGGGCTTTAATTGCCTCCTTAAAAGGCGGACGAAAGCATTCCAAAATGGCAGCGCTGCTGCATCTACGATGTCGGCTTATACTTGCTCCGATGGACCATTTTCTTCGTAAGTACACTGGCAATGGCAGTCGTCGTCTCGACGATGCCTTCTTCGCTACTGTAAACCCTTTCTCGACGCGATGTAAAAAAATCTAATTAACAAAACTTGAAAAATAATTGAATTCTATTAATCAACTGTGCCAGCTCTGTTGAGGAAAGATACTGGTGGCTGTGGTCATTGGGAACCGGCGGCTGCCGACTGGCGACGGTGTCGGTATTGTCCGAGGTACACCTCAGCCTAGTCGATGTGACGGCCACTTATCGCAGAGGTGATGTGAATTTCATAAATATTTATAGAATCCCTGTTTTGTTGCTGCGAAGGGGGGATGGTATTTCGTCCAGAGCCAGGGAGAAATGGTTGCAATAGATTCGTTGGCTAGATTTCACGTCTTGGAGTATAGTGCACACCACATTTACGGCGAATAGAAGGATACGAGTGCTAAAGTAAAGTTCGTCGGTGTCACTAAAGTTGTTTATTAGGTGCAGATACTTTTCTCCCGCATGTTGCATATGGATGAAGTCTTATGGTTATTACGAAACAGTGTTTCCCGCCATACAGTGCCGCGCTATGGTTGCTTCTAGCAGTTCACATCGAACCGGCTATCTCAGATGTTTTATCCCATTTCAGAGAGAGAAATCGACTTTTCCGTTTTGGCTTTAAATGGAAAAGGTGATGACCGTAAGAACGCATTACTGTACCTATTGAGCGGCTCATTGAACGGCCGATTAGATATAATGATCTTTTCAACGGAGGCCTTTGCTTGCAGAGTTGCCATGTTAACTTCCTGTTTGCTTGACCGGACGAGTACGTAAACTCGAACGCTTATTTTACATTATGTAACCTAAAAGTCCTTATATGTCAAAGTGGAATGCGGGTGGAAAATATCGAATAGAATGGGGAAAGGATCATTGATCTTTTGAGCTTGAATTCAAACAAGTTTATATAAAAGTTCTATAAGTGTATTAGACTTTACAAAGTTCCTGTGATATGTATATTAACCTACAAATACATCCTTCGACGATTGCCTTACTTGCTAAAATATAATATGTATTATATTATGTATTAAAATATCTTACACACAGTTGGGATGAATTCTTCCTTTCTTGTTTTAATTTGCGCAGACATTTTTTGTATTCACAGTGCGGATGATCAAGAATGGTGCATCTGAATCCTCTAAAGATTGGAATCGCGTGGTAGACATTCAATTCAGAGCTCATAAGGTTCAACTGAACAACGACTCCTTGCGTTTATTTGTTCGTCTGAAATTGACCTATAGTGTGAACCTGTGCGCTAATTATTGGCTTCCTTAGGCAAATACTTGTACCCAACCCTATAGTTCGCTTCAGCAACTTGTATAGAAATATTTTAGAACAGGATACCTACCGCTGTTGCATAAAAAAAAAAGAAGATGGAATTGAACAAGTCACTCCTGAGACTACTACGAGTTTCACTGCTCAATTTTGTATCATCTTCAACACATGCGGAAAATGGGGAAGAAAGGAATTTGGAGATACCCTTACTTAAGAAGAGGGAGAGATTATAGAAAGGAGGTTTCGACGAGGACAAATTGTGATTCCAGTCAGATAGTTATTAAAAAAAAAAAAAAAAAAAAAAAAAAAAAAAAAAAAAAAAAAAAAAAATCAGGCATTGTTTTCCAAATTCGTGCGAATCGGCTTAAGAACAATTCTCTATGTTTATTCGTACACCTGAAAATATTTTTAAACGTGAAGTGACTGACTTGGTCGGTCTTGTGAAAATATATTCAGTTTTGGATATATTTCGTAAGTCCTTCCCCAGGACTAAACCCTTGGGATAACAAACAGAAATATTATTATACTTTTTTTTTTTAATTAATTTTTAATTGATTTTTTAAAACTTGTCCAACTAATTGAACTTTTAGTTTGAATTTTTATTTCCTTTTGAAGTTTTTTATGAGATTGGCTTGATTTCACTTTTTACACACCAGGTAAACTTTCATGGAGAAAAATAATATAGAAACTGACTATTAAAGAAAAAAACTTGAGATAAGTTTTTCCAAAAAAAATGTTGTACACAATATTTAAAAAATTAATTTTTACCAAGATCGAATGTACCGTGGTACCGCATAAAGGAGTAAAAGTCTTTTTTTACAATTTGCTTATGGTGTTACATAACCGGTAAACTGGGAGTATTTACAGCCCAGACGTTTTTATTTTTTTTTAATTAGAGTTCTCTCGGGAGAGGCGAACCTATAGCGCCGAGTGGACGACCCGAGATGCCATCAGATAACTGTTGCAGTTCTTTTTGAAAAGTTGCAGATTGTAACGCTCCGGGAACACTCGCGTGGGAAGGGAGTTCCACAGCTTCCCCGCTCTGTAACGGAACGAGTTCTGATGCAGGGATGTTCGCGCCGTCGGGAGATGAACCACAAACGGGTGGGATCGAACTTATATGGAAAGCCGGAACTTTAAATAATAATTGGCAGATTCTAAAGCACGTTAATGTGCTACAGCGCTCCACGTATCGTTATGTTAGATGGTGCCGTTTATACTGGGACTGTATTCCTTTAATAAAAAGTGTGAATTTAAAATAAATCTCACGAAAAACACTAAGTTGTAAGAAGAAAAACCTACACAATCATCATCATCATCATTGGCACTACAACCGGGAACCGCTCTCGGCCTTATTTAGCAAGTCCTGAGGCTCGTTAAATTTTCCATAATGATGTGTTAATTTTTTCCGGGCAAGGTCGTTAGTCATGCGCCAGAGGCTCCGCGATGGGGAATCGGTGTTGCATAACAGGTAAACTGGGGATATTTACACCCCAGACGGTTTTAAATCTGCCGCCAAAAGAACGATTTGATATTACAGCACGGAACCCTGATCATAACTTCACTTTTAGTTCCAGTCGCTCACGCATGCTTGAATAAGATTAAAAGTGCACGTCCGGTAATCCCAGTTTACCGGATTAAGCTAACAAAAATATGTTTAGCGGTTTAGGGCTAACCCCCCCCCCCCCCCCCCCCCCCCCCCACCACTTTATTATTCAATTGATTTGCATTCTTTTTGGCCTGAATAAGACGCCATTTTCTGATTCCTCCACATAAGATTTCCTACCTGAAATCAAAGCTTTCATGCTGGCTAGTAACAGCATAGCATGGGTAGACGACGCTGTTTCTACATAGCGAGACAGTTTCGTCTATGACCAATTCCTTTTGCACATTCCCATGCCAAAGAAGAGCCCAAACGAAATTTCCTCCTTCCTGTACTTCAGTGCACAAGCATTCGCTTGGGAGCAAAATCAATGTCAGGTGAAAAGTATGCATGAGTATACTTTTCAACCCTCTCCAATTCCCCTTCTCGGAGTGCTCTTTTGGTTCTGCACCTTTGGGGTCACCCTTCTGGTTTCGCTTTTCGTTGCAAGCGAAATGAAATCAACCCCTAAATCGCCATGTTCTCCGTTGGAATTTTCCCATTCTCCTTTGGTTGATTGACTCTTGAGTGAATTCGCAAGAGTTTATTCGCCTTAATGGACGGGGAAATGGGAAAATAAGGATGAGTCTACGATCGGAAATGGGCGATCATGGAGAGAGTTTGTTGGGTAGGACTGTGCCAGGAGTCAGTGGTACTCAGTAATCGAGAGCAGATGGACAAAGTGGCTATACACTTGGTGTGTCATCTCTGTAAAATAGAAATATAAAGTGTTTTAAAATAGAAAATTAAAGAGTCGCAACGCACTCTTAAAGAATTAACATAAAAACTTAGTGTTTTGTATAAAAGTTTAAAGGCTCGAAATGATAACTTAAAGATTTAAAATAAAAGCTTAAAGTGCTTTGTATAAACATTTAAAGACTCGAAATGAAAACTTAAAGATATAAAAGAGAAATATAAAGTGTTTGGAAATATCAAATTAAAGACTCGAAATAAAACTTAAAGATTTGAACTGAAGATATAAAGTGTTTAAATTAAATACAAAGAAACTTTGATTTGGTGGTCCACAGTCCTACGAGGGATTCCAACAATCGTAGAGGAAACAACAGCAGCCACATGAGTACACACGACATTAACATAGACATACATTTTATATATAGTGAAAAAAAAAACGGTTACAATGGACTACTGCATAATCTTTTAATTTGATCTGTTTAGTACTAAAGGTTGTAATGCACGTGTGGAGATAGAATTTGGTGTGCCAGACAGGGGCACAGATTCACTTTAGTCCCCGACAAATGTTCCGCCAAACACACTTCGCCGAATTCACAGGAAGAAAAGATATGAAAGGCGCTTCGTTTAGTTGTAATTTAGTTTTTATTGTTCTCAATTATTATTTTTTTTGTTGATTGTTTACAATTGATTAGAATTTACACTTTCAAAATGGTACACGTAAGTTGACACATTTATTTGTACTTGGCGCACGACAAACGATGCCCAATTTCACACTTTGAATTTGTTCCTTTTATCATAGATTGATTTCATATGCACCAATAAATTAATAAAATTTAACTGTTATCTTGAAGATAATTATCACCGACTTTTCGTGGCAAATGTAAAATTCTACGCATAAGATGTAATTTAAAATTGGTCCAATTCCTGACAGACTAAAACGGTGTGTCTGTACGATCTTGTAGTTGATTAGCGACTGTAGTTGAGATGTGACTTATGACACGGCGCGGCGTGACCATCACCGATAGATATTGGATAGCGACTGATCCCAATTGGGGATGAAATTTGGATTTTGATTTGCACACCGGACAACCAATCGAAATCGTCTTTACGATTTTGCTCCCTCATGTTCCCCGCCGTCCAGGTGTGGTGAACACTTCGGTTAATTGGATAGTCGACGAAAAAGGGAGAATGAGAGAACAGAAACACAATGTGCAATGATCTCGGGATGGGTTTGGTTGTGTGTGCATGAATCAATACAGCTCTGAGGATAACCCATTGACCTAATTCGGTGAATATGGTGATCTCAGAGTGCATTGAACTATAGGAAGACATAATTGTGGCGGAGAGGAAAATGTAGCTGGTGCTATTCACCTGCGAAAAGAGATCATTGATCCCCAGCGAATGACGTGTCTGGGGAAAGTGAATACGACACCGAATTGGCTAGGGAAATCTGATCATGGGAACTAAATTAAATACTTTGATAATTTCCCAAACGGTTGGATGATTATGCAACCGCGTCGTTTGATCAGACTATGCCGTTGCTAACCGACATGAAGCGATTTCCGGTGGAAATCTCATGGGTTAGCGAAATGGAGTTGCCGTATGGCGAAAATATAGCTAAACTCAATTATGCATTATCTGCATAGGATAATGAGTTTAGCTATGCGTCCTTATGGGAAACATGTTTTACATGTCTTTTAGATTGTAAGGGAAATAAGGGTAGAAATGACGCGCTGAAAGCGGTCGAAATAAGGTATGAAATTGTGGGTTGGTTCTTCATGTGGTATAGAGAACCCCCACACACATCCCTTATGCAGCAGATTCCCTATTTTAATCGTTAACATGGCTTTTGTTTTCAATTTTTAGATTAGTGGTATTTTAAAGAACTGTGGGAAACGTTCTGTGGGGTTTATAAGTTTGTGGTGCTGATCATGGGCACAGATTCACTTAATCCCCAACGTATAATTTCGACGATCTCCAAAAGCAAATGAAAACGCACTGAATTAATTTTAAAGTTTCTTTAATCGATCTTTTGATTTTTATATTTTCACAGCAATGTGTTGATACAGAGATAAAAGTTTCATAGATTCTTTTAATAACACAAAGTTACTTTCAACATTCGAGAGTTCGTTAAAACAGATAATTTTAACATTTATGATTTTGTTCCTATCCAGTACAATGTTGTAGGATAAACGGAAAAACTTGCCACCAACAGTCAATAGGCAGGGTGAAACGTTGAGATCTACCTAAAGTTGTACTTTTATATACAAACTATACACTTAATTATAACACATTTACAAACACCCTTGATTAGTTACGTAAGTGGAATTGACTAAAATTAACAAGATGTTTAAACAACAAACTATTGGATTGTAAATAGCACTCGTCGCGGAAGACGAAATGAACTGAGCAAGGTGACTCCCCAAAAGTAGTTGCGCCTACTTCAAGTGATAAAATCGGACTCCTCGTCACATCGACATTAGACTCTCTGCAAGCTGCGCTATGCTGACCCAACCTAAGGAATCAGGTGGGTTTCCACTCATGTCATCGTAGGGGAAAACAATCTTTCCTTCCCCCCAACGACCAATGAGAAACCGATTCGCATCGCGTTGGAAAGGATCCCATAGACATCGTCCCGATAGGTTAAATGTCTTTACCTAGGAAAGAAAGAAACGAAACATGCGTTGGGTGAAAGAAGCGAACACAAGCATGCAGCTGGTCAAATGTGATGACCGATGTACGGAGGCTGGCTGCCCTGCCACCATCAACGATCCGGGATAGGTTTTTCTGTTGATGTTATGTCAACAGAACTTCGCTTACGATGGCAAAGGCTAGAATGCATGGGTGCATGTTTGTTTTAGGAAAAACGTATCGTGGGACACGATCATTGGTATGATTGTTTGAATAACAATCATGATCGTGTCCGATCGAATGGGTGCTTATCGCTTATACCAGCGGTAAGGGCTAGCGTGGAGATTTTTAGTTTAGGAAAACGATACGTGGGACATGATCATTGGTATGATTGTTTGAATAACCGATCGGTGCATGACAGATGTGTGAGGGTTGTAGTATAATGCCAACGTATGGCACGGCTTCACTTTGAATCCCCCGACACTTGTTACTCCGAACGCACGTTGCCGAAAGAGCAGAAATAAAAGACACTGTTTAATTTTGTTGTTTTTTTATTCATTCTATCAGCACTCTACAATATTGATCACAATTGCTGGTGATAATTAATAACTTCTTCTTACTTTAGTAACTTTTTGGAAATGAACAACGACGAGCGGCGACGCGACTGACTCTTACAAAGATTCAAAATGAACTCATTTAGGGTGGAAATCGTGATTTCTGCTTTTTACACATTGATCTGCCAATGGTAATCATGCTCTCTTGTGTGTTCCCCAACTCACCACACTCACTCAGGTCGAAACGTACTTGTGTATTCGTTCGACGTCGATGGGCGTAGCCAGAATGGATAAATCAAAAGGGAAAGCACAATAACCCAGGGTTGATCTGGCTAGGTGTGTGTGCGTCAGTGCCGTGTATACGGCTGGTCTACTGACCTAGTGATAATCTCTTAGGTCAACGCACTATAGCAAGACAGAAATACGAGAGAGAGGAAAACCTAGCTAAGGTTATTCACCAGCAAAAAGAGATCATTGATCCCAAGCGAATGGGTGATCTGGGAAAAGTCAATAGGACGCCGCGTCGGCTGGGGATATAATACCATTCTGTGGAATGTTCGATAAATACCCAAGCCTATGGACTATGACGCAACCGCGTCGCTTGGTTTGACTTGGTTGTTGCTAACCAATACGAATGGAATTTCTGGTGGAAATCCCATGGTTAGCGCAATAGTGTTGCCGTATGTCATTGATTGTAGCTAAACTCAATTATGCATTATCTGCATAGAATAATGAGTTTAGCTATGCGTCCCTTTGACCTGTTCTACAGGTAAATAACTTATCAAGGAAAAGGGTACGTATTGTGGTTGGAATTGTGGGCTGTTTCTCCTATAGGATAGAGAAACCCCTACAGATGAACTGAGATGGTTTAGTTGGTGCCATTTGTTTGATGCCATGTCAAGATGGTAATCTTGCCGTGGGCTTATGTTTCAGGTATGACTGATCGAAGGAGAGCTTTGAGCAGCTTGTGGCATCTCTAACAGATACACACAATTCACAAGCAAAATAGTGAAGAACATGGAACGAAAATCAAATAAGAAAATACAGCAGAGCCGTATACCATAGCGATAACATAACAATTCACAGCAGTGGAGTATAGTCGAGTTTAAAAATCAAATTCTAAAATCGGCCAGTAGCCTGATGGGTAACGCTTAGGGCCAATTTTTGGTGATTCAAACTGTTATAGCGTCAGTTCGGATCACACGTTCTTCTTCACTATTATTTCAAACGCTATAAGCTCATATTCGGGTAAGCGGTTTAAAGATCGGCAATGGTATTTGCAGGTCTTCGGGCGCCTTAAAGAACCCCCAAAGTTCCATAACACTATACAAGTAAATTAAAAGCCTAGTACTTCCATAAATGGTATAAACTTTTAATTTATTGAGATTACGAAATAAAATGAGAAAAATGTCTTCAACTTTAACTTTCGTTTTTGTTTTGAATTTTACAAGTTGACGACAAGTGACCGGAATTGAATTGACCGGATTTGAATTGACTCGACGAGAATTTTCTCCTGTCAAAAAAACATTGACAGTGAAATTTATGAAAGGTACCGGGCGTCAGGGGTTACAACTAGCACCTATGTAAAGTGCTTTTACAGTAGCCGAATCATTGCTTACCGTTGTGAAAATAAATTTGTATCGCCGCCACGGTATTAATAGTTTTATTTACTTAATTTTTTTTTTTTGCATAGCCCTTGTTATTGACGTGGTCTCTTTTTTTATTGGTTACTGCCTTACAAAAACATATGTATCATCATCATCTTCATCGGCACTACAACCGGGAGCCGGTCTTGGCCTTATTTAGCAAATCCTGAGGCTTGTTAAATTTTCCATAATGATTTATTTTTTCTGGGCAAGGTCATTAGTCTTGCGCCAGAGGCTCCCCGACGGGGAATCGAACCCCGGTCTCCCGCGTGCCAGGCGGGTATACTAACCACTATACTATCGAGGAGCCTCAACATAAGTATAATATATCCCTATATAGAATGGAGAAGCTCCTCGATAGTATAGTGGTTAGTATACCTGTAGCGATTCTAACAGATACACACAATTCACAAGCCAAAAATAGTGAAGAACACGAACGAAAAAAATTGAATAAGAAAAATACATCAGAACCGTATACCAAGCGATAAAATAAAAATAATTCACACCAGTGGATATATAGTCGAGTTTGGAAATCAAATTCTAAACACGGTTAGTAGCCTGGTGTGTAACGCTTAGGTCAAATTTTTTTCGTGATTCGAGCTGTCATAGCGTCAGTTCGAATCACACGATCTTCTTCACTATTATTTAAAACGCTATATACCCGCCTGTCACGCGGGAGACCGGGGTTCGATTCCCCGTCGGGGAGCTTCTGGCGCAAGACTAATGACCTTGCCCAGAAAAAATAAATCATTATGGAAAATTTAACAAGCCTCAGGATTTGCTAAATAAGGCCAAGACCGGCTCCCGGTTGTAGTGCCGATGATGATGATGATAGAATGGAGAAAAAATCATTCTAATGATGGTATTCAAAGAATTGCTACTGAGTTCTAATGTTCGTGTGGCGTGTAGCCTGTACTGCTATGAGGTGTGGTGTTGTATACGAGCATTGCATATGGTGTCCCAAGTGAGGGATCTTGATTGACGTAGTGGCGGAGATATTCCGTCAAGGTCCTATGACTTCATTCTAATGCTCCGTTTGTTTGTGGGTGGTAGGGGGCTGTATTATTTTGTTTTTCATTTTAAGTAGGGAGCCGATGTCCTTATGTCTTTACTGTCCATGCGTATTTGATGGAATCCATTTACTAGGTCAAGGTATTGACGCACGGCTAATAACCTTGCCCGGAAAAACAAATTATTCTGGAAAATTTAACAAGCCTCGGACTAAAACCGGATCCTGTTGTAGTGTCGAGATGATGATTTGCTAGGTCTAAGGTGCTGAAATATTTAGCTTTATCCAGCTGGTCCAAGATATCAGTGATATTAGGTAATGAGTATGTATTTCCGACTGTCAGTTTGTTGAGTGCTCTAAAATCAACGACCACTCTCCACCGTTTAGTCCCATCAGGTCCTGTCTATTTGGGTACTTATAAGAGAGGGGAATTCCAGGGACTGAAGCTTGTTTGTACCACTCCATCCTGAAGCATTTCATTCACATTTTTGTGAATTTCCTGCTTGAAGCTATCTGGGAGGCGATACGGTTTTATATAGAGGGGTGGCTTACCTTCCTCCGTCATAATTTGATGCTCTACGGCGTCAGTATGTGTAAAATAGATTTAGGATTATAATTGTAAAGGAAGTGCTGTCATAGGTTCTCCCTTAAGGGAAATTTCCACTATTTGTTGGAATCGTGGGTATAACTTTATCGAGTCAACCGTGGCGTTTTGGTTTGTATTAGGAGCTGTCATGGAGGATTTTGGGGTTTCAGCTTTTTATTTTCTTGAGCTTTGTCCTCCCTCGAGTTCCTTAATGATATCCTTGGACTTTATTTAAAGGCCGGGATGTCAAGGTAGTTGGTTCTGTGGGGGTGAAGAAAGTATTTATGCCGATACACGGGTACTTGATTCACTTCCTTCCCACTTATTCTTCACTGAGGAGAAATGTTCACCAGAAAGAAAATTGAATTAATGAAAACGCACTGGGCGTTTTTTTTATTGTTAATGTTTTTTTATTTGGTTTTACTTAAACATTTTTATAAATTAAATTCACAATCACACTCTTGATATCACTGCCAAACTTTTAACACAATAGGTAACGTGTTTTACAAAACCACAAGTATTTTTAATTACACCGGAATATCCTTTTAATAAGATTTGGTGGAGATATCAGTCTATTTTTGTTACAGGAAAACTTATTTTTGTAATGCACAATTTAATAGATAACTTTAGTAGTCAATAATTTACTTTATGGCGAAAATACCCAACACAACTAATTCTCGGCAGCAAGTCGACTCGGGAACATGCGCGCACTATAGTGTTTGAATTACGACTGACTCGAATTAGGGATGAAAATTGGGATTTGGGATTTGCACGGCTATTAGCCAACCATCGTCGTGCTCTCTCATGCACTCATTAAACCTCCCAGCCAATCGAGGTGAATATAAACATTTGTGTATTCAATCGACCGTAGCTTGGCATAGCAAGAATGGAGAAATCAAAAGGAGAGCACAATAACCCAGGGTTGATCTGGCTATTACGTGCGTGTATCAATGCAGCTTCTGAGTATGACCCACTGACCTAGTACGGTGACTGTGGTGATTTCAGAGTACATTGAACTATGGGAAGATAAAAACGGAAAGGAGAGGAAAATGGGTTTGTGCTAATCATCTGTAAAAAGAGATCATTGGTCCCCAGCGAATAGAGTGTCTGGGGTAAGTCAAAGTGACGCTACATCGGCTAGGGAATTCCGACCAAATTAGATAATTCGTTAATTTCCCCAGCGGTGGCTCGATGGTGCAACCGCGTCGCTTGGTCAGACTTTGCCGTTGCTAACCGACATGAATTGCAATTTCCGGTGGAAATCTCATGGGTTAGGGTAATGGAGTTGCCGTATGGCAAAAGGAAGCTGAAGTACCGTTGTGTTTGTCATATCAACAGATCCGGCCCGTAGACAAACGGATTCGGATGTTGACTTCGGAAGGGGTTTCCTCAGTTTTCATTAATGCCGGGATTTTCCGTGGAAGACACCTCGTAAGGTGTGGCATTATCGATTATTTTCTTGACCTCACGTTCAGTTCCTAAAGGGGTTTGAATTTGCCCATGGTTCTCTTCTTTATAGGGAATTGCAGATATCCTTTTTCAAAGTCAATGCGACACTGGAGTTTCGTAAGGAAGTCGTTCTGCAATATATCATCCTGTTGAAAATTTTCGTCGTCATTTATTATGAAAAGGTTGTGTTTGTCAGTTACGAATTCGAATTTCCCCAATACCTTGCCACACGTGCTGGCTGTGTTTCGGGCAATAGTGGATATTATTATTGGGTCGGGATTGTCTGATAGTTGTACAACGTACGAGTTATTTGATTTTACCAGACAAGATGTGTGCGCCTGTGGGGATAAGGAAAGTAGAAGATTTCTTATCAGATGGATTATATTTTACTCGTATTACTGGCTCTTTGAATTCAATACATCCCGACGAGCATGTGCGGAATGGAAGCGTCACTCGACGACAATGCTTTTATTTTGGGATTTATCTTTGAAAACACCAGGCAATATCGGCTTTTAGAGGCATTGAATTCTATTTAGATAATTTCCATTGGCACATATTTTTGTCTTGAAAATATAAAGAATGTAGCATACCTCTCTGTTTGATTATCGCGTTCGAAGGGGTTGGTCGAGCATGTTTTTTTTTTTTTTTTTTTTTTTTTATTAGACTTCTCTCGGGAGAGGCGAACCTATAGCGCTGAGTGGGCGCCCCGAGATGCCACCAAATAACTGTTGCAGTTCTTTTTGAACAGTTGAAGGTTGTAACGGTCTGGGAACTCTCGCATGGGAAGGGAGTTCCACAGTTTCCCCGCTGTTGTAGTGAATACGAGAAACTCAAAGTTTCCCAACTGGTTACACACGTAATCATATTGAAGAAATATGAATCATCAGAGCTTTATACCAGAGGATTAGCGTAGCATTCTAGAGCTTAAGTAACGTGTTGAAATATTCTTGTCTATACGCGGCCGTAATGTAATGCATTTGGGTCTTCGGTTTTAATACTTTCAAAGCGTGTGTTCGAATCACGTTCTTCACTACCATCGCAAAACGCTATACTATCATCAACGAACGAGTGAATTAGATTGTGAATAACGAATAACAGATCGTTTATAAAAATTAAGAGTATAATGTCATTCTATTTGACACAAATCAGATTGAACTAGGACGGCAATTTATGATCCACTCAGAGTATCTCTTTGGGGGTGAAGAAGTATATATGCCAACGTATGGCACTAGTTCACTACCACCCCACTAAAGAGTTCGTCGTCCGAAATTCGAGCACCAATGGGGAAATGAAAACACTTGTTTTGTTCGTTGAGGTTTCTTTTAATATGTTCTTTTATTCGTCGGTGTTTTTGTTCCATTGGGGCGATGTACAACTCGGTGGACAAAAGGGAAATACAATTACTTACATAAAGGAAAGTTAACAATGAGTTGTGAAACTAAGAAAAAGGTTCACACGTGTTCTGGTGCCCATCCACTTTACTACTGGACGTCAAAGTTCTCTTTTGGGATCTGGCAGACACTCCGTTGCACTTCACACGATCATTTGATTGTTCTCCTTTGCCGCTGCTCCTGTTCCAAGCGCCGAGCGAGGCACTTAACCTATCCCTTCGGCTACGTGTCTGCTACGCAATGGCCGCGCGATATGAGACGGGGTTTGTTCGGTCTAACGGTATGAATACCTTGTTTTCGCGTTTTCTTTTGGGGGTCGGTTGTTTCTTTTTAGTTACGGCGGGGATTTAAAACTGTCCCTTCCCGTCTTGCAGCGATTTGCGGATTAATAACTAACGCGGACTCTCCATCGACTCGACTTGGGCAAGAAAGATAACACGCGACTGTGCGCACTCCGCGGTGGTTGGACAACGACTGACTGTGTGACTCCTGCGGTTGTGCGCTGTTTGGCGGATGATTAGCGATTGGATATGTCCGGCCCCGGTGGCGGTTGAATCTCGACTTTTTGGGTAATAAAAGGGGGATGCGCACTCGATGGCGGCTGGATCTCGACTGACTGATGAAATGAAAAGTTCATCGCGTCGTGGAAGCTGAGTCATAGCAGAAATAGACTTGCTGCCACTTCCGAGGAATTTCGAGAAGAGTTGCTATGCTCGCATAAGAATTCAGTTCCAGCGAATCCTCGCCAACAAGCTGAGTTGGATTCGTTGGTTGTGTATACCGGGAAATTGAAATTGCTTGGGTGCAAGCAAGGAATATCGTTTAGATAAGATATTAACCGAAGTAATTTCGGGAAAATGTATGCGGCTTGGTATAGTTGGTGGCAATGGTTAATGTTCCGTTGTGGAATTGAATATGCGTTTGTTACAGCATATGAATTTCGGGGAAATTAGGATTGCTTGGTCGCAAAGAGGGAATATGAATTAATAAAGAATTCACCGAAGCAATTTGGGAAAATGATTGAATATATTCTGTTGAATTGTATTCTGTTGGGAGTTTTGGGATGTGTTTTATTGCAAGGTTTGGGATGTATGCTATTGCGGATTTTGCATGGGGAGTTGGGTTGAGGTGACGCGCTGTTTGTGGTCACGGTTGGCTGGGATTGTGGGTTGGTTCTCCATGTGGTGTAGAGAACCCCCACATATCGTCAACCTCAAACTCAAAGGGTAAGTATTCGGGGATGGTAGGCATTGCGTGTAACAGTTTCACCTGTCTCTAACAGCTCATAGTAGACCGCACCCTTTTGGTTCCACTAAAAATAAATTATCATATTTTTGCGGCTTTATCTCAGTTTTATGGTTTCAGTTGATTTACATTCGCCTTTACCCGACGCTTAGGTTTTTAAAAATGAGTTCACCTTTCATTCGCAGTAACAATAGAATGCAAAAATGATTCATGTGTTCCATCTGTCGACCTTTTAAATTGTCCCCATCTCTACTACGTGGTGAGAAACAGCTTGTTGACTACGGTCTAACTATACTGTAAATTGTTTTTTTTTTCTCATATACAAGCATCATCCCTTGCATATTTTAGGGACTTATTGATTGACCCTTATATAAACAAACTAATAGATTTTTGCAGAAGCTTTTATTGTTATGGAATGTATAAATAAATCAATAAACATTAGATTAAGTCGTCTGAATCTTGTTTCGAAGATAAGACTATTTCGAGATATAAATTCCAAGTCTTATAATTTGGCAGGAACAAATACTCTCCTAATCTCCACATTCGTACGTTGTCCATCGAATTTGTATACGTACAAGAATTTCTACACCAGTGGGGCAAAATAACTTAAGTACTACATTTAACCTTCTCAGCGCTCGTACCTGCATCCCATTATCCCATTAGGTATCGTTTTTCAATTCTTTGTGAATCAAACTAGGACTCCAACGGAATTATGAACATCAATCAAACATCTTGACACCCTCATGGTGAATTTTTGATTTCAAATCGACTCTTTTGTATGTCTATTTCCTTACATCCAAGTTTCACAGTCATCACGAAAGAGCTTTTGCGATAAAATCAATAATCAGTCAATACTTTGACATGTCATAGAGCATGTTCCAGTGAAGTAAGAGTTCGAAATCTGTCTACCTATTGAAATGTAGGTTAATGCTAGTAAGGCTTTGATTGACTACTTTTCAATATGTATTGACTCGATAAGAGAATTCACAGGCAGATTACGTGGTAGCACCCTTAGCAATCATTTTTGATCCCTTATACCATCTTCCATATTCTCAGCCCACTCAGGACAAATTGAAATCTGCTGAATATTATCTACGCAGAGCTCACGTCTGCACCGAAGATGAATTTACCAATCTCAAGGACTTACTGTCGTCATCATCCTATTATACTATCTAAGCCGGGCCATTCATTCAACAAATCCTTGTCCCTATTGAATGAGTGCTACTACCAAGGGGTGGTGTACACGTGAATGGCTTGCTCATCTTCTCTTTAGCATGAGGACATCCTTTCTTCGACCACTTTAATAATCCATTTATATTCCCTGTAAGTTTAAAAAAAGAAAAGACAACAAAATATAATGAAACAAAACTAAAAAAAAAAAGGGAGAAAGAGATTCAAGGAAATGAAAGAAGCATCGACAAATTCCAATCTAAAGTGCAAACAAACCGTTGGTTCTCGGCGCTCCCCGGTGTCTTGTAATCAGATGCTGTAAATTGCAGTGTGCTCCCGGTTGGGAGACAAAAATCTCATTACCTCCGATCGCCGGTTAAGCCAAGTCACCCTGTCGTGCATCCTTGCGATGGATCCATTAGCATGCCGCGGACGCTATGGCTAAGCTAATTTCATTCTCTACGCGGTCATAAACGGAGCTCCATGTTAATCAATAATATCTTTTGTGTCCCAGCGAAAAGTGGGCAGCCGCTGGGGTATGCCTCATAACTTGGCCCCTATCTCGGTGTGCACATTCGCAATTTTCCAAATGGACATCGACAATGATGTCGAAAATGACGACAACTACTTCGGCCAGAAATAATGCGACTACAATGGCTTGAATGGTAATAGCGTGAGCCAGCGCTGGGGATATAAGGATTTGAAAATGAGAAGATAGACGAGGTGGACGTGCGCGACCATTGCACTGACACCACGAATGGGTTCTTGATGACGCCTGCTGGTGATACCCACGAGATGACATCGTAAAATACGCGAACGGATGCCAAAACACGCGCCATCATTCGTAGTCTAGTACTCGTGGCGCGGTGTGAAATGTTTTCGCACATCCTCGGTGTACACTTGAGACTTTGATTATATTTATAGGTTTTACGAGGACCCGACTAGGAAGGGTACCGCGGGAGGGAAAGGAGTTTGGGGGCGATATTAATTTTCTCTGAAGTGTACATATGCGTAGAGGCTGATGATTGCACCTCAATGGAGATGGCTGTAAGCTGAGTGAAATGTTCGGTCAAGAGCTGGATAATGGTGCAAGTGAAGTGTTGGGCCCTATGAAATATGTTGTGTAAACGAGTCTTAGAGGAAATTGCCACTATCGTCCCCTGAGGGATTGATTCGAAGTGTTTACGATGTCGATTTGGTGAATATATCGCATGGCTAATCAGGAAAGCAATTTTCTTCCTCAAGTTATGGAACTGAGCTGTTGTGAAGATTGTCTTGTTAACGATTCCCACGCATCGTTAGATGAAAGTGCTGAGTGGTTGTTAAAATATAACCGTTTGCAGCAATTGATTTGAACATACCGGATTTCGGTGAATTCGAAACTAACGAAGTTATTGTAATCCGTTTTTGTTTTCAAATGATCATCCTGTGCAGTAGTTAATTATACCATGGACCCCATGTCAAAATTCAAGGGCAGCCAACGAAGACGCAAATGCGTTGCATCTTAAGACTAGAACTACTAAGGGGGTCAAAATGACATGTTTGGTGTTTTTCATAATTATTATTCATTTCTTCTGAGTAGTGACTACCGAGTTTATGAATAATAATTTGCTATAGGCTCGCCATCTGGCGTAAGACTAATAAACCTTGCCCGGAAAAACAAATTATTATGGACAGTTTAACAAGCCTCATACTTGTTAAATAAGGCCAAGACCAGATCCCGGTTGTAGTGCCGATAATGATGATGATTCATTTCTACTACACTTTGTTTCCTAAAATTTTATATTAAATTTCTGAAATATACAAACAAATTATTCTCTAAAGCAGTTTTTTTGATCTTTATAATGTAAGATTTTATATAGAGTACCTCCATACAGCGGAGTGAGGTATTTTGACCCCCTACGGAACGTTCCAAAACCATTAACTTTGCAAATTTCAAATACACTTATATAAAACATTTTTTTTAAACATTCTGCTTTTATTTTGCTTGTACACGCGTGTTAGCATATGACTACTATATATATGCTTCCTTTTTCCATGGTGTTGCATTACGGAAACTGTCACATTTAGTCTGAAAGAAGCACTTACAGATGTTACACACCAGAATATATATAGAGCCAAGCCCCATTATGATTAGGTTCACATAATGTCAATTTCCTTTAGAATGATTAATTTTAAATTACTCAATCCACTAAATAAAAATCTTGTGACAACATTGCTCCCATAAAACCATAGCATCCATACGTACGAGGGTGGCCTGAAAAGTTTTCGACCTAACAAAGATGCAAGACATTTTTTCTTAAAATTTATTTTTATTTTCCTACATAGTCTCCTTGTAGCTCTACACACTTCTCCCAGCGATGCTCCCATCTCTCTAACCCGTCCAAATAGTACTCTGCGTTTTTCTCTGCCAAATAACTGTCCACGAAAGTGACTGCCTCCTCATCTGAAGAAAATCTCTGTCCTCCGAGCGCAATTTTTAGTTTAGGGAACAAAAAGAAGTCGCTTGGGACTACCTCTGGTGAGTAACGCGGATGGTCAAACAGTTCAAACCGTAATTCGTCGATTTTCGCCATGACAACTGCTGAGGTATAAGACGGTTGTCTTGGTGAAACAGGTTTTTCGTTTTCTGCAAATGTGGCCACTTTTTCCGCAATTTCTGCCTTCAGTTGTTCACGTAATGACGCGGAGTATGCTCCTGTAATAGTTTTTCCATTTTTAAAGATAATCGATTAAGATAACTCCATGACTATCCCAAAAACGCCATCACTTACCCACCCGAAAAAACAGTTTTTGCTTTTTTTGGAGCCAATCCCCCTTTGCAGTCCATTTTTTTTCACTGTATTTTTGGTTCGGGCGTGTAATGGTGTATCCAAGTTTCATCGCCAGTAATTAATCGGCGCCGGAACTCGGATTTATTGCGCCTAAACTGCGCCAGCAGAGCGTTGGAAATGTTCATTCGAACACGTTCTTGGTCTAACGTGAGCAAACGCGGAACCCAACGAGCGGACAGCTTTCTCATGCCTAAGTCTTGATTTAATGTGTGACAAACACGTTCTTTCGACATTTTCATAGCCGCTGCTATCTCTCTCAGTTTAATTCGGCGGTCGTCTAACACCATTTGGTGAACTTTAGTGATGTTATCGTCAGTTGTATCAAACCAAAGACAAATATGTGGTTCGATTCCGGGTTCAGAGAAGCCATTAAGGCCAAAGGGCTGAGCTTCCGGTTGTATAAATCAAACAATACTGAGGAAAACCGGAAACGATTTAAGAGAGCTAGAAATGACTGCAATGTGTATATTCAACTCGCCAAGTTCTTGCATGACCAGAGAGTAAGACAAAAAAATACTACACTCTCCCACAGGTAGTAGAAACTTCTGGGTATTCGTGAAAAACATTCAAAACTCAGTCTCTTGATCCATGCCATCGCTTATAGTCGGAGACAAAGCAGTCACAAGTGCAATATAGAGGGCGAATCTACTTGCTGCACATTTTGCAGCCAACTCAACGCTGCCTGATACCACATCAGTTCCACCTCAACTCGAGAATAAGCAGCACACCATGAGCCAGATTCGCTTCCGAAAGCATACTGTTTCCCCCTCACTCAAAGAGCTAAATGCACACAAATCCGCTGGTCCGGATGGCATTCCCCTAATCCTTTTGTAGAGATGTTCCTTTTTACTCGCTAAAATCCAAAAGCCCAAATAGATGGAAGTCAGCGAACATTCAGCGAATTCCCAAAAAGGGTGCCAAATCATCCCTTTCTTCTTATCCACCCATATCACTAACTTCTATTCTCTCCAAAGTAATGGAATCACCTATCAGCCGTCAACTATCGAAATATCTGGAATCAAATGACCTCCTCAATGACAGGAGATCTGATGGCGTACCTTACCGAAAAGTGGAGCCAATGCATCCACTACCTCGGTGAAAGCAAGGTATTCGCATTGGAAATTGCAAAAGCCTTCGACAGAGTTTGGCATCCAACCCTTTTGTCAAAATTGCATTCATATGGAGTGGACAATTCCCTGATCCAATGGATAAGAGACTATCCTTCTGACCGTTCAATCCAACTGGATTTTGATGGTGTCAAATCTGTCTCCCATCAAATTAATGCAGGTACTCTCTTCCTCATCTTTATAAACGATCTCTTGTCAATTACTCACAACCCAATTCACTCGTTTGCCGATGATAGCGCGATGAGTTTCTCATACTCACACGAACACTCCCGTTCAAACTCTTCAAACGTCACTACCAACCAGCAACTTATGCTTGATAAAATTGAATTGAATTAATTGGAATGACCACATATTTGAAACTGCGAAAAGTGCGATCAAATGTATGCGGTTCCTCAAGAGATGCAAAAGATAGTTCACTCCGTCCAACCTGGCCACTATTTACAAGACGTATATTCGTCCAAAAATGGCGTCCAACTCCCATATTTGGTCAGGCACATCCAAAACTGCACTACACGTGCTCGAAAGGATGCAAAAGCGAAGAGTGAAACTTATTGGAGACTCAGCCGTAAGTCGATCACTTCCGTCGTTAGAACACAGGCGCAACGTATCATGCCTATCTCTTTTCTATAGGTATTATCACGGTAGTTGCTCAACTGAACTTGCTGAATGTGTTCCGCCCATTCAGGCATTTTCCCGCGATACCCGTCAATCTGTGAATGCGCATCAATTCACATTGAAAGTGGACGCACAAATAAACATAGAGAGTCGTTCTTTCGCCGAACCACACGAATGTGGAATTTTCTGCCTGATCATGTGTTTCCCGGCCGTTGCGATCTCCAGACATTCAAGACCAATATACATCGACACCTCCTTTCCTTATCCACTTCCTCTGCATCCGCTCGCACTGGGCTCTGACATTTAAGGTTACTTCAAAATCCCCTTTTGTGCGCGCGTTAGTGAAAAAAAAAAATATATATATCTATATATATATATATATGTGCTCCTCGATAGTATAGTCGTTAGTATACCCGCCTGTCACACTGGAAGACCGGGGTTCGATTCCCCGTCGGGGAGCCCCTGGCGCAAGACTAATGACCTTGACGGAAAAAACAAATCATTATGGAAAATTTAACAAGCCTCAGGACTTGCTAAATAAGGCCAAGACCGGTTCCCGGTTGTAGTGCCGATGATGATAATGTCGATAGGCGGCTGGCCATAGTACTTTTTGGCTATTCCAGTGGACGCTCATGAACACGCAACCGTAGTGAATATTACGGCTCCAAAAGAAAACTGAAAAAAAAAAAAATTGTCGCGGCCATATATCACAACAATTAAAATCGTAATTCATAAGTTAAATATCGAGAAAATACAACATTGTGTTTCCGTGCCCGTGGTTTGATGCGTTGATGCTTTGTTTCTAAATTTTCTAAGGGTAGGTTGAAATTAATTTCTCCCTTACCATTGCTAAATGCTATACCTCTATCGTTTGTTATACGCTTTCTCCGGGTGATAAATTACTTTATACATGAAGTCCGCCTAGGATAAATGATTGTTTTGTTTTAGATAACGTGACTTACTGAAGACGTGATTCCTTACAGTAAATATGGACGTCGTTACAATTACACTGTGGGTATAATAGGTTTTCAGTGAGACCTGTCGGTGGCACATTACTAAGGAGAGCGACGCGACTGTATATATAGTAGAGGATGCGGTTAAGACTAATAGATAGTAAAATCTTTGCAGTTGTCCAATTAATCCGAAATAAATGGCGAAAGCATGAAAGCGATCAAAACCGATGTTGTATGTAGAAACAAACCAGAAAAGTGGGTGTAGCACAACTTGCAATCTTTATTTATTCACTAGAATCAAGAATTTGGTTTATACGTTTTAGGGTTTGAATAAAGATTATTAAAAATGAAATAAAAATGAGATATTTGAAAAAATGACTTTAGATCAAAGCCCGGGCGAGCTTCATCCGCGGCTCGCTTCGTTAACGATGGTCACATTTAGTAGACTGGGAAATAGCGACCAGGCTCATCACTGCGACCAGGGTCATCATAGCGTCTTGGTCAAATGTCTTCAAAAGTCTCGTTCCTACCGCATTTTAGATAATGTCGATTCGAACTTTATAACATAAATTAGCAATCCATAGCTTCAGTAGCGAAAAAACACGAGTACATGAAACCCTTCATTGTAACACGCAAATGGCCACCCTTAATCACCTATCTACTGGGGCCACCCTCCACCATTTGAAGTTAATTCAAGGCTGTGTGTGTTGGAATTGTCACTGTAAGCAATGAATTTTTATCGTTTCTAATTCACATTTGGCTTGTACAATCTATGTTATATTGTGGGGGTTCCCTAACCTCACACAAGAATCACCCACGATTCCGCCCCAACTCCCTTTGCAAACTTGCAAACATTTTCCTCTTCAAGGACATTTAATGCACCTAGCGCATTATCTAAAATTCCCTGCAAATAAATCTTACCATTCATGCATCCAAAGCATTTGCAAAATTTCCTGAAAATAATTCTTTTGCATACACAGCAATAATCCGGAAAACCATTCGGCACCCCTGTTTGCCAAGCAATTCTGTTGCAAACGTGCACACCACATTTTCCTGGCAATTCTATTGCCTCGGCAGCCTTATGTCCAAGCGACAAAAGCAAATACACGTATCTAGCGTCTAGTGGCCATAAATCGAATTCTTCCGCATATAAACATGCATACAAAAATTCGATCCTTTACGTTCAACAAGATACGGTACACAATCACCCATTGTGTACCTAAATTGCTCTTAGCATCATTTGCCTAATTGCAATGCGATCTATTTACGCAGCTGCACCATGCATCTATGCCTTTAATAATGTCCTTTGTTCCATCTACTTTTCTGTTTCGTTTCCCATGAGCTGCGTTGCATGAGCAAACAATGGATCTATTAGCACAGTTGCTTAGATCACCACGGAGAGATCCTCTTCAATTCACCACCACAAAGAGAGACTTCACGTTTCTCTCGTGATAAGTAAAACTCACCCCTACCGGGGAGAGGACTCACCAGAGTCTCTCGAGGTTAATCACTGAGTACCTCGAGGAGTATTATTTCAACCGCAAGCGAACGCACATCGCTGGTTCGTGATTCATTCACCGTAGTGTGTGCACGGGTGTGCGCGCACCCCCGTGAATAAAGCGAGTCGAGTTTTCACCAACGAGTTGGGTAGTTGTTCTTATATAAGAATGTTGTAAATCATATACTAGAGTTGCATTCGCAGTGATTAATCTTTGTATCAATGTACATTAACGTGGAATTCGCTAATAAGGAGATATAGTTTTTTTATGTGAAATGTTAACGCTCTAACTAAAAATACATCATCTGATCAGAACATCCCTAAGGAACAATATTTTGTATTACAATAACATCTACCAACTTAGTGTCAAAATTGGCTTGGTAACATTTTAAGAAGTTTTAAAATAAAAGAATGAAATACAATAAACAGTAAAAAAACCGAATTCCAACTTCATCCTAGTGTTTTATTTCTCCGTTCTCGTCTGGTGATCGTTTTGCTGTGGTATCCTGTGTGTTCATTTCTGTGCCGTGTCGGCCCCCGGAAAAACAATAACAAAGACCAAATTACTACAATTGGTGGCCCCACTGAAAACTCATGATGGGGATAGGAGTGAACCAGCCCCGTGCCGGCACCCCATACTTCAACCCACACAATATCCTGGTGGGAATTCTCAGTTTTCTTCGTTCAG
Source organism: Microdon myrmicae (assembly GCA_963931805.1). Classification (NCBI taxonomy): domain Eukaryota; kingdom Metazoa; phylum Arthropoda; class Insecta; order Diptera; family Syrphidae; genus Microdon; species Microdon myrmicae. Next base: position 170,870,787 of record OZ007496.1, on the reverse strand, counting down.
TTGTGACGAGTACATCAATCTTATTTTGGGGCTCTCATATAACAACAATTATTTTATTCCTCGGAGTAGGTTTCATGACTTCCGGTAGGGGCAACCAGTTTTTTGTCGCTCGGAGAAAATGTTTTTATATAATAAAAGGATATACTATATATCCTCCTCTCTATGCCACTCTGCAGCCTATATTCAATAACCAAGTCTAAAAATCGAAAATGTAAATTCAAATACGGATCCTTTATAACATTGTGTGACTGGAATAAACTGAGCGGTAAATCCTTAAAATAGACAAATAATATAAAAGTAGATATGGCAAAAACAACCAAATAATAACAAAGAAGATGCCTAAGAATAGGGAAACAGAACAGACTGAGAAGTATTATCTGAGACGTAGTATTTTTCGACGGATAAAATTGTATACCAATAGAAAGATATATGTTACTCACGCACTAAAAGGATTATTAAAAACTTGCCTTGCAAAAATACCGGGGGTTTGACAGGCTATTTTTATACTAATTTATTTATAAAAGTAGGGAAGAGAGATCGCGATTATGAAAAGAATCAGCTAATCAGAATATGATAATGGGCTTATTTCTGCATGTCTGCTCGCTGAGGTGAAGAGAAACATGTGCAATCTATCAATTTTAGATACAACAACCAGAAAATCCCCTAGAGAACTACATACAAAAAGGTGTACATAGTTTTACATGCCTGTTTGGTGGTGCGTGAGGGAAACAGGCTTCTAATTTTTGTTGTTGTTGCTGTTTATTCCAAAAGTATTTGGAAAGTTGAACGCCTTTATCGACAGAATTATTGTTTGGCAAAGTGTCACACAAAACCAACCACGTTGAGTTGATTATGCTCATTAATAAATGTAATTTGTTTTCATAGAGCTCCCCTAAAAGGACTGCATTGCTTTTGACGCAAAACCATAATTAGGTATCAAAATTAGTCCCAAATGCCTGACAAACTGCGGACAAAATCGTCTTGAACTTTTTATGATGGTTGTTAACGTAGACCTACAGCGAATAAGTTCCAAATTTATTTGACTTCCTGGAAAGGTACCGTCGCAAATTTGCCACTTGTCTCTAAGGTATTCATTGTTTTTGTTTGGTCACGTATTTTTTGCTCGCTTATTAGACTAGATTTATGACCCGTCCGTTGAATGTAATTCTATTTATTGCTCCTTGTACGGCCCACGCCCTTGGAGAGTAACATTACCATCTATTTTTCCTTTATGGAGCCAAGAGTATTTTTAATGCCCTCATAACTCCGTGTAGCTTATTTCATACTGTTTGCCATAAAAACGAAAAAAAAAAGTAGAATAGCGAAAAATGAAAAAAAAAAAACACTGCGCCCTCTTTTGGTAGAGTCCTTCAGAACTTCTCTCATGTCCATTAAAGCATCACGAGATTCAGAAAATTTATTTACCAAACTAAAATGTTTTTCGTGTTAACTTTTTCATCACTCTCACATCGTGCCGACGACAATCTAGCATGCTTCCGTCTTCTAACAGCTCAACTGTATTCACAGAACAATGAAATGGATCGTTTCATCACAACCATTTTCGACGGTTCTTTTGGTTATGTCTTCGTCCTCTTTGGCGCCCTTTTTCTTGCTCCATACAGCATTAGCGAACTTCTATATTATAATACTGTTGAAAGGTGCCATCTATCTAAGGCGATACTCACACTTACATTACGGTAACTACACCTCAGGAGCAAAGCTGCCTCTTCGTTCCTTGATGATTTCTTCCCCATTCGCATGCTATTCCTTCCACCGAGGTTTCGTTTTATTTGGCGTACCGCTTATAGTTTTAGCTTCCTTTCCCAAAAAGGCTTCTTCCTTCCGTCTTCTCTGTTGCACATTTCGCTTTTGGGTATTAAACAGATGTAGGCAGAAAAACGAGCAGCATCACTTGGAGGAATTCTTAAATTTCTTTGGCCACTCCTGGTCCTCAGCATTAGTTAAGTTGAAACGAAACGAAAGTGAATTCCTTGTACGTTAGTCGTGTGCCTTATGTTTCGGTGACGTGTTGCAAATGCTTTTCCCCAACATAACGCTGTCGCACTCCGAAAGTCCTTAAGGCAAATAAATTAATTTTGCTCCATAGAATGTTTCCTGCCATGAATTTATCTATTGCTGTCTACATGGCGTGCCATCCAGTTTACCGACATCCCTGCTTGCCAGCCTACCGTCCTCGCTGTCTGATCCTATTTGAGATGGGGAGTCTGCATGTTTGTCTGGCGATAGGATAAATATTTTCGTTGGCACGCTCGTACGCTGTGTCATCGTTTGAATTGGATACAAAATTTATTTTCGCTCATAAAAATCTTCCTCGCCGGCGAATAAATTGATTTAGACGGGTATAGGAAGCCAATTCAAGATGCGGCCATACTGAATTTCATCCATCGCCTTCCTAATTAAGGGTAGGATCTCTAATGATTTGATGGTATACAAGGGCAATAAGAACAACAGCTAGAACATCTATTTTAACGGCCATGAAAGATGAATGAAACAAAAGCGAAGCTTCCCGACTAGGCATTAAATAAATGACCGGAGATCCTGTTATTTTGTGTCCTGTAACACCAAAAATACAATATAAGACAGAAAATGGATTGGGAAAGAATAATATCCTGATTGATAATTTATATTTTTCGCGTCGTTGCCTCATCGCAAAGTGAAACGCCGTACTTAAGCGGATTTTAAGGATTCAGTGATTGATTTATTTTTGTAATATCTGAACAGGTTTCGTTTACTTCCTGTACTTCCGATTACTTTTCGCCTTCCTTGTTGTGATGGAATTTTTGTTTACTTGGGAATTTGAGAAATTGTTTTCAAGATGTGCAGAGTCGGGTTAACTTGTAGAAGTAAGGATCCTGGAAAATCCCGTGATGTGACATAATGACACTAGAAGCTTTAAGGGTTACATTGGGTAACAACGAACGTCGGGATAATCTTCTAAAATACTAGAACTTGAGTGCGCTACTGGATTGGGGGTGAACTCTAACAGTAGAAAAGTTTAAGGATGCAGGATATACGTAGGAAAAGAGAAGGTGTGTACTAGGGCATCAGGATGGGAATGGTTAAATCTTTAGAAAATGGTTAGATCATGAAAAAATGTTTTTTTTTTTTGGGATAACATTACCAAGAAAAATACGCGGATAATAGTCGAAACAAATAATCCTGCTATTTACGGAGTATCTTAGGGAAGTTTTTCTTGGCGCAATGAGCATATTACGAGCTTATATCCTTTTCGGAAAAACATCAATTTGATACTAAATATTATACCATAAAAACATTTCTATTTCGCTAAGAGAGAAACGTCAACTTCACATTCTTGAAACATTTTAGTTTGGAAGTCACAGATAGAAGAAATGTTTGTCCCTTAATATCTTGGCTCCTACTGGGCGAATAACAAGAAGAAAGAAAGGAATGCTGTTTCTGCGTCGAGCTATTCCTCGACGAGATAGCAAATATAATATGAATGATCGGCGTTGTAGCTCAGCAAAGTATATGTTCCGTGGTCGCCCTTCACTTGACCAGGAAAGCAAAATGTGATATGGCGTTAGCTCAGCAAAAGACAGAACAACAACGAAATTATTTGAAATTCACAAAAACTTTATTCACTTAACAAATTTACCCTTTTGTAGTAGTGTTACTAACGACAGACTAAGTAATGTCACAACGTAAAAAACAACAGCACACAAAAAAGTACCGAATGCACTCGCAAAATAACTTTTCTCGTTAACGTTAAAAAGACTGTGCACAAAATAGTAACAACAAAACTGTTCAGGAACAGTGGCAATTTCGCATTCTCCTCCATTCAGCATATCCAACAACGGAGCCCGTTATCAGTCAGTTGAATCTTTTCATGGGTTGAGCAATTAGCAGCATTCAGTGCCATCAAAGAGTTTTCTGATGCAAACTTATAGTTGCATACTCGGAGGGGCTTTGGTGCACAAATGGTTTCCTTTTATTTTTGACTCTTTGGTCGTTAAAATCCGCAGCGAGTCTGTTGTAGATTGGGCTATAAACCTCCACAACCGAGCTGATTGGCGTTTTATGCTTTGTTGCTGTACTGCAACATCTTGCCGGGCCGACGACAATGCACTAGTGGTTGCCCTTCCCTTGGTTCTGTCAATGTGAGGCCTGTCAGCTCCCACCGGGAACAGCAAATCCAACTCCAATAGTTGGTCCACGTTGAGACAGGGTCGCTGGTTGTATACGGATGATTGTGGTTGAGAGCCAGAACCTTCAATGATTGTTCCGCTGAAGAACCGATGCGGTGCAGAGGTAGGGTGGCAGTAATTAATTATATTGTTTAGATCTAATACTATTAATTGAGTTCGGTTATGACATATAATTAGTTATAATATAGTGGCATTATTGATGTTATCAGTGTGTGTGGGTGTGTGTTTGTGTGTGTGTGTGTGTGTGTGTGTGTGTGTGTGACCGAATGCCCAGTTGGCCATTGAGTGCTAACGTGTAAGGCCGTCGTTGTTGTTGTTGATATTTGTTGCTAATTGAAAATCTCCGACATGTTGTGGAGGGGTTGCCTGAAAGGCGATATTTGCCGCATCAGCCGCGGTAACGCGGTTGAGGTCACTATTCTGTGGTTGGATTAAATCTGTCAAGCTCCGTTGAAACTGCGTCGGCAGTTGTGCAATGTTCGGATCATTAACCATTTCACATTGTAATTGAGCGATGTGGTCGTCAATATATTGAAGTGTTTGTGCAGCCACACCTTGGTTGGGAATAGTTGAAATCTAGGTGCACTAGATGGAGCTGTTGATTCAGTCCAAAGACCGCTTAGTTGGGTTAAAGTCGGCCGTGCAATGTTGTGTTTTCATCATCTTCTGAATATGGCCAGCCTGTGCCGATACCAGAAATGCTAGAGTTGCCGCCAACTGCATAGGATCATCTGCGTCTCGAATTCAAGGTGATTGCTGTGGCTGATTCTGTTGCAGTTGGGGATGTGTCCCACCTACGCCGCTAATGCCAATGCTTGGCGTTGGGCGAATTTCTCGATGGGAACCGAACTCTCCGTTGGCAGCGTTGCCTGACAGCGTATTTGATGAACTGGTTGAATGATTGTGCTGGACATGATGTTTTATATATATATATATATATATATATATATATATATATATATATATATATATATATATATCTATATATATCTATATATATATATATATATATATGTATATATATATATATATATATGTATATATATATATATATATATATATATATATATATATATATATATATATAGTGTTGTGGTTGAATCTTTGCGGCATATCCTGTTGACTTAAAACTGGCACCTGAGTGAGGAAGAGAGTTTGCGTATCTACGTTGCTATCAGGAAGAATAATCTGAAGGTCAATAGAACCTTTCGTTCAATTGTGCCGCCGGACGAAATAGTCCCAATACTAGTTGATTTTTTTCTTTGATTGGTGACTGGACCATGTGTTCACAATTCACTTTCCGCTGATACGATTTCCGAAGGGTGCCGGCATCTTTCCTTGTTCCTCATCTTCTATATATAATCTACCTAATCTTGTTACCGAAAGTCCAACTTAGACACGGACTCTGTTGGAGTGGTACCCCCAGACACGTGACAGCGATGTGCCTGGGCGGTGATAAGAGGGTGCCCCCAGAAGCGGGACAGCGATGCGTCCAGGCTGCGAGAAGCGATGAACCCCAGGCACGTGACAGCGATGCGCCCAGGTGGCGATAAGCGGCAAACCCCGAACCCGTGAAAGCGATGCATCCAGGTGACGAGAAGCGGTGAACTCTAAATCAGTGACAGCTTTCCGATAATATGACTTCCCGACGGGTGCCGGCATCTTTCCATGTTCCTCATCTTCTATACCCCCTTATCTTGTTAGCGAAAGTCCAGCTTAGACACCGACTCTGTTGGAGTGGCGCCCCCGACACGTGACTGAGATATGCCGGGCGGTGATGAGAGGGTGCTCCCAGACGCGTGACAGCGATGCGTCCAGGCGGCGAGAAGCGGTGAACGCCAGACGCGTGACAGCGATGCGCCCAGGTGGCGAGATGCGGCGAATCCTGGACGCGTGACAGCGATGCGTCCAGGTGGTGGGAAACTGTGCCCCCAGGATCAGATGTAGATGAAGCGGTGAAAATCGCAATTCCCGGGGTCCTTGGATTTATTCATCTCCAATTCGATTTTTGAGTTGATACTTGCAGGTATAGGACCGGATGTTGACAAACTTTTCTTAGTACTGACCGCTTGCGATTGAAACGCTGACCCGTCAGATGACATTCTTCTAAAGGAAGGAAGTTTCCAAAATTCTCCTCTTGACATCGTGCTGTTGCAGGTTACGCTTGCTTTACTATGAGAGCTTCTAGCTCTGTCGTTGAATCTGATTTCACATGTTTAGATTCAATTTATTGGTCCTCTGACTATTGCCCGATGGGTCATCGTCCTCTTCTTGAGGTTCTTTCGGGTGTACGCGGGGCGTATCTAAGTTCTGTAGCATGGGTCGTGAAAAGTAACTGCAACACCGTCACAAGAATGAACGCCGAATGATGTCCTCAACCGAAACACTGGGACCGATTCGAAAATTTCTTGATTTACCTGGGGTGAATTCTGCAGAATTAAGACAAATGAAACAAACTTGGATTTGAGAACGTGGACTGTAATTTGGATTCGCTAAATTTAATATGATTTAGTAGAATTGCTAGCTTTTCTTTTATTAATGATGAGATCAATATTATTATTTAGGTTGTTGTTCGACTTGTATGTTAACGTTGAAATATTGGTGTTGTTTATATTTGAGTTTGTAAGATGGGAAAAACAGAAAGTATTCATTATTTTATTTTATTTTGCGCCGATTACAAACAAAACAATTATTCAAATAAAAAGCAGATGTTAGTTTTATTTCACAAGATTAATAAACTCACCAACCAGCACGGGCTCGGATATATCCAGCCCGATTGAAACTCAGGAAATATATATGTGATAAGCCAATTTCACTTGACCACAGTATCTTCGTTTTCAGAATCACATCTGCCAGAGTTCCAATCACATGAAGTGCTCCATCCTTTTGTTTATCATCAGAATTTGATGATGTAATAACCTGCATCATGATTCTCATAGTTTTCGGTAGAATTCCTTTCCGCGTTTTACCTGATGAGTGTTGAAACATTTGTGGTGCAGGAACTGGACAAGCAAAATCTTCAAAAATGTTGAAATTTATTCGAATAAATTCATGCGGGTCGTTTTCCCAGAGGTCTTGATCAGACTCCGTGAAGAACATCAGTGGAAATATAGCATCTTGAATAATTGCAACCATGTGAGGTTTAATTAATTTCCAGGAATACGCAGGAACCAGAGCATTTCTTAGATACATTAGAAGATGTGTTAAGACTCGCGGTGACACATCCACATGGTTACGATATTCGTCGAATATCTTAAGTGAAACATCTAGAACACCTGACGTGAACGTAGGAAGGTACCATTCCGCAAATTCCCGATATTTCTCATCAACGTTTTTGGGACTTCCATATATTTCAAACATGCGAACCATTATATACACAATTGCATTCACAATATTGCCCCGAATCAGTGCATGATCATGTTCATGAATTGCGAAGGTAATTGCTTTGCCAGGTTTTGTCTCCTTGTCGAACCAGTGGGAAGAAATGAAATTCCTGAGGAAGATAGCTCCAATTTGTCTGACTGGTAGTTCCACATTGTTCTTCATAACGATTTGAAGAATAGTTGGAACACATCCTATAATTTTGGGAATCTGTGATAATTGTTCTTCGGTGTGCTTTCGCTGCCCAGGAACAACATCTATTGTGGCCCGTATCAACTCCGTCAGTTTGTTCTGGTCCATATCTAATAAGGCGCGTAGCCGACCTCTGTCTGTTTTACAGATATTATCACGGGTACTGTTCTTCGGAGATTCGTGATATTGTTCCACGCAATTCGGCTTATGTGCGCTCCACAAGACAATCCGACGGATCGCACCCGTTTGTGGTTCATCTCCCGACGGCGCGAACATCCCTGCATCAGAACTCGTTCCGTTACAGAGCAGGGAAGTTGTGGAACTCCCTTCCCACGCGAGTGTTCCCGGAGCGTTACAACCTACAACTGTTCAAAAAGAACTGCAACAGTTATTTGGTGGCATCTCGGGGCACCCACTCGGCGCTATAGGTTCGCCTCTCCCGAGAGAAGTCTAATAAAAAAAAAAAATAATTGTTATTGCTTCAGTTTCACCACTCTACTATTATTACTTGTTTAATGTGTGTTATGTTAAATAAAGATTCCTTTTAGTTAAAAAACGACAACCGCTATCCGGCGGTAGACAATATCGACGAAAGTCACTCACTTCTATCAAACACACCACACAACATTTTTTATTATATCACTTCAGACCTTTTAAATTACCAATATAAAAATTATAAGTGCCACCTACCTTGTCTTCCTCGTTGAGGATTATGTATGGCGATGACTTGTTTGACGTAGTCTTCAAATTTGCTGCTCGGATCGTGAATCCGCCTTGTGGCGCCGACTTCTTCAATGGATGTTAGAATCCGTTCGTTGTGGCGCCGACTTCTTTTCTCGGATGTTGAAATCCTCTTCTGTTGAAGGTCAAGTCCAGTTTCTTCCTGGTTAATATATGTCGGACGTGCTCCGGCTCGAAGGACCATGTTTCTGCGTCGAGCTATTCGCAGCATTCAGCATTCATTATTAAGCTTATGATAGATTCCACTGATCGCTACAAAATTCTCCGATTATAGTTTCTTACTGAATATTTTATTAGTAAATCATTCGGTGAAGTTTTCTAATCATTAAAATAACCAGTCAACGGCCGGGCACAAAGTCAATATTTCAGGATTCTTTGGTCCTATCCGTTTTGAAGCTGTTGCACTGTAGAATAGTACACAATCCCACACAAATAGAGACATATTTTAATTTAGCGCTATTTTAACATTCGGGATTAGGTGGGTTTCGATATCTTTTGTTTGTTTTTTAAAATAGTGCAATATGTCTAGAATATTCTCATTTTAAATTGATTGCAGTAAAATTCTAAGAAATAGAACCTTCGGAAGTTCCGACCATCAGGCCACGTTAGCCTAGGGCGTCGCAGGTATATTGATATACTCATAGCCGAAAAAAAAGGTGACGCTGAAACTCAAGAAGCAAGAATTCGTCACAGGCAAGAGCAAAAGAATGCGCTGGATATTGCCGCTGCAGCAGGTTATTTACTTTATTGTGCCGGAATCGACGATTCTATGTGTTTGAAAAAAAATTGTTTCTGCATGTGATTTCAGTTTAGAACTTCAATAGCGTTTTGCTCGCAACTTTATTTTTGAAGTCGCTTGTCATGATTCCTCAAAAAGTTATGAACCGATTTTATTCAAATTTTGTACACTTCTTCAAGATAGCATTATATAATGCTTGAACGAAGGATTCTTTTTTTTATCACAACTAATTTTACAAAAAAAATTTTACCAAAAAATAGGATTTCTTGTTCACAGTTCCACCAAAATTCAAATTGTGTTTTTTTCCTTCATCCATGCACGAGCTCTACACATCTACTAACAGAAAATATTTGGTTTTTTAATTTCAATCAAATCCGTTATCCTGACAACGGCGAGAGAATTTTTTTCTGTGGGTCAAAGGAAATGAGGTCCCAATTTACTTCATATAAAGGGCTTTATTACACAGGGAGTCAAGGATAACAAATTCAATTTTAATAAATGTTTAGATTCCGGTTGCAATGAGATTTAGAAAAGAAGTCTGTTTCCAGTAAACCTATTCGATAATTCAAAGGAAAACCTCAGGAAATTTAGAAAGTAAAGAAGTACTATGATGATGGGCACCCGTACCTC